>JANVCC010000049.1:2517406-2717521 GCA_025345505.1 Todiramphus chloris collaris | reverse complement strand
CCTTTACAGTTACATTTGAAATGAATTTTATTCGTGGACAGTGGGATTCAGTTGCCTAAATGTCTCAAAAGGATGTCCACACTGGGTATGGCAGACACGACAACCCGCCAAAGACTCACCCTCTTCTCAAACAGCAGTGGAACGTCAGGTGGGATGCCGCAGAGCACCAAAAGTCATACAATCATGGACTGGTTTGGGTGGGAAGGGACCTTTCAAGGTCATCTGGCCCAACCCCCTGCAGGGAGCAGGGCCATCTGCAGCTAGAGCAGGGTGCTCAGAGCCCTGGGCAACCTCCCCTGCAATGGTGCCAGGGATGGGGCAGCCACCACCTCTCTGGGCAGCCTGGCACAGGCTCTCACATTCTTATGTGTAAAGAATTCCTTCCTTCTCCTAGCTTCTCCTAGTCTGAATCTCTGTCTTTTAGTTCAAACCCATCACCCCTTGTCCTGTCCCAACAGCCCCTGCTAAACAGTCTGTCCCCATCTTTCTGACAGGCCCCTTCAAGCCCTGCAAGGCCCCCAGCTCTCCCAGCCTGTCTCCCAGCAGAGGGGTTCCAGCCCTCCCAGCATTGCTGGGGCTCCTCTGCCCCCCCTCCACCAGGTCCCTGTCTCTGCTGTGCTGAGCACTCCCGAGCTGCCCCAGCACTGCAGGGGGGTCTCTCTCTCCCCCCAGAGCCCTGGGAGCAGAGGGGCAGGATCCCCCCTCCCCTGCTGCCCACGCTGCTGGGGTGCAGCCCAGGGTGCCAGTGCCTGTTGGGTGCCCGTGCATGGGGCCGGCTCAGCCCCAGCTTTCCACCCCCCAGTACTTCCAAGCACCTGTGTGCAGGTATCCAAATCATGCAAGCAAATCTCATTGTGCACTGCACAACTACCATCTGCAGTTAAATACAGAGCTACAGGGGCTTTTTTCCTTCCGGAATTCTTAAAATATTTTTACTCCTGGACTTTCACCTCCTCAGAACAGAACTTGGAGACCTCTCCTGTATTTGACCCTCATCCCCCTTTTTTTTTTCTTTTAAGGGGCAAGCCACAGAATAGTGGGGTGAAGCTGCCCACAACATGACACACAGCAAAGTGAATACAGTATTAAGAATATGCTAATCAGTTCTTCCAGCTCTATCAAGAAGACAGACATTCTAATGAGAAAATAATTTCAAACCGAATCAATGCAATTAAAGAATGAGAGGAAAAAAATACCTGGAAAAAAGTAATCACAAAACTGAATACTAGGGGTAATGGTGAGAGAGAATCTCACAAGGTGATGCAATCAGAAAAGCAGGACTACAGGGAGATGAATTATCCCTTTCTTCAACAAAATCCCATATGTGCTGGGTTCTGTCTTCCGGAATGTTATCAAGGGAAAGCTCAAAAGCAAAATGAGCATAAAACAGCAAAAAGCAACAACAAGGCTGCTGCCAACGGTGTGACACAACATTTGACACCAGACCCAACGTGCGAATTTGCAGAGCGAGGCGGCAATTAGAAGGAAAAACCATCCAAAGCACTGGTCAGCAGCACAGAACGGGGAAAACCACCAAGACACCCAGATCACAGGAATCCAAATATCAAGAAGCGCAGCACTGAATCCCAAAGAATGCCCAGAAGCCAAAACACCCCCTCTGAGTATCCGTTTAACCTGCTTATCCTTGACAGGGAAGCAGCACATCATAACCATCACACCCTGCAGACGACCAGAACTGCTCCTTACCCTTCAGAACACAAAGCTTTCAGAGCTTTACAGAGCTCCTCTGCTCTCCAGGTGAAGGGCAAACCACCAAAGCACAACGTTTGGCAGAGGTTCTCCTTCACGTTGTTACTGTTGTTACAAGTGACACCAGAGTATTTCAAGCACTTTTTTCAGTTTCCTTTCACGTACAACTGCCTGATGCTGCTGTTGATGACCTGACCATAGCTAAGTATCTCAGGAGCCTATCCCTGTGGCTGATGTCCTGCAACTCTTCATCAGCCTGACACTGAAGAGCAGACAGCAAAAGTCTGATGAGGAAGAACTTCTTTCTCTGTGAAACTTCAGTCATTTGAACTTAAACAGCACGAGTGCCTACCTTCCAGACAGCTCTTCCCTTGCCTGCACCATGTGTATTTGACAGGATTGCCTCATCTCTCCGTCCTGTTCCTTTTCAAAGGAGTGATGGAATATCAGATTGAACACTCTCCAATTCTGTGATCACTTGCAGGTTGATAAACAGAGCTAGAGGTCAGCAACAACCGGAGCCTGTTAAATTACAGCACCGCTGGAGCTAGGAAGTGACAAGAAAAAAAGCAATTCACTGACAAATTCACTGACACATTAGGATCTGACTTTCTGGGATCAAAATAGTTCGAAGTGATAGTCTGGGATCTAAACAGCTGTCCTAACACCAATTCTGTGTGTTTCTGAAGATAAAACAGAGAGAGAACCATTTTCACTCATTTCTGACAGAAACTGATAAATAACTAGATGCCCATTGAAAGAAGAGCGGGTGAGACAGGGAAAAGCCACGGCACTGCTCCGTGCTTCATCCTCTGCTGCTGCCAGCACAAGGTGCTGCTGCCTGTGCAGATGTTACCAAGATGAAAATTTGGCTTCTTTGTGCTTTAATCAGAAACAAAATTCTTTACACTGGTAGGTACAGCACTGCTCGAGGCTGGCTGCAGTCTCCCCGGACATTGCAATGCAGGTTTGCAAACAGTCCACATTCAGAAACATCTCTGGAATTTTTTAAGTGAACAATTGGATTTTTGGTACCTGTGGTTTCAACTATCTGTGAAAAATTCCTCTGCCAGCATTAGATGATTTAGCAGTTGGCAAATCTATCCCAGGGTCCAGACTTAAATGCCCACGGGTATCTTGCAGCAGCAGAAGTAAAACTTGAGTTTTACTCGAGTGAAACTCGCCCACTTTGGATATTTGTTACATTGGAGGAGAAATGGGGAGGGGGAAGGAATTTTGGCTGAAGATTAAAGAATACCAGCTAGGATGGCAGCTACGTTACAGAGCCAAGACAAACGGCCAGCTTTGGAGCTACTTTTTCTTGCTCCCCAGCAGGAAGCTCTACCTATCCACTACCTACTTGCAAGGAACAGGAAGCAAAACGAAGGGACCTGAACATGTTTCTGGGGGTCTCTACTAATATACATGTGTAGGAAAGCTGATAGGGTCTGGGCATGAGAGAGCTGTGGAGAGCCCTCAAAGTCTTACTGATCTCTCAGCATGTGGATCGTTCACTGGTTGTGCAAGACGTTTCAGATACGGCAGCGCTGGTACTTCGCATTTCTGTGAAGAGATCAGAATTAAATCAGTGTCACAACAGGCACCCCCCAGTATGCTTCCTACCAACAGAATCTATACCTAATCAAAATACAGTTATCAATTTATTGGTATCTGAATGTAGGTGCTGCTTCTGAATGTGTCCTCACCAACAGCTCTGGGAGATGGTCTTCATGCAAATAACTGAACATAGTAAGGCTTTGTGCACACAGACTGAAACAGGTTTTGAAATATTTAAAAACTATTTCAGCAGGGCCAGCTAGAAACCAGCAACAGCAGGACATTTTGTTGCTATTGTGGTGTTTGATTTTGGGTTTGTTTTTTTTTTAAAGAAGGACCTGGTCTAAAAAGGAAGGCCAAAGAACTCACAAGACTATTTTGAAGACAAAACATGGCCAGACATGGCCACCTACATTTCTCTTGACCCTGTAGTGATACTTTGCAAGGAATCTGCAGACCAGAACTATGGGAGGAAAATCCTGTACTTTCTTTCCTTCATAATTTTTCCACTGAGTTAATGGCAAGCTATTAGGAATGCAGGACTCTAAAATACACACACATACACATCTTAGGCTCAGTACCAAGACAGATTATATAATATATATGCATGGATATGTTATGAATACATCCCTGATACTGTCTCCCCTCTGCATAACCTGCATAAAGCAAATCATTGCTGGGAAAGTCAAATTTCTCATAGGGAGTTCAGTGGTTACAAAAATAGTCTGCTGCTGGATCTGGTTTCCTTTATGGCTGAGGATGCACAGGGCTATGCAAAAGAGAAATGACAGGTTATTAAAAATATGCATAATAATACACTGCAAAATACATAGAGCATTAAACTGAAATATAAAAATAGTAAAGCTTACCTAATCCATGCATGACATTGAGGCAGTAACATGAGGACATCTACGTGTTCTTTTAAGTCCATTTTACTGTCAAACCCTTCTCCTGCAAACACTAAAAAAAGTGGTTTTAAGAAGCAACATACTCTCTGAGCTCTATTTTTTTCCTGTTACACTGAACAGTGTCATATAATATCTGGTTTTCTCCATTCCTATGATTACTTTGAAAGCATTTTAAATTCATGATAGGTATACCTTCAATGTTTACATTAAAAAAAAACCCTCAGACTTCCTTGAGTGACTAAAAAACCAGAAAGCTCCAGTTGTTTTCTGCAGCAGAACCCTGTTACCTACGAGGAAAAATGATCTGCTGTCATTTAGCTACCTCATGGTAAAGAAGTTCTCTGTAAAAGCTGCAGGGAGGAGTTGCAATGGTTGGCTGGTGTCAGTGAGGGGGATTGAAGTGAAGAAGCACAACTAAGGAAACTGTGTTTCTAAGAAGTAATGAAAATGAGTACATTTGTAATTATTAGAGAAAAACCATACAAGCCTTTGGATAAATCAGTATTATACTATTTAGCTTCAGAAACAAGAAAAAAAACCACACTGACTTTCTTTTTGGTGCTACCTTAGGAAAACAGACAAAATCTTAGACAGCAAGGTGGTAACTATAGTCCTGTGTCCTAGTTCATACGTAGTAATAATGTACAAAACAGTTCTAGAACTTTTGCAGCAGTGCTGTTAGAATTATGCAAGGTAGAGAGGAGTAACAAAAAAAACATTCAGAAAGATTACCCCTCTCTATCAAAGACTCAAGCCACAAAGTGTATGTGAATCCAGCCAAAAGCTTGGCCATTGCCTGGATCTTTTGCCAGTTGCTGTGGCCCTGGCAAGCTACAAAGTAATTGGTAGTCTCCAAACCAGAGCGTGAAGTGAAAATGAGCAAAAAGGACAGAAAACCAGCAGCATACCTGTAATTCTCTAATTGCCTTGGGGTTGGGACATCATGAAAGTCTTGTCCTCTCGTTACAGCTTTTGGAATTTGTCCAGCCCAGTTGCAGTCATCCTGTGTGTAGGGGATCAGGTGGTGGTTACACGGAGCAAAAGGACAGGTTCCCCAGCCAGCTCCCCAGGTACAGTGCATTAGCAGCTGCCTTTGCTACAAAATAAAATAGATGGTATAAACTGATTTAGCAGTTAGAAAATATACTGATTGTTGTAGAAATGTTTTCAAATGCAAAAAGTCAACTTATCTAAGACAGTCAGTAGAAGAAAAGTCTTTACATACTTGGATAATGCAGAAATTGTACCTCTAAGAATTAACAGAGAAAAACCCACCCAGGTAAGTCCCTGTGCAGTTAAGGAAACCAGGCATAAGGGGCTTGGCCTGGAAGTTTTGTTGAGAGTTGGGGTTGTTCAGTCTAGAAAAAAGAAGGCTCCAGGGAGACCTTATTGTGGCCTTCCAGTATCTGAAGGGGGCTACAAGAAAGCTGGGGAGGGACTTGTTAGGCTGTCAGGCAGTGGTAGGACTGGAGGGAATGGATTAAAGCTAGAGATAGGTCGATTCAGGTTGGACATTAGGAAGAATTTCTTGCCCAGGAGGGTGGTGAGACACTGGCACAGGTTGCCCAGAGAGGTGGTGGAAGCCCCATCCTTGGAAGTGTTCAAGCCCAGGCTGGATGGGGCTGTGAGCACCCTGCTCTAGTGGGAGGGGTCCCTGCCCATGGCAGGGGGCTTGGAACTGCATGATCTTTAAGGTCCCTTCCAACCCTTCCAACAATTCTATGATTCAATGATTAAACATTTCAGATGCCACTTCACAAATAACAGTGGATTTACCTCTGATTTACGCAAAACCGAGTCAAAAATTAAACTCAGTACAGCGAGCAACAACTAAGATCATTGAATATTGTTGTTTAAAGACTGCCTGCTGTCTTACCAAACATATTGCTAGAGGAAGAAGGAAAATATAATGAAGAAACAAAATAAATATTCTGTATTATTCATAAAACTAATAAGTGATGTTCATTTGCTAGAAGTATCTTTAACATATAATGACCTGAAGTAATTTTCAAAAGAAGGTACCCCCAGGAGGGAAGTGTTGTTTGGGGCAGTTGATGTGCAGGAGCTGATGCTGTCAGATGCTGGGTTTGGTTTCCTCTCTCACCTGCCTCAGACAGCTTTGGCAGAGCGATATATATGTGCACTACCCTGCTCTCTTGGCTCAGATAATTAATAATGGGCTTCTTACAAGCTCACGTTCTCAGGACCACCGCATCTCATAAGGAGATGAGCCAGAAACCTCCCACTGCCCGCCGCTGGGCTGCAGTCTGGAGCATGAGAAGGCAGCGAGTGCTGCAGCCCTTACCCAGAGCACTTCCTTTTGCATTAGGTCGTCTTCCCTAACAAGTGTGCAGGATCCATGAGAACAGCAGGATCAGTTGAAGGGAATTCTGGCAGTTAAAAATTAAACAGCGCCATCTCCCGGCGAAGGCAGGCTCATGCCTCATCGTTTCCCTGCTGCATTTCCAAGATACTAATACTTCACAGATATATTTAACAGGAATTCATGTATCTGACTAGATTATTTTCTTTCTTTCCTCAGACAGCCTACAATGTCTTCTCAGACACTACACACTCCCTCATATGTAAGAGAATCATTTAAAGTACCAAGCGAGGAAATGACCACACACACAAATACCAGAAATATAAAGAAGCACAAAAGGGAGTATTTCCTTCTCTGTTTTGTAAATTCAATTATCCATCTTTTCTTGTGACACCGACTAGTCCAAGTGATGATCTCTACTACAAAGAGCATCTCACCTTGGCACAGCAGAGCATTAGCCTGGCTGAAAAGGCAGTGCCTGTCCCTTTGGGGACCAAAGTTCACATCCCAAATCTGTCACAGGTTTCCTTTGTGACCCTATAAATAACTCTGCTGTCTCACAGGAATGCTGCAAAGGTCCCAGTGCAATATTCTGTTACACAGAAGATGCAGGTAATTTCATTTCAGATTTAGGGAGTTTCTCCTTTTTAGGGAAAAGAAAACCCAATCAATCAGGAAATGGTTAAATATTCCAGCCCCTAACCTAACTCACTTGTAGGCAGTGAATTTTAAACACATCTGGCTAGAACTCTACCAAGGACACTTATGTGAGGAGCTACAAGCAGTTATGCACTATCATTCCTGGATTTCAGCTGAGAGATGATGAAGAGAAACGAGATTTGGCACAGCTGTACCCTTCTGATCACCTACACTGATCCCCCCAGCCTCCAAAAGCGCGGTGGGAAAGCATCGCTCACAACATGCAAAGGAGAGAAGGGTCACGTTATTGCAATTTAACCTGGTCCCTGAGATTTCATTGCATATCCAAGTCAATAAAATGTGCTGGAAACAAGCATTTCTCACTTTTATAAAGTTTTAATCTTGGACCCTGGGCCTGCAGAGCTGTGTGATGTTTGTTCTCAGTTAGTACCACCTGGGTTGGCTTCACTCATCTGTGCTGTTAATGCTGCTCCACACCAGCTGGTGACCACAGACCTCTTCCTTACAAAATGAAGCCTCATTTCTTGTCTCTGAAGTACACAACACAGCCCAGATCTTTACTAGGCCTCTCAACCTGCCCTTTGGCACATCTCGTACTTGAAAAATTTACTTTGCTCATATAGAAGTAGAATATAAGAGACTGAGTGAGGCCACCTAGCACACTGAGAACAACCAGTGACAGAAGCATGAAGGAAAACCAGGCAAACGGTGCAACTGCCTGAAGTACTGTTAATACATCAGCAGAACCTCCAGCCAGCAGCACTGCAGTCATTCATTGACTGAGCTGGAGCAGAGCCCGTGGCTGCATTTGCAGCAGCAAATAAAGCAGACTAATGCAAGTCCACAGCACTGACACTTAAAGCATCATAGAACCATTCTGCTTGCAAGAAACCTTTGAGATCAAGTCCAAGCATTAACCCAGCACTGCCAGGTCACCATGAAAAGAGAAGAGACCAACCCCAACTGGCTCCAGCAGCCTCCTGTCAGGGAGCTGTCAGAGCCAGAAGGTCTCCCCTGAGCCTCCTTTGCTCCAGGCTGAACAAGCCCAGGTCCCTCAGCTGCTCCACACAAGACCTGTGCTCTAGACCCCTCTCCTCAAGCACCCCTCACTTCACGCACTTCAGAAGGGTTTGCTTTCCAGAACGTGTCCCGGGCACACTGAATGTTCATCAGAGACTGAAGTTTACTCCTGGTTAGTTTAACCCGAAGGGGAATCAGTTTGCACACTCCCAGGCTGCTCCGAGCTGTGAACTGCAGCTTTCAGGAACAACCTGTCAACTACCACTAGTAACTACATATCACCAAGCTGATAGTAAACAGCCACGGGCCCTTGTGGCTTCCTGGGGTGCATAAAGAAGAGTGTGGGCAGCAGGTCGAGGGAGGTTCTCTCTACTCTGCACTAGTGAGACCACATCTGGAGTATTGTGTCCAGTTCTGGTCTCCCCAGTTCAAGAGGGACAGGGAAATACTGGAGAGAGTTCAACAGAGAGCTATAAAGATGAAGGGACTGGAACAGCTCTCTTCTGAGGAAAGGCTGAGAGCCTTGGGGCTGTTTAGCTTGGAGAAGAAAAGACTGACAGGGGATCTGATTAATGTTTAAAGTATCTGCAGGGTGGGTGTCAAGTAGAAGGGTCCAGTCTCTTTCCAGTGGTGCCCTGGGATAGGATGAGACAGTAATGGTCACAAACTGGAACACAGGAAATTCCACCTTAACATGAGAACAAACTTCTTCCCTGTGAGAGTGCCAGAGCCTGGCCCAGGCTGCCCAGAGAGGCTGTGGAGTCTCCTCTGGAGACTTTCAAGCCCCGCCTGGCTCTGTTCCTGTGTGGGCTGCCCTGGGTGACCCTGCTCTGGCATGTGCGTTGGACTCAATGATCTCCAGAGGTCCTTCCCAACCCCTACCATTCTATGATTCTGTGACTCCGTTTCAGAGCTGATCTGCCCTCAAGACCTCCCACAGAGTGCTCAGGTTTATAGACTCACATCACTGAATTTCAGTTTTTCCAGAAAGGCACCTATACGAGTTTACCTGCGGACAGCTGGCAATGGCAGTATTTCTCCATCTACCCGACTCCCACAATGGGAACTGCTGCTACTTTCTACTCCTTACACAATCCTCATTTTTTGAAGTGTTGAGACAAGCCTAGGCCTCATGCCAATGGCTTCAGAAACTGCAAGACAAAGGGAGAAAAGAGTAGGAGGGAGAAACAGAGATCTGAACGAGGTACTGAACGCCAAATCAGTTATTTAATCTCTTTCATTATTATTTGTCATCCTGCAGAACTGGGGATAGACCTAAGCTGGGGTAAGGTAAGCTGCGTTGAATTCCAGGTTAGCACAAGCATTGCTTTTTAGGATAATGCCCTCGAAACTTCTCTGTAACTGATAAAACTCCAACATGGATTTCTTCCTTTGACAGGAGCTGGCTGCTTATGAAAACACACCAAATGCAGTTACATTAACAGTGAGAGGTAAGCGTTAACCTTTCCTTTTCAAAGGATAAATAATGAGCTGTAAAAGTCAATGTCTAGCAAATTCTTGAAAGCTTTGGCTGAAAGCTCAACAGCACTTAATTTTACAGCAAGGGAGAAGACTGATTCTCAGCCCTGCCAGAAGACTGCTTTACAACAGATCCCAGAATCACACTCCCAAGAACAGAGAAAATAACATATACCTCAGTAAAAGACGTTGTGTGATCCTTCCTCAGATGTGAGGCAGAAGCAGTTCACAGCCATCCTTTCTCCTGCGGTTTGACAGGGATCCCCTCCGGCTCCAGCTCACGGCCGCCAAGCGCCAGTACTTCAGTTGTGTGCTAAACAAACACCTTCTCCTAGCGCTTTTAAATTTGATTAAGACAAAGATGCAGAGAAGTAATTTGCAGTTTTAACTCAGGTGAGATGTTCTAATGAAGCGGATTACAAAATCTGAAGGGACTTTCTGCAGCTTTGCTGGCATTTTACTGAATGCCGTGGCTTTGGAAGGGTGGCAGAGGTCACCAGCAGGTTTCTCTTTTCAGTGCCTACGTGGGTAACAACGAATAAACCCAATGCCAAGAGGTCTAACCAGCTGTTAGCTTTGTGTTTCACAGCATACCCATTTCTTTCTCTTACTGTCTTAGTTTCTGCAACACAGCAAAATCAAGTGGAAAGTTATGCAACCCACAGCTACAGTCGAGGTGGACTACACCTAGACTAACTTTATTTCCTCAACTAGAGAGCTGTAACTAAAGAAGTTACTGACCAAAATTCATGCTGGAAGACAGTCAACTCCTCATTAGCTTTGATCTCACCCTGCTTCAAGATGGATTTGGAAAACACTCTCTGCTCTGGTTGTGTTGCAGAGGTTGCGCAGGAGGTGCACACAAAGCAATCTACACGTCTCTCAAATACTGACATAGGAACTGCTACAAATAAAGCAAAGAAAGGTACCAGCATGTAAGGCTCGGTTTAGACCTACCAGCCCATCACCTCAAGGGAAACAGGGAATTTCTTTCACTTGTTGCAATAAAAGCCATCTCCTAGAGCCCATAATGAAAGGGCAAAGAACTGATTTCACCTTGAACATGACGTTCTGACTCTGCCCCGCAGTAAACTCAGAACTCCCCTTCACCACTTTCCAGGGCTGAGACTTCCATTTCCCTCTCCTTTCTCTTCTCCTACACCTTGTGCATTTTCTGCAACACAAAAACAGATCTGGCCATCAGACTTGAAAACATAGTGAAGTTTCTTCTTCTTACCAGCAGCACATGTCTGAGCTTTGCTTCTTAGAATCCCTGCATTTTAAAACAAAAGCTACACACACTCTAGTGCATAGGTCTGTTATCGGTCTAAGGGGCTGCCCTGACCCTAAACCTTGACAGCAATGCTCCTTTTAAAAAAGCACAGGCTTTGCAGGACACCACTTTCTTTTTAGAATAAAAACACATTTTCTGTATTTGAATGTGATTCAGAAGTGCTCCAAACTTTTACCACAAGATCACTATACTGAAGCATTAAAAAAAAAAATCTTTATGGTATTTCTGAAGTTATGGAAGAATCATAATGATAACCTGCTATTAAAATAGCCACATTATTTAGTGACAGAATTTTTCTTCTTTTAGTCGTTACGCTGTAGGTTACACCGTTTATTACATTATTTAGGACCCCTGGGTTGGCAAATTGCCTTACCTGGAAGTTACAACGGAGCCATACTGAGGTAAACAGATTTGTTATCTGCCTCGTTCTTGTAACAGTCTATGTCCTTCCTCCAGTAGGGATAAAAAGAAGCCTTATTTCCAAGTTCTGAACGACAGAATTCTTTAGACAAAATTACCAGGAAAAGAATATGGAAGCATTCCCAGCTGAAGCTGCATAAACACCCAAGTGCTGAGCAACACTACGTCCTGCACTTTACTTCGGGCATTTCTTCCAGCAATGTGTTTCAGTACTTCAGGGATGAAGTGGTTTTTCTCCAACGTGAGTAAACCAGGTGTGACTTAGTCATGTTTACCATGTAACTTTTAAAATGTACTTTAGAGAAATGGGATTGACAATTTGCCCTATAGGTGAGATAACATACAAAAGTTAAACTTAATTTTTTAAAAGTATCTTATCACCCTTTATTTTCAGGTGCTTCAAAACAATATGACAAAATAAAAGTATCACAGGTTTATGTAAATAAAAAATTAATATCCACAAGTTCCGAATCCTTATATATTGAATACAATCAATCATAAATAAAACCCATGCAGTAAATTAAAACTGTTTCTATATTATAAAATATCACCATGTGACCCAGTTCTTTAAGACATTGGATTTTCCACAAATATATAACTTAACATCATATCAAAATTACAGTATACATTCTTACTTTTATTATGTTATTGCATTACAAAAGAAAGTTTAAGTGACTACTAACGAGACATTTGAGAGGCATTTCAAAGTGTTCCACTAAAAATGAATAAAACTGTGTCTTGTGATGGAACTCTTCCCACGTGCTTATGTTAATTTCTCATGTTTAACAGGTTTGCATACTGGGTCTGAAATCTTGAAGAGCTCAAGTCAGGCACATGTATTGAAACTGGAGACTCACAAGCATGGCATAATGTAGATAGGAATTTGATTTTTTAAAAACTATTGCATAGCACCTTTACTATAAATTATTCACACAGAGATGTGGCTCCAGTTCCTCGGAGTTATCTGGAGCAAGCCATCTGCAGAGTACTGTCTAAGATGTGGAGGTTCAGCTGTCTGAACTGAGGGCAGGCAGCTCCTTAGACAGCCAAAGAAACACTTCACAAAACGTCAGCCGAGTAAAAAAGATTCACAGTCACCATTCCCATGTTTGTACACGAGCAGATCAGTAATCTGGTTTGGGCTGCCTTCATCTCAGCAAATTCATTCCACACTTCTTTATAATAACCTGCATCATTTTTGGTACCTCTAGAAATCTTTCTTCTCATGTGTCTTATGTGAGTGGACCTGACAACAACTGACTCTAGTAGATGTTAGCAAAGAACTATTATATTACGTTGCAGGTTTTACTAAAAAAATTCCTTCCCACTACTACTAAATCTATGCTCCAGGACAAAGAAATACCAACTGAAAGATTGGTTATGGTCTTTCTGAAAACAGAGAACAAACCTAGAGAGGATACAGAAGTTTTCATGTTTTATCTGATTTTCCTTGGCTGCAGACAGTGAAACAGGCATCTTTAGCTATATCTGTTTCAGTGCCAAAACCCAAGCCTCTAATTTTGGTCCCAGCTTTTCAACTGGGTAGGGATATTAAAGAAAAAACTGTTGATAGAAAATGAACAATCAAAAACTTACTCTGTCTTGTAGAGAAGAATTGAGAAAAAGAAATCTCAACTGGCAGAAAAACTAAACTAAAAAGTGACAGCAGTAGGCAAACCCCGTACTGGAATAAACCTGGGCTGGCTCACTCCTCCACCAAGAAGAAATGACAGAGCACAGGGATACCCTTTGATGAGCTCTAGAACTGTGCACTCCTCAAAGTGGGTAGGAGCATTAATTTTAAGACACATCCCAGAAAACATATCCAAGACTTCTGAACGACGATTTAACTCGGAGGTACAGTTCTATTACAGTTTTGCCCTGAGGAGTAATTTGAAGCTGAAATACAGCCTAAGGACAGCTTTGTGTATTGTGTCCGTTTGCAGCACGAGCTTCTTGTGAAATCAAACAAACTGCTTGCATGAAACACCCAATTCTTGACTGCCTAACCATCGACGAGTCCCATGTGCCTTCTGGAGAACAGCCACTTTCATTTTTATTGTGAGATTTGAGCCCTTGAAGTACAGAAAGGACCAGACTGGCTTGGGCAGAGGCTCACTCTTGCCTGGAAAAGGCAGACACACTTGTTCCTTCACAGTTAATCCCTCACAGAACGTCTTCCTAGAAGACTAATTCCTCTGCACAGTTTTCCACTATGTCCTGAAAAATGTCACCCCAGTAAACCCCTACAAAACCCACGTAACCCTGCAGCATCTTACCTTTCCTGTTGCCTTGCTGCGGTAGCGTATCACTCAAAGGGACGCAAGTTAGAATTTTAATAGGCTCTAGGAGTAGAGCAGATGGGTTTTCCTGTATGCTTTTTATCCAGAACCCGATCAAAGGGAGATAGATAACACAATTTCTGCCATCCAGCCTTGCACTTGAAAATGATCATTTCTTCACCATTTTCATTTCCTGCCTTATGTCTTCATCTGTTTCCCTGGAAATGGGATATGAAGACCAGCCATCTAATTTTTCTACTCCTCTTTCTGTCATGGCACACTAAATGTGGCTTGTCCAGCAGCTCTGTGAAGATTGATTTAATATCCTCTGATTGCTGCCTGAATTCTGACAGTTTCCTGAGCCTTAAGAGATGATTAAAGAAACAAAACACATTAAAGTCTAAGTCAGCTGTCCCAAGCAAGTTTAACTAATAGAATTTCTCTTTAAACTTCACGCTTACTGACTTCACGTTCCATTGGACTCCATATAACAAAGCCCAACACTTTGCCTGAAATTTGGATTTCAAAATATCAATACTTAGCTGTTTCTGAACCATCACAAAAGCTTTACTTGCTCTGTTGGTCATTCATCACTTGTACCTCGTGCACATTCTGTTGTACAGTATCTCCTCACAACTTCTGCCAGTCCCACAGTGACACTAGGAACACTGTCTGCCTGTACTTCACCAGTCATTAGCAGCCTTAGAAGGAATTAGGTTGTGAAATCCCTTCTTGTGGAGAACAGAAGAAACTATTCCTTCATACCCCAGTGCTGAGGATACATTCAAAGGAAGCAGTATTTCCTTCCAGGTTTTAAGTCTTTCAATTAAATTATCTGTTTGCATAGTTTGTTCTTGCTTCCCCCCTTCAACTTTACAACAAAGCCCATATTTTCCTGAATTGAAAGGTAAGAGAATGAAACACATGGAAGGATCAACTGCCAGCATGGTGTCCTTTTGCAGTTTATGTATTAGGGGAGTGCCACAGCAGATACAGATGAGATTGCCCCTAGGCAGTGGGCTGGTTATCGCTGTGTACTGATAATGAGCTGCACTTTGTTCAAGGGAGACCACCAGATCTACTCCAGCTATCCTAAGAGTGTTTTGAAAAGAAATGGAGGGTGAACAAGTAGAGTGATAGACACCATAACAAAACCAGTGTTTGAAAGCTTCATCCTAAGAAGCTTCATCAATTTCTAACTTCATTCTTATGTAAAAGAACAGAATTTCACAGAAATCCTACCAAGATCAATGGGCACTGCATATAAACTTCTGGGAAGAAAAAGCTGGCTGCCTATTACTTTTCCCTATTACTTGTCAGCACTTTGAACCTCAAAACTGCAGAAGGTTTCCAGCTTCCTAAACATGGCTAATGCGTTCTTTATAAATCCAAACAGTATCAGGTTCATGGATTAAGCAATCTGCATACAGTTCTTCAAAGTATTAGAAGTAGGTGAAAACCTATGCATAGTCTATAAAAGGTTTAGAGAGTAGTTGTGTGTTTCCCAACTTAAGTGACATTTAAATACACAAGAAGCAGGCAGGACAAGAAGTTGTTTCTATTCACCTTTGTGAGAGAGGCAAACAACAAGTGACTTTACAATGAAAAGAAAGCAGCCTGCTTATGCAAGCATTAAAAATAATGCTGTTTGTATGATGTAATGGCTGACTTCAGGGGTACACAGACCAATAAGAAGTTGCACTTAGTTCCAGAGCTGAAAGAAAAGAGCCAAAGAAGCCCCTGCAAACCCCATCCGTCACATTTTTCTCTTAGATCAATGAACAGATGAGCCCAAGTATAGAGATATGTTTACATTTTCAAATATCCTTTGTGAAGTGACATTTATTAACCAGCTTGGCACAGAGAAACCTCATTGTGAGTACACACTGACAAATCTCCTTTTCTCGGTGTCCCACTAATGACACTGACAATGAGTAAATTCTCACTGCTTGTAAGTAGTGAGAAACAACATAGTCACTAAACAGAGTCATGTAAGTCAGTAATACAAATTGGGATATAAGAAAATACCTGATTAAATTATACCTCACAGAGTATGTATTGTAAGGATTATTCTTTCCCTTCTTCCCTGCCCCTTATCTGCAACACTTTGCAAAGATTTGTAAGCAGATTTGTCTCAGCTCCTAGTACTGTACATATCCACATCTTCTGGGCTGGACTGACCATGGTCCATAAGTTTTGGATCAGGCTTAAATTTTGTTGTCTTCACTGTTCCTGTGTAGAGACATTAAAGAAATTTAATTAGAATACATACATATATCTACCTTGGAGCTGTAGGAAAAAAAAGCCTATTGATGCATTTTGAGAATTATTGTATTACCAAACTCTTACAAAATATCAAAATACCTATGGTTCTAGTTAACAGTGAACTAAGTTAGTAAACTAAACATTGAACTCTCACACTCGTCCTGGCTGACAACGCACAAAGACTGACGTGTTTAATGATACTGTAATTCCAGAAGATCTCAGAGAATAGAAAGGCAAGTTTTCTAGGACTGTGACCCCCTACCACTACTTGGCTTCTTGTCCAGTTGCATCAGTTGCTTTAACAAAGGGTGCTGTGTTCTCCTCAAAGCTCTAACCCATTTGGACTGATGAAAATAAACATCTCTGACAACACAGATTAATTTAGGGCATGGGCATTTTGGGCTATATTAGGGACATGAACTAACCACCCATGAAAGCAAGATAGCTACAGAGAAGATACCTATCTATGTAAATTAACCAAAGACAGTCTGGCCTGACGCAAATGTACACAACAGATTCCACAAACTACATCTGAAAAAAATACAGGTCCACAGCAAAGAAAGATGTGAGTGTATATTATACTGACAATAAAGGGGGAAAAAAAATACTAATAACCTCATCTAAATATGTTCTGCTTGCTCTACAGAAACAAATGTTCTGGTAAAGAACACAATAAAAAGAATTAAGCAAATTTAAGCAAGGAGTAGAGTTTGGAAATTGCCCCTGCAAAAGGTAACAACATTTTAAAACAAATTCTATTCTCCTTTAAAAGGCAATTCCACTATTTCTCTCAGCAACTGGCCCATCAAAAGAATTGTACATTAAATATGCTGTTACATGGTCCAGTCGATTATCTTCACGTGTCTGAAGTGGTTGAGATCACCACTGCAAAAAGCCTGGCAAAATAAAATCCAGTGCTTCATTTGTCAGTCAGGCATTCCTCTTTTACAAGTACCTGAAGACAGAGAACCCATACAGAAAATCATCTGTTTTCACAAAAATACAGCAATAATCCTTTAAATTACACTTATGGTTTTCTGACAATAGAAAGATAATTTAAAGTAGGTATTTAACAGAAGTAGTTGATGGCATCACCTCATTGCTAACACTATATAGGATGTGGTCCACACCATATGGAATGAAAGGAAACATTACTGAGGAACCACAAATATGTAACAATTCTGATACTGTGACAGGGTCCGCAGTGAGAAAATGACCAACTCCCTGAGGCTCTCAAGTGTGCACGAGATATGCTCAAGAACATGCCACAACAGTCTGCTCCCTTTTAAAGCAACGTAAGTACAAACTTAAGTCAAGTAATTTGCTTTGCAAGTTGCCCTGAGATTACACTTGAAATGTTTAATTCACCTGTTGAAGGCACTGGATCTGTTTTACTCCAAGACTCTACTGGAGAAGATTCTGTTCTGTTCAATGATCTCGACTCAATAGCGGACTCAGGTTTTGTAGTAGGAATTTCTTTCCTTTTCTTATCTTCTTGCGTAACTGATTTGGACTCTTGTTGCAGCTGGGAACCAAACATTAGTGGAAAAATAATGAAAATGCACACGGGTACATGCTTAATACGTTATTGCAGAATAAAGCTTTCAAGTCTGAGAGCTTTTCCTTTGTGACATTATTTTCAGTATGACATCATGCAGTGACAACTAGTGAAGTTAGAGAGCTGCTCGCAAGGGACGCAGCTGGAAGAACCCCACAGTTCAGATACAGTGACTTCAAATGCATGTGTGAGGAAATTTACTTTGACACAAGTACAGGCTTAAGTCTGATACTGTGCTTTCAGCTGAGCCCCTCAAACTACTTCACAAGGAAGTCACTGCTAATTTACAGATGAGGAACTGACAGTCTTAGATGGGACTGAAATAGTTCCTGCTGAACACTTACTACCCTTAGTTCACAGAAGATGGAAAAATACATCATGAGAACACCCTAATAAATGAAAAATAATATATTGTTTTGGCAACAGGCTTCACTCAGGGAAAAAATAGAAGTTAATGGAAACTGCCTTTACTGCATCAATTCTTATTTTGCTATCTGTTTAATGACATTTATCTGAATCTCCTTTCCAAAACTCAGAATTCCATGTGCTCCTCAGTGAAAATAGGTGAGGACTGCATACAAATAAATGCCATGAATTTAAAGCAAAACGTTTCTAAATGTTAATGTAACTGAGAAGCTTTCACTTGCTTTTAAAAGTGAAAGAAAAACAAACCAAAACACTGTGCAAAGCTGAAACTTCACTCAGGGAAGTGCTATTTTTGTCAAGGGTTTAATTCTGGGATGTACTAACCCAAATTCCATATATAATTTTCAGGCAGCTAATATTCCCCCCTACTTAGCGCTGGCAAGGCCTCAGCTAGTTTATTATGTCCTCTTTTGTCCACTTCATTTAAAAAAACTGAACAAGAAAACCACACAAACCCCCCTGTAAAAACAGAAATGGGAGAGAGAGAAAAAACTAGAGAAAGCTGAGAAGAGAACAAGAATAGTCTAAGAGTTAGAAAGTCTACTCTGTAAGAAAAGGTTCTGCTAGAGAGAAGATAATGTCAAAAACCACGATGTATTTTCTGTATGTAATAGGTCAGTATGAAGAGGCTACTGACCATGCTTTCACTACGGCTGCAATGAGGAGAGGACAAGAAAAGAAATAAAAATAAATAAATACATAAAATCAGACATGGAGAATTTCTATCACAGGGTAGTTAAAACAGACTGCCTGGAAGGGCTGCAGAATTTCCTGCAGTGATAGGTTTAAGGGTAAGCTTGTCATACCTACTGTAATTCTGTATGTCTTAAATTCAGGGATCTTCTTAGGACCAAAGTTTGAATCAGAATGGATTCTTTTTGTCAAGATCAAAAATGAGCTGTAAGAGAAACTCAGTCTTCTCTTGTGCATCTTGCATGTGTTGTGTACCTATTGTTGTTGAAGGTGTAAAAAGTATTCAACACTGAAGCTACAAAAATACCAGAGGGGTTTTTGTGCCTCATTTAATGCAATTAGTGATCTTAAACAGCACCAGCAGAACAGTACTGACCTTCCAGCTTACTGTTTTCTGCCTCTTAATGTAGGAGTTACAGTCATTACTTCAGAAAGCCTACCTTGGTGACATCTTCCTTTTTTGTCCATAGTGATCGCACGGCTTCATAGGTTTGATGGCTTGCAGAAAGTAACTTCTTCCCTGTTACCTGTTTTTTAAGAAAACTGTTATTTAACAACATCTTTAAAAACACTTAAGCTGTTAACACAATAGACTGGAGCAGCAGTTCTGAAGGATCCAAACTTGATGCATCTTCCAACCCTCACATTTAAGTCTTACGACAATAAGCCAAGAAAGCCCAGTGTCTCTTGAGAAACCATAATCCTCACTGATTTGCATATAAGCAAAAAGCAACAGAGCAGCTTAGCAATGTAAGATTGCCCAAAGAATTCAACTGCAATATAGGTCTTTGTGATACCTTCTGAAGTATAAAAATACCAAACAAACAACTTAATAACAGTAACAACCGATTCATCATAATGGGAAGCTAAGAGATTCAACAGGAGTTTTTTCAATCAGATCTCAGGATAATGTTCCACAAATCTGTCAAAAATTAAAGCTGATCATTTAAGTAAAAGATGGTTAAGCCCTAAACCCAAGCACAACTAAACTAAATTTTCCTATTTCATCAATTTAACACAGAAGTAGTTGTGAAACTATAAATATAAAGTTCATCAAGGACCTACAAAATAATTCTTAGGAAGCAGTAAGTGCTTTTCTAAGCAGGGAAACACTGGAAAACCAGAGAGGAGGAAGAGACAGACAAACTTTACATCCTGCTTTTCATTTAACTTTCTGTGTTAAGTGAGAAGTACTGTGTGAAAACAATTGCTGGATACAAAATATAAAGTATAGCTCTGCTTTTCTACATAAAGAGCTAAGTCATCTCATATTCAAGCACACAACTACAAGTGACAGTAATTGGAAAACAAGGAATGCTACCAAGAGATGCAGTTCCACGACATCTCAAATTGCTTATCTATCAAGTGCAGCAAGGCCTGATTTTTCACTTAATTTTATTTCAGCAAGAAAAAATAATCTTCATTTATTTGAGAAATTAGGATATAAAACTGAGAAGTGGCATATTTAAATTCAGTTTGTTTTTTTTTTTTTCATTTATTTAAGAAATGAGGATTAAAAACTGAGAAGTGGAATATTTAAATTCAGGGTGTTTTTTTTCTAGTTAAACAATTAAGACCTGTGATGTATTACACGTTATAATGAAGATGTGTGTGCGTTCTGACTTCTAGTCCCATGATGCTTAATTGAAGTGAAATAAGAATGCTAAATTCACTGTTAATTCTATATTAAAAGACAAGTAAACTTACCTTAGCAAAAACCACTGACTGAGCTGGGTAACAAACAGCAATTCCTAAAGTTGTAAGTCCCAATGGATAAACAATTTTCTTAAATCTAGAATCTGCAGAAAGCCAAATATTTCAAATAATTAGACACTAATGAAATGTAAAGATAAGTAGTTGTATCAATTAAACACAACTGCTTGAGCCCTAACTACTGTTTACATCAAGGTTAACCCCATAATGGCTGGAGGAGAGAATACAGGGTGTGTTCATAGTTCAGTGCAGTCACGTTTGCAGGAGATACTGATACTGTCAACGCTGGTTTTGTGAATAATCTCCAACTAGATTTGCCAATATTGTCAAAAAAAATGAGAAGAAGGCCTGTGTCATCTAGGAGCTGCTGTGGTTCTTTGCTGCTCCATTCACACTCTCTGGAAGATGCAAACTGCAGCATTCGGGGTGGACAGGAGCCAGGAAACTGGGGCCTCTGCTCAAAGGTGAGAACACCCCGGCCAGGTGCAGGCTCCTGTTTGTTGTCAAGGAGCCCTGATGACAGATTCTACATATTCAACACATCAATAATGAAAATAAGCAAAAAAAACCCCAAACCCTACCTTTTCTTGCCAGCACTATGCCAGCTAAGCCTGATATCGTAATTACACCAAGTTTGGGAAGAAATTCTGGTGGTGGATTCTTCAGGTAAACATAAGCATCTTAGAATTAAAAAAAAAAAAAAAAAAGAAGAAGAAAAAGAATATTAATTCAATATTAATCCTTTTATTTCATTTCCTACTTAAGAAATCAAGATGGAAGTAAAATTATGAGTCTCCAGAACTGAGACCAGACCGAGACCGTGTTTTTTGTTAACGAATGCAGATGCCTTATCTTCCAGGTGCACACTCTGCAGCCCATGTTAGGACCAGAATCACTGTCCTCAAAACACAGCAGCACAGTGAAGAATTTTTCTCCTTAGATACTATTTTGTTTTTTGTAAAATGTTAGCCTTTAATAAAGGAAATGGAAAGCATAGTTTTAAGTTTTCATCTTATTGTGAGTTAATATAGATTAAATAAGACCTATTTTGGAATCTCCCAATATATTATCTTTAAGGAAAAGAACTTGTTATCTGTAATTTCTGATACTGAACTTGACTGTAAATACTGCTTCTAACTTGTGCTAGAATTCAGATGTCATTTTTATAATTAAGACGGGTTGTGGAATTTCCATCCCAGGAGATGTCCAAGACCTGACTGGACAGAGGCACAAGTAACCTGCTTTAAGCAGCTGACTGGAGCAGACGATCTCTAGAGGTCCCTCTGCAGAGAGATCTGTGGATCTACAGAGATCCAGCTTCAACAATTCTGTGATACTATAATTTTAAAAGCAAAGCTAAAATCAAATGAATGTGAAATGCTATTTAATTGGTCATTTCTCTCATTTGAGAGCAGACAGTAAACTCCATCTCTCTAATTTGGAAGTAGAAACATCAGCAAATGCTCAATTCAAAAATATGTGACTTGCTTACCTTTTCCAAACTGAATTGAATCCATTATTCCATTTTTAATAAAGACAAAAGCATCCTAAAAGAAAAAAAAAAAAGAAAAGAAACAAAAAAAACCCTGAAATAAATGTAAATTCTTTGCAAAATTTGCTGTTTTCAGTACAGAATTACTCGGATGATGCATATGGTTGAGCACAATGAAACAAAGAAATAGTACAGAGCTTTAAAACAAAAATCAAACAGATCTGTGATCTTCTGCAGAGGCTGTGCTGAGATCTACCCCTTTCTGACTACCATATTTATATTTTCAAAACATCCATATGCAGTTCTTAATAATCTCTTTAATATAATAAGATTGCTTTCAAAATTGACGTCTCAGGAACAAAACTGTAGGGCAGCAAAACATCTGGACACCAACAGTATAACAAGAAAATTTACTTACAAAACCCAATCTCTTCTTCCCTAGAGAGGCTCACCCACTAAAACTGACTTTGTCTGTTAGTTTGGAAAAATGGTGCTCAGTTTCCCTAAAGATAATCAATACTGATTTGGTCTAGAATGTGTGCTCAAATGGTTTCATTTACTCCCTTCAAAGTGGCCAATTTATTTAAGTACAAGTTTCTCTTTGTCCAGAAAAACCCCTTCTATTAGCACATTATTAATATCATTTGTCCTCAGATTGCTGGATTGGAGTAAATACACAGTCTTTTGAGATTAATGAAACCAAATGTCACCTTGAGCTGTTTCACTGAAATCATCTGTTTGCGGTAACACAGGATTTGTGCCACCAGAGGCCACTCCTCAGCAAGCTCGGAAACACTCGCTTAGGGTTAAGGGCCTGGGAGTTTGGTACAGGCTGCTAACTAAATTATTATTGCAGCTTATAACTAAATTATTTCAGTTATGTGGTCGCTGACAACATTTTCACAGACCAATGGAATCGAAATTTACAGAAAATACAGGAAGACCTTTTGATTTCTTTGCCTTTTTCAAATAATAGGGTCTACTTTGTAAGAGGATGAATCAGAGAGGAGAATAAAACGCTAACAGTAGTTATTTACCAGCAATTAAGAGACTGGTGACAGGTACCACATTTCCTTCTGTGCCTAGAATATTCAATAACAGCATTGAGGGATTTTTGATGACTAGTTAGTAACAGCCTGTTTTAACAGTTGGATGCACTCAGTTTTAATTTCCTAAAGTACCTCAGTCAGGTCTTTCAAGACACCCTTTGGAAGCAGCTCTCTCTCTCCTGGCATTTCAGACTTCTAAGTGCTGTCAAGTTCCACTAGCAAGAATTTATCTATGTAACTCTTGCTGTAGAAATTAACCCAGAGATATCTCTGGATGTGACACTGTGGGTTCAGCGTCGCCTGAAGGGGACTGATCTCACTGTCTTTTGATTTGGAAAACAGGGAGAAGGGGACAGGTTCCCTGTGACAAGCAGAGTGGAGAACAACGAGAGAAATGTTTATTTTTTGCATTATTTTTTAACTTTTAGGTGTATGCTAATACAAGGAGCTGCAAAAGCCCCCCAGGGTGAGATAAGCTGTGTTCTCAATGTTTCAGGCAAGTGCTGTTGGGAATCACAGGAAACTTGGGGTACAGGTGTTTCTTACCTTGCACCACCCAACATAGCGCCCAGTCGTCTGTCTCACCAAAGACAGTTGCTTCTGCAAGTGACCTGGCTGTTCTTCAATGTATTTTGATTTCAGAGGTGGTGGACAGTAAATGGGAAGCTGGGAAGAAAAGCAGGGAGGTAGTTTTGCATATTCATTAGTATTTAGACCAGAGTGATTTTCAAGACTGCAAATCCTTAGAGCTTCCATTACAGCAAAGGAAACCTCTACATCACATGATGCTCTCTTATATTCACACAGGTACTTTAGAGAGGTGTGACTACACTCTTCAGAAATGAAAACTGAAAGTACTGTAGAGGTTCTGAGAACACTAATCAGTGAGTATGATAAAAGTAGCTTTTGTTCAGAAAAAGCATGAGCAAGAATAGCTGGAAGAGGAACAAACTTAGTAGAAACTGTACAGCAGAAAAAAACTTCTATTATCATAGTATTATACTTTTTTACCTTTTCTGGCTTCAGTCTGGAAATAACATACTAACAAAAATGAGGTAAAATTCACTTCCTACTGTAACTTCATGTTTTGTTTGTGCTATAGTGGACGGTTATTTAGGAGGTAATGTTTATGATCACATATTACTTAGCTATGTGTTATATACTGGCTAATACAATTCACAGAATCACAGAAAGTTAAGGGTTGGAAGGGACCTCAAATGATCATCCAGTCCAACCCCCCTGCCAGAGCAGGATCACCTAGAGCAGGTCCACAGGAACGCATCCAGGTGGGTTCAGAACGTCTCCAGAGAAGGAGACATCCATGGAAAGAGATGGTATTCTGCAGATTCTTCCTCTATTACATTAGAGACTGACAAACAGTAAAATTCTTACCTGATTTGGCTTCACCAGCTGACCTTTGGATTCCTTTTCTGTTGCTGCATACACAGTAAAACATGCAAAAGGCAGAGCAGAAGAAAGAGCTGCCAGCTTTGCCACCTGGGACAGACAGACAGAAAAAAGGGAGTCTTAATGCAGACAGAGAAAAAAGCCTGGATGTTACTATTGTAACATTTAATTAGAACTAAACAAGTCACTTTTAAAGACTTTTTTAAATAGTATGCTTTTTAGAAACCTCTTCTGTCTTAGACAAATATCTTCTCAAATTACAATGGTAAAGAAAAAGCTAAAGACCACTGCCAACAACAGCTATGTCTAAAATACCAGGAAGAACTGTGTGTCCCAAGCCATGCTGATGCTTCCACCATCCCTTAAGGTTCACTAAGGTCTAATCTATTCAACGCACGTGTACTCCAAGCCAACACGTGGCTCTCTTGTTTCAGCAAAACACACGTCAATTCTATTGACAGGAATTCTCCCCGACATCGGACAAAAAGTCATCTCCTTTCCAATTCAGAGGAGGGTTTCACTACTGAATAACTGCCTATCAACAATAAAAGAAAATACACAGCAATTACTGGAATTAAGAATCACAGACTAACCTCTGGAGTCACATCTATTACAAGGTAAATTACAGAAATACAGGCTTGGCCACAAGAGTTTGATGTCTGCTCAGAACATTAATTTGGAAAAAAACACTGCATGTTACACAAAGCTTAAAGTCAAATGCAGCTTCATGGGAATATGTTTTAAACAATTAAGAGTCCAATCAGAGCTGGCATACCATGTATTATAAAAGTTGCCACAGCATGTTAAAGCATTTGGAGCTATGGTAGGTTACGGTCTCTTCTGTACCAGCAAAGACTTTTCTGTTCTTCACTTGAAGCATTTTTGAAACTTCAAAAGAAATGTGAAAGCAAGTATGAAAACAAGTTTCCCAGGACCTGCACAGAGGGGACAGTGGTAGCGTGCCTGAAAAGCAGGGAAAAAAACACCTTGATTTGGGGAAATACCTCAAATCCCTTTTGATTGGAAATATCCTGACAAAGGATATGTGGTATTTACTCCACAGCGTTGTTATAATAAGGAAAACGATAAACATGAAGAGATGCAAAAGCAGCACCCTGAATCAGCTCAGGTTCACTAGACATCAGTCCCATGCAGATTAAACTGCTCAAGACAGCAAACCACCACCACTTCCAGAGAACACTGTGTGATCTGTTGTGAAAGAAGGGGCAAGCACAGAGTGCCTCTGCTGAAAGCTGAGGGATAAAGCTCAAAATTATTCTTCAGTTGAACTTTGTCACACGGGGGGCTGCGGGGAAGAAGGGTTACGTGAGGTTTCTTTATTCATATCCACTGCTCCTGCTCGTAACACGCGGCCAACATGCCTAGAACTCTGCTTAGGGGGTACTATCTATTTCATGCTTTTCTTCAAGATAGAAATGGTAGGAAAATGCATGGACTGAGCTATTCTTTGGTTAAGGAACCAGAACCCCAGCACTTTTTCTCTTCAGGCCAGGGTGACGCTATGAGATTTTTGTAATGCACCTGTGCCAGGGGGAAGGGTCCAAAGAACCCACAACTCCAGCACAGGCTGAAAAATCTCAGTGGGCAAAACCATCGCCACACAAGCACACTGCCCAGCCTGTACTGTGCTCTTAAATTACAGCAGTGCCACCCCAAAATACTCCACCTTCTCAGACGAGCTCCAACAGGCCTGGGGGCCACCAATACAGAACTGCCAGACACGGCCACTGGACCGAGGCTGGGGAGATGGGGACAGCACAGAGACAGAGTGAGCTCCGCTGTGCCCAGAGGCTGGCGGGTGGGGAGGGAGGTTTACACACAGCCTACACCCATGCTGGGCTGGGAGCAGACACTTGGCAAGTTAAGCCAGCAACACACTTGGATTGGGAGCAGGGCAGAGCGGGGAGGCATCACAGAGCGTGTCACTGAAGAACCGTGGTGTTCCCATGTTGGCTGAGCTATGCTGACAAGAGTGGACATGGGCAGAAGGAAGACGGAGGTGACACCACTTCCAAAACCTAGAGAAATCCCATGTATATGGAAATCCCACCATGCTGCTGTCATGAGTGTCAACCAGCACCGTGAAAAGATTCACTTAGCCACACCTCGACAAAAGGCTCAACATGTAATGCTAATTAACATTAAACATCAATGACCTAACACACTTAGTACAACTTACAGCTGCAATACTGAGGAGCACTTGTCATTTCTCCCCTCTGCCCAACACGACCACCTCAGCAGAAAGAATCCCCAGGAGACTCTGCTGGACCGCAGAGCAGCCCTCCGGGCACTCAACTGCCCCACGAGACAGAAAATAGGTGAGAGAGGGTGGTAGGACTCAAAATACAAACCAATTAACACAGGACCTGCCTTTGCTTAGAGCAAAGTGCCACAGTCTGAGCTACGGAAGGTTATCTATACAGGGATGCCCATCCTCAAGGAAAAGTCCCTGTTTTTAAAGCATTATTAAAGGAAAATGTTTTGAGTCTATCATAATTCAGCCCACTCCGGTGTGTGACGCCACCAGAACAACGTACCAATATTCTGCAGATACTCAAAGGAAAATACAATTTGGAAGTAAGAAAATGTGAAAAATTTGTATCAGTCACTGAACAAATTTGATTAATTTGTTTTAGAAATTGACAACAGAGCTTATTGTGCTAAATGTAACAGAGAAAGCTCTACTGGGAGTGATGAAAGTAGCCCAACTCCTGACTGACAGCAATTGCTTTACTTTTGGACGCCCAAAGACAAATGCATAAATGTTTAAAAATCCAAGTGAGCAGCCACACAATTATTCCAAGAAGTTTTGACTCTTTTCTATTGAAATCACAAAAAACTGAGGTGAAAGAAAAACGACGTCACCTTGACTACATAACAGAGGCTCCATAACACTGAGCTGTCCGTCCTCTTCCTGCATCTAGTGCATTAGAAACACTTCCATTAGCCAACTTGTTTCTTATAATTGGAAGTATTGTATTAAAATAGGATATTAGTTATTGTAAGGTATTAAGTATTGTATTAAGAAAGGGTATTATGCACTGTACAAGGTAAAGCTTTAGTTTAACTGTTTAACAGTTATTATTTAACTAAAATGAAAAGGTATTTTACCTATGAAATCTTGTAAAAGATGTTATCGAGTCTAAGAAGTGGCAGGATCATGTAGTTATATCAAAGATTAGGAGAGCAGCACAGAGGAAAACATCTGCAACGAGCAAAAAGTGACAGAATTACATGGCCAACCAGCAGAATGTGGGTTGGTAACTAATAATATTTCCAGTAACACCAGTGCCATGCTGCTGACACTGCCACCAGCTGCTCGTTTGTTCCACAGGCATAAAATCCACCTCAGTTATTTCAAAGCACTGAACAGAGCAGAGTAATGGGCGTGTGATTATTTTTGAGGAGGAAACTGAGTAGCAGTTACTTGGGGAAATTTAGTATATACTCTCTAGCAGAAAATTTTTTACTAATGAAAACTAATGAAATACAGCAATAAAACTGTCAAATGTACCTGGATAATTTTGTCTTTCAGTCTTTGCATTTCAAACAATCTACTTCAAATGCAAGAACCTTATCAAAGATCAAAAATACAGATTCTACACCAAAAAAAAAAGTTTAAAAGAGACATTGCTGCAAAGAACTCGCTGTCTTCTACTCAAAAGATGCACAACACAAACTAAAGCGTAATAAACCCATATGTTTAATGTATGCTAATCTCCGAGGCAGTAAGTATTGCTTCTCTCTGGAACTCTGCAAACGCTGCCTATTTGCTTCAAGAACTGGAGCATGAATAAGGAAATTTGCCCTGAAGGTAGGAACAAACCTCCAAACAAAAACAGGTAATCAAAGGAGTAGGCCAACTGCAAAATGCTGACGTGTGTACGTAGATACAAGTGTATATACCTTCTCCATCACAAAATCAGAACCTACTAGCCAGATTTAAGAAAGATTAACGCCTTAGCAGCTACTGCACGTCCTGTTTTCAGAGGAGAGCTGTTACTCAAGGAATAAGAGCCATGGGTTTATGGTTTTCTCCTACAGCTTGGATGTCTTGAGGCAGAGCAGAAAATTGTCTCCAATTCTTCTGGTTTTCCCCAGAAGTTATACGAAACATGACAATTGTCAGAAGTTTCTAGGCCAGATCTGGTATTTTAATTTGAACATGTATTTATTTATAAATCTCTAATGACAACTACAAAAAACCCTCACACAAGTGGAACTGAGCACCCTGTTGCTTCAACTCAACTGATACTCCAGATTTGTTTTGAATCTTTGTCTGGGAGATGGTAACCCACAGCGAGAGAAAACTTAGAAGAATAAAACTCCATTATTTTTCACAGTAAATGATCAAGAACACACAAAGTTAAGTCACTTCACTGAAGGCACTGAATCATTCCAATTCACATACTAAACTACGCTACTTCAGGATGACTTTGGCATACAGGGAGGCCAAATACAGTTTCTTTTTTCAGATAATTGTCTCAAAGTGAAGTAAAAATGTTTCATTTTCATTCCTTTGTCCATCCTCATTTGTATCATCTTTCTCTTTGCAGATATATACACATATCTAAGAGCAACTTATCAATTTAACTGTGAAAAATGGAAAATCTCTCTAAGCATTTGAAAGCCCAGCTCTTTACTGGCACATTTGTCCTTCTTTAAGGACACTATGTCACCTCTGCAATTAAAGATATTTTAGATGCTTGTGACCCTGTTTGTAGCAACATGATTCTAACCCCTTGTTGTACCGGTGGTAAAACACTACTATGCTATACAATGCTACTACCAAAGTGCTATCTTGATACTTCATCTCTCAAGTAAGGAGTGGAAGGTGTTTCAGAAGCTGCAAGTAGACAGAGAACGACCCAAAGAGAAACACTTTTATTCCCTGCTGTACAACTTAACCACCCTCTTGAACCAGCTCCTTCTACAATGAAGAAAGCAGTACCGAGGCCTCTCACTTTCCGGCTCCTCCTTCACCTGAACCCTCGGTTACAGGCTGAAGGGATACCGCCGCTCCGGCAAACCACGACCTTCTCACCCCCCACGCTGGAGCGGCGGAGCTGTGGAGGCAGCACTGGGAAGGGCTGGGCAGGGGTAGGGTGACCAACGAGGGCTCGGTAACATCGCCCCCCGGCCTACCCGCTGCCCGCCCGGCTGACCCCGCGCTCCTCCGGACCCGAGCAGCCGCCGGGCCCAGCTCCGTGTGTGACCAGCCGGCTGAAGCAGCCCCGCCGGCTGAAGCAGCGCCGCTGGAGCAGGGCCTCCTTCCCCCTCCTCAGCCGGCGGGTGCCGGGCCCAGCACTGAGGGGAGGAGCGGGCAGGCCGCGCCGTTCTGGGAGCTCCCGCGGGCCCGGGGAGCCGCAGGAGGCCCCGCGGAAGGCCCCGCAGGGTGTCCGCGCTCCGCTTGCCGCCGCGGCCGTAGCTGTCCCTGAGCGGGAAAGGGAGCGACGGCCGCGGGAGCCGCCGCAGCACCGCCCTCCCTCACGCAGAGCGCACTCACCTTGGCCGCCATGTTAGCGGCAGCGCCGTGGCTACGGTGGGCGGGAAGGGCCGAGCGGACGGCGAGGGCGGGGCGGGGCGGAGCTCCCAGCGCTCGGGGCGGGGCGGGCCGGAGCTCCCAGCCCTCGGGGCGGGGCGGGGCGGGGCGGGGCTCCCAGCGCTCGGGGCGGGGCGGGGCGGGGCGGGCCGATCCGGTGGCGGAGGGCACAGCGAGAGCCGGGCTGGGGGCGGGTACCCTCTGAGGGGCCTCGCGCCAGGAGCGGGAGTTCCCTCCTCCCGGGGCAGCGCGAGGCGGGCACCGAGGGCTGTGAGGGGGGGGGCGCCGCTAAAGAAGCAGCGGCAGAAGGCGGGGGAACGGCGATGGCAGCGCCGGGCCCGTGTCTGACCCGCGGACTGACCCGGGTCTGATCCTGCGCTGCGGAGCCGCGGTCGCTGAAGGGCAGAGCGCGGCGGGCCCGGCCGGTGCCCCCAGCCGAGGCAGCGCGCACAGACACCCCTGCAGCGCGGGCTTCGCTCCTGCCGCGAATTCACATCTCTCCGAGACTTCATTTTTTCTCTTTTTTCCTCCAGAATATAATCTGCTCCAGAATAAAGGATTAGTAAATACACTGCCGCCTGGAAAGTGCAAATGCTGAAAGTCACCGTTTTAAGACACGAAACAAAAGGCCCAGAAGGATTTTCTGAGGGCAGGAAGGGTCGGTCAGTCGAGCCGGCTATGAGCTACCTACCCAGCTCACATGACTGCAATTAACTCCTCTTAATTACAGGTATTAAGAGAACACAGACACGCACAATTTAAGTGCAGATAATTCGTTTATTGAAGTCCAAATTTACAACCGAAGTTTACATTATTTTTTTTTTTTCCCCAAAACAAAAGCTTTGTTTGAATTTAGGAAGAATAAATGTTCTTTTTAATAATGTACAGACTATATCTCTTAAATAAGTTAATATCTTTGAAAAAAGAGCAATATGTTCCTTTTTTAATGTTGCAGTGCAACTTACAACTTACACGTCTGTGCAATGTACCATGAGGTATATGCCCAGTGAGCAACACACAGTGAAGTTTTCCATTCATAAATTTTCATTGTAGACACACAAAAAAGTTAACAAGTTAATCCGTGATAGAAAAAACGCAGCCGGTTACAGTAATTCACACAGAACTCATCTGAAAAGAGGGGGGAAAAGAAACCTAATGGTCACCGCCTATATATAAACTATTGGATCATCTCTCAACATAGACAAGTATAAAATTAAAAATACTGTTGTGAAACTGAAGAAATACTGTAGTATCCAGGGGTTGAAACCTAGTTTTACCTGTATTTGTCTAGCAGTCAGTTTTCTCTTTCTGTAGCATCCATGAGCGGAGGGACTTTACTAGGGTACCGGGAGAGCATCTGCTCCTAGACGCGCGTACGCGAGGTGGTGATTGGAGACAAGTCGCAGAACGCTCCTAAACGGTGACGTCGCTCGGCCGCCGTCCCCGGCACCGATGGGCTGGTTGCCATCGCCCCGCGCTTCGTCTCACAGCTGATTGGGAAAAGAAGGCTGAAACGTGGAAGATTGCTCGCGTTTGAAGCTTTGACACTTCAGACTTTTCAAGATGGCTCTAAAATACTTATTTTTCATAGTGACAGAGAACAGAGATTTACTTTAGAAAGAATCGACCACAACGTAACTTTGTGATAAATAACAGTTCTGCCTCTAATACATATATACATACTGCTTGTAAACAAAAAATGCCCACAGGTCATGGAGTCTCCATGATTTTTTTTATACAAGGCGCTATAGATTTTTATTTTTTTTTTTGTTGTTATTGAAAACAGTCCTAGTGAAAGTTTGGTTTATAACCTCCTATTGCTACAGAAACAGTAAGAATGTTTATATTTACAAAGAGACAAAGACCATGGAGACCCCATAGCATTATTTGCTAAAGATTGTAAGTTATGTGGGGTTTTCAAACTACGTGTTGTCAGCATGTTCAGATTGAATTAACAGTACAGGTTGAACACCAGCAGAACGATACTCTAGTGCTTTGGTATTTCAACCCCTGAATATACAAAGACATTACTACAGCCTACTTCACAGTTTAATGCAAGTAAAGTGCAAGCCATAGTACAAGGGTGTCATACATTTTCATACATGTAGTAAGCGTTATCTAAAAAAGGCTCTCTATACAAGTTTTATTAGCTACTTGAGTAAACTAGACAGAAGTCACCTATGGCCCAGCAATTAATGGTCTTACAAGGATATTTTTCTTAGTAATACAGTATGTGTCAAATGTAAAAAGTTTATTAATACTAGTGCATTTCTCTTATATCCTAACCTGTTTTCTTTTCAGATTTTTAAGCTGAAATCCTTGTTTCTCAGTAAAACAGAAGTCTTAACTGGGAACAGGGTCTTACTGGTATTTCGGCCAGTGAACGCGATTCGTTAAGACGTAGTTGTTCTGTGAGCGCTAGTGAAAAACAATGCAGTAGAGTTGTTACGCATCGTGTGGCGTCCTTGTTTAATCTGCAGCATTCAGACAGATGCATTTACAGTTAGGAAGAAGATTGGTATCGCTACCCTCGCCGATGCCTGAGAATGAAGGCTATCCTGGAGATGTGAGGACAGAAGCTAGAGGGCCTAGCTGGTCAAACAACAGTTTGTCGACGTGTTTTATTATTTTTACAGCTTGCCTTCTTTCACTGCTCTTAGAGTGGCATTAATGCATACAGCACAGTCCCTGATTGTCACTTTCAACACTTGTGGGTGTCTGACCAAAATAAACTGTCTGGCCTGCACTGAGAATGGATGTGCTTCATTTCCTGGAGATAATGACAGGCAGTGTCTGCCTGAATTTTTTAACATGTTTTTATTAAGAGTAGGTCCCAGTAGTATATCAGCTATCTCAAAACTGGATGAAAGCTTAAAGGATATTATTTGTAATCCTCCTCCTGAATGTGGAAGTATGGTGTAAACTGTGAAATGCAGAAATTAAGCATTAAAAAAAAAAAGTGCTTCTTCGTCTGCTAGTTAAGAATAATCACCCGCCTACACATTAGTGAATGGAACTGGTAAGAAGTAAAACATTACGCTTAAATGTAATAGAAGTAGAGAAAAGATTTCTTAAAGTCAACTAAGGAAAGATGATTTACTGGTTTCTGTTGAAAAAAAACAAGTATTTTCCATTTATCCACAGCTAGGGCTCAGGTTTGCTTTTCAGATGCATGCCCAGTTAACTAATGCCCGCGGAGAGCCTCAGCCACACGGTGTGAGTTTGGGATGGAGGAGGTGGAGAACTGACCCCACAGTAACATGCCTGAAGAAACAACTTGGAACCTTACCTTTCATGAGGGTAACATTCTAGAAAAAAAAGAACTTTTAATTACTGAATATAATTACTGAATATAAACGAATTAGCTAATATTATTTCTTCAGCCTTTCCTGTTATTACCCATTTTTTGTACTAGTGGTGAATAAACATCATTTGGCGACAGGGAAGATGGTGAATTGAGTGTAAGGAAATTGTAAGCTCAGTGGTCTAAGGCATGTGGAAAGCCTACAAACCTACACTCCAAGCAAACAGTCGGTGCTACAACCTGTGCCCTTCTCTCTGCCCTAGCAATGCACAATTTCCTACTGTGAAAACTGAAGAGCAATTTAAAACCCTCTATCAGACCCAGTTATTTCTCTAACCCTGCACTGCAGAACTTGGGTGTATGATGAATGGTATTTTCAGTAGTCTCTGTGAGAGTCTTAGGTCTGATTTGTATCACTTGGGAAAGAGATACAAGAATTTTCTTTGTGCTCAGATTTGTGTTAAGTTCAACAATTTCTACCGGGTTCTTTTCTTTTTTCCCTTCCAGAAGTTCTACTAGCATTCAAAGTGAAATCTTCTACAGGTCAGCAGTAGAATTACATGATTTTTAATAAAGAGGATGAGCACTTGCCAGTGCCTCTGTAAAGTAATCCCTTCAAAGGCACCTTTACTATCCTTCACAAAAACTCGGGTCAGAGAGCGAGTGTTTTGGCCTGGGAGGCTGTAACTGCTGGAGGCAGTCAGAATAAAGTTTAAGTGGCCAGGTACATTGTGCAATTCTCTGCAACACTCATTTCTTTTCCCTTGGAAAAAGCGAGCGGTGCACCATATTTCTAGCTCAAAAGACAGCAGTCTAGAGATGAATATTAACTGACTAATATTCAGAATTCTCTGCTTGGAAAAGATGGAAAAATTCATCCTCCAGAATCTTTTGGTAGCAATCGGTCAGTCTGTCCTCATGGTACTGAATCTGCTTTGTGGAAACAGAGCTAAACAAACAGGATACCTTCACTCAGTTCTGGTTTTCAGAGTAATTAAATCTCTTCCTGAATACTAGGACCTCTTTGAGGTAACATTTTTTCCTCTATTATATTGAACTGTATGAATTTTACAGTTCTTGATGTATGAGAGATGATTAGCTTTATCTGGTGAAAAAATTATCAGTGCATGTCTGTGTTTAAGTGAAATGATGTCAACTGTATTCGCATCCCCTTTGTTCTGCTTTCCAGAAATATTCTAGGCAAAGCAGAGTGAAAGGAAATTGTGAACGGGTGTTGGAAATTCATGTTCAGTAGCATTCAGAGCAATCTTTTTTTTTTTTTTTTTTCTCTTTTGTCTTCCAAGAACACAAGTATTTTCTCCAAAATCTGATTCTTAGAAAATCATTCTCATCCAGGCGAGGAAGTGAAATACACTACGTGACTTGTGTGTCTTCCCAAACCAATCAGTACAGTTTGGTTTTCAAATGATGTAGTGAATAACTTCACCCACTTCCTAATGTACTACTAGTAGTTAAAAAGTTATTGCCAGACATTACATAATTTTGAATAATTTACTCAGCTCTAGATGTCACTCTGTTGCAGAACTGAATTGACTAGTTCAGGATTTTTTCCATCTGAATTCTCATCCTTGAAGCATCAGAGCAGTTTTGGATTTTGTGACTCACAGCCACGTGTTGCTTAAGTTCACAGTGAAGAAACCATGCAAACCTGCAGCCTGTACCATATCCAGCGCAGACGTTTTTTTCTTTCACCATGAAATACTTCAAACTCTATTAAAATCAGTTTAAGTTGCAGCATTAGTGAACAACCAACATTGTTCTACTCGTATCTGAACCTCTGTGCCATACCTGCTCCCTTCTCTTCGTTCAGTGTGAAGGCAGGCACAGTACGTAACAAACACAGTATCTAAATGGCATGTACAGTATGCCCATAGGGCCAGGTCGGGATCTATTTGCTAGATGTACAGTGTACATTTTAAGGCACACTATAGGGATTGAGTTTACATTTTGATAACTCTGTCCTTTTATTTGCAAAGATGGTCGCTACCTGGAAATGTTGCAAAAATAAACGTTCATCTCTAAGAGTGGCCAGTGTACTGATGATTTTGTTTCATATTTTTTTTCAAGAAAAAAAAAGAAGTGTGAAAATGTGAACTTTAGGGCATTTTAAAAGTAAATGTCAACTACCATGTTACATTTTATATACATAGATATGTCTTTATGTATATCTAAATATATAAAACGATTGCAGGAGCTCATACTATAAGCTTAGTTTTAGTACAGTACTTTAAATATACTGGTATTTATTTTCAGTTACACTTCTGCACTGCTTCTTTCTAATGCAGAGCTTGATACGGACATCGGTTGATAATAGCAAACAAAAAAAAAATTCATAAAGAAGATTATTGTCTTATCATGCAATGTAGTAGGCATCCTGTGGCACTATTCTCTTATCCAACTTATTTACAGTACTGCTGAGTACATTATCAATAAATATTACAGTGCTTGTCTTACTCAATTTTTCATGGCACCCAGCAATTACTCAGGGTATGAGTCCTGTCACACGTGAGTTTCAATGAACGAGTGCGTGTGTGTCAGCATTGGTGCTGAGGTTGCAAGTTCAGAGGCTCCGTTTTGAGATTTCACAGCAGCACTGTACTCACAAATGTCCAGGAAAAACTCATAGTTCTTTAGTTTCCAATCTTTAAACTTCTTTGACGTTAAGTTGGGATCATCCAGAAGGCTGTTGATAACTGCAAGGTCCCCTTCCTTCGCCTATCAAATTCCAGAAAGACACGGTACATGTCAAAATGAAATTTATGCCACATTTTGTACTTCAGCACTTTATTTCTTCCTTGATTTTAATGCAAAGCGCTAGGGACACTTGAATCTTTTACCTGTATTCAGGAACTATTACAGCTTAAGCTGTTTGACAGCTTAGTCCTTGGCACTTCCTACAACGTGCCTATAAAGAGTGACAAATAGTTGGTTTTTTTCCTTAAGCTGGAGCATGTTTCATTTCAAGTATTTTTAGCTCCTGTGGAACTCAATTCTAAAGCTACAAAGGAAGCCTCATCCATGGAAAACATTAAGAGATTATACTTTTACTAGTTCCTATTTCTTATACACCAAATTAATGTTAAGGCCTTACTTTTAAAGTGCTCTTGAGAACCCTGATGTGGTGAAGCTTTTCGTTGATAACTGGATCATTACATCGCTTTATGAAAGACCTGCGGAACTCCTGCTTGGTGGAAGGACGCTGCTCTCCAAAAGCTGACAAACTAGCTTGTTCCAGAGACTTGTATAGCTCTTGCAGACCATCTGTAGTTTCTCCAATTTCTTTTATGTTTTCTGAAAGAAAACAGATAGAGAAACCTAACGACAAATCCAATCATTCAGATGAAGCCTCTAAAACCAGTAAGCAATACTGCAAATTTGTGTATAAAGCAACCCTACAACACAGGCTTCCATTTTTTGTTCTGATAAAACAAGAACACTTTGATCAGCTCAAAGCTGTATTCTTAGCACTACATCCAAGCATTTCAAGTACAAACTCCTGTGTAGCGACTGATGAATTTTCCAACTTGTAAGAGTTCAGCCACAAACACCTTGCTGAGAATAAAGGCAATGTTGCTTTGGCTTTCAGTGGCAGTAAAGAGGATAAGAACTTCTCCAACGCTTACCTTCTGCACAGAAACTATTATGCCTTCTAATGGGAACGTTCTCTTCCAGCTTTTCATCCATTCCTTCTATGGACTTTACACGTCCTTTACCCCTGACATCTCTGTTTCGGGGAAGGCTTTGACTACGTTGCTTCTGTGGCCTGCTCTGAGAGCTGTGTCCCCTTTGACATTCCACCAAAGGGAAAGGCCCATCCTGCTCATAATTATGACGTCTTTGTACTGGTAGCGTGGCTTGTCTTCGTTTCTCCGGTGACATTCCAGGCCGGCCGCTCACGTACTCTGCATCGGGAGGAACAGTCTGAAGGAAATGGAGCCCTGAACTGGTTAACGGCGTCTCTATCAGGTCCTGCCACGAGCGTCTTTCTCGGTAGGGAGGTCTGCACCCTGACGAGTGCGTGCTTCCTGCTACATCTTGTCGAGAATCCTCGGCAGAAGAGTGAGAATATGTTGATTCACTTGAAAAGTGTCGACTGTGTTTGGCTTCAGGGAATGGACTTGAAGAATTCACCTGAAGAGATACAAAAGCACCTGACTATAAGACAACGCTCTGAACAGGCCCAAGAGAATGACTGTACCCTAGAACATTGTCTGATAGGTACTAATGCCTGTGTTTTGATATGTCATAAATGAACCTCTGTAACCAGAACACAATTAGAACTGTTACGCCAGTGCTATGTCTCAACCACTCCCTATTCTTGTTTTGCACATTCTCTGCCCATGAGCAACTCCTGCTGGAAAGAACAGTATAATACTGGTAGAGGTTTCCTGTAGACCTGTCCAGTTCACGCTCAGCCCAGCAGTGTGCTGTGAAGACATGACATTCCCTCAAAGAAACTGTCATTGCATTTCCTCTCCTTTTTTTTTTTAGAGGGGGGTTAAATAAACAACCAAACAGAAAAAAAAAAAACTCCAGCAGCCAGGAAGATTTTTGAATTTTAGGGGACAGCTGAACTTCTCAAGTTATTTTAATTAGTTCTGCTGGGTCTGTGTGTAATTGTCATTGATAAACAAAGAGAAAGGCAAAAAAGTGGAAAAACAGAAAGGGAGGGGCTTAACCTGTATCCCAGTTGATAAAACAGCATCACATGGGTGAAAATCAGTCTGAACTTCACCCATGTGATGCTGTTGTCTCAGTCAGTCTTTCTTTGGTTCTGGCTGTTTGAGGATCATGTCATTCACGCTGAAGAAAAATCTGAAAGAAAAATAGAGAACAGTCCTATCTGTGCTTAGAAACACAGAATAATTATCACAGCCTATGTTCCCCATAATAGAAATGTTCTTACTTGCTACTTGAGCCTCGCTGTATACAAAATGTTGGGGTTTTTTTCCTCAGTTATCAAAACCTGTCTGTACACAATCCATTAGAAGTACTTTTACCAGCTAGTTAGCATCTCATGACAGTAACAGAAAATGCTGTCACTACTATGGTATTGTACGCAATGCTTCACAGTGTAAAAAAAACCCTTGCCTCTGTAGATATGTCCTCAAATAAAGTGCTCGTATTAAAACATGAATATGATCTGATCTTAATCTCTTGCTTCCAGTATCCAATACTGCTACTTGAAAACCAGTCTCAGTGAACACAGACTATCCCATCCACCACTTTCTTTTCATATTCTGAAGTCACCATTTGAATATTCTGTTCGTGTTATTAGGTGTAGTCTCCCAAATCCTACCAAAAAAGTCCGGTGACATATCCGTGTAAGGAGACATTTACCTCTGCTTCCTTTGTAACCGACTTGCTGTGGAAACATTCAAGCCTTAGCTCATGAGGAACAGCAGCAATTTCATCGGGACATTGAGATCCGTCTTGCCTTTGTTCTGCCTTCACGGTAATTAAATGTTCCAAACCAAGGACAACGCAAATCAAGGCGCACAGACATTTTTGGGTGAGCCACTGTCAAATGCAATATTTATAACTCACTGAGGGCGTTCGATGGTAGGTGTCACACAGTGCTGAAGAGCCTTCCTGCTTCAGGGTTAAAGAGCCATCGATGTCATCCTGGTCACTTTCACTCCAGTAATCTGCTAACAAAGCATTCTGGGTTTCACTGGTGTGCTTTTCCACGAGCAAGCAGGTCCCACAATTTAAAAATAGCATTAGCATGACAAAATAAACGTGTCGCAGTCACCTAGGTGGCCTGGCAGTCACTAAGGACCAGACCTGTGAAAATGTCTGGCACCGAAGAGACACAGGTATGTAGAAAAACCTTCAACTGTTTTAGGATAGTGTTACAGAAAGCAGGTTAGGCACCTAACTCCCACTGGCCATGAAAACCAGCTTCTGGTCACAGACTTCTGAAGAGGAACATCATTCTAGATGCCAAAGTAGAGCTGAGCCTCCACACTTAATTTAATTATAGTAGCAGGTTCCACGGTGGGTGATGGTGCAAAAGGCAAGGCTCAGGCATCTCCTGAGCTCTGGAGATGCAAAAACTGTTCTAAACCACATACTGACCTCTATTTGTGAGGTCTTCACTTGCTCTAGGGTGATGAGCTCACCCAATGGCTGGGATCTGGGAGACTGTACCTCGCCCTGAACCTTGCATTCTCTTTATCTCTTCTTCTACAGAATTCTTAGAATTATTACTCTGGACATTATTTTTTCTTTGGTGGTGGCACCAATAAATATAGTTCTACAAGGATACAGATTCTTATGAAAATGGGTATTTTCAAAGGTATGGCACATATCTTAATAAAGAAGTCCATTCTGACAACAACAACTGTGTTCAAATAATGAACAGATCTGTACTCTGTGCTCTCTTCTCCTCATTATAAGCCCTGAAGCATTACCTTCGTCTGGATGAATATCCTTGTCATCAGGTGTGTAACCAATTGCTGCGAGACCCAAACGATTCATCCATCTAATAGAACAATAAAAAACAAGGAAGAGAGATACTTAAAAGGAGCATCAAGTGTAAACCTGAGGGCATACACATTCTTAACTTTTGGAACAGTCAGGGGCAATGCTTCGTCCAAAAACTGAACACTATCTGGGCTGTTAAAATCATGATTCAGAAACGTTCAGTGGTTAAGAATTGAGTGAAGGGTGTTCCAGGTCTGATGTACTTCTGGACTTCTGTTCTCTTCTGCCTAGTAGACTATTAGGTTCTAAGTGTTTTATTTTGCTGCCTAGAAAAGTGAAGAATCGTGGTGTCAGTCTTTCTTATGCCATCCAGAAAATGTGAAGCATACCTACCAATATGCTAACTTGAGAAATGACTAAATGAAATTTTTCGAGCAGGCTGTGTAGAACAGAGAATGTCCAGCTCTGTCTCCACCTCAAGCAGAACCACGTCCTCTCCAAGCTGCAGCTGCGAACCCTTTGTGTGGAACGGTTCCCAGAGGCATTGTGTAAAGGAACATATTGCGTTTATTTGGGTTGCTACTTCTATTCATTTCAAGAACTTGTCTGAATTGCCAAAATAAAATAAAACAAAACAGAACTATGGCAATAATTCTATGGAAACCCGCATTGGGAAATAAGTTGTATTAAATTTGTATACTCCAAAAGCTAACACAGACTATGACAGTATTCCACGGGTTATTTTCTAGTCTGGATTCATGATACTGGTGATACAAGTGTTTAGGCTTGTTGAGCTGTGATATCAACATTATTGTCCCTTGAATCCTTTAATACAGGGTCTTAAGCTTCTAAAACTAGTCTTGGCAAGCTGAAAGTTTGAAAGTTTGCCAGATACTTCAGTATTTGCATTTTATGTTAGATATTCTGGTTTCTTTCTTTGTTCAAAAAATTTTATTTTGATAAAACATAAGAACATTTAATTAGAAAAAAAATCTTTCTTTCACCAGAAAAATATTGTAGTTGATTTTAGCGAAAATACCCTTAGAGTTTTCTTTATATAACATTACTGGATGCTTATAAGGCATATAATTGAAAGACAGGAAAAAATGAAATTAACACAGAGGAAAGTCACTTCTTAATGTTCAGCAAATGGAAACCCGAGAATCAGCTTATTTTCATCAACAAGGAAATTAAACGAAAGTAAAAAAACCCCTATTAAGAGACATCTGTAATGATTTGGATGCATTCTTAAGTATTCCCTTGCTCAGTGACTAAGTTATTTACTATGCCATTAATTTCCTAGTGTATTGCATGTAAGCATTTTCTAGAAGCGGCTCTTTTTTTGATGTTGTGATGTAAAATTTGTTAATAATTATGTTCTGGGTTAATGAATCATGTAATGACAAAAACATCTTTGAAAGGCTTCAAGGCAGACATTAGTAAACAATACATACTGTATCACAAGGACAAGGTTTTTTGCAGATGAAAACAAGCAAACTATTCACTGCAATTCTTCTCCACTTGTACTAGCCCAGGAAAAGAGCTTCTAAGGCCAGCTGTGCCTGCGTTGCTGGTCTAACAGCGCAGGATCCCGAAGATGGTGTACGCAGCGAGGAGGCAGAGAGGGAAGAGTGAACTCTCCCTAAAAATAGCTCTGAGTTCAGCATGTATCGATCTCCTGGTCTGAGCAATGCTCTGCAGCTGCTCAGAGCAATGATCTTAATCTGTAATATTGGACAGAACACTGACTCAGTGCATGGCCTTCAGCAAATCGTTCCGCATATCTTATGACATTCGTAAGCATCCAAAGGGGACAACAACGTTTGCTGCTATAACATCGTTGTTAGAGGGTTTATTTACCTGCAAAACTAGGAAACTATAAAGAATCGCACAGTAATATTGTTTTGCCTTTCAGTAGGAAACAAGAAGTGAGCAAATTGGAAATAAAAATGGAAATGATGATTAGTTTTCACAAATATCAGCTGCAGGGTGAGGAGTGCTTACAGTGACACTGTCCCTATCAGCATGTCAATAACTCCTCGTTATCACAAAGGAAGTAAATTTCAAATGGATTAACAGGTTTACAGCAAAGCTTTTCTGCAGCGCTCACCGGCATGATTTCGTTCAACGAACGACGTGCTGATCACTTGACATTTGCTTCTCTTGAAAGGCATATTCTGTATCGCAGTAATTGAAGTGACATCATACCCTTGCTCATTATTAAGCATTTGTAGTCACTCTTTTTTCAACAGTTGTTCCTGTTTCTAAACTCATCAGCATTAGAGCAAAACAGTTCTAGCCATACTTTACCATATGCCTTTGGCAATTAAGCAGAATGTCTCAGCGCTTTGACTCAGGTTCTTCTTAAGCACCAAAGATAAATGAGGACTCAGCACCATTCTCAAAGTTAAACCAGACTTGGATGTTTTGAGGTCAGTGTATGGAAATTTACGTTGTCTTAAATTTCTTGCCCGACATTATCTTGTTAATCTTGTTAATTTGAGGGTATCAAATCTTGGAAGCACATATAGGCAACAGTCAAAGCCTTAATATTAATTCACCTTCAAGGGAACTCAGAGAGAGTATCAGCTGCACTTACATGGCCTCAATGTCTGAATCGGGAATTAGCAGAAGGCGATCTTCCTTCCCTCAGACTGCTCAGATTTTTCTCTTCCAAAGGGCAGCTACAGTAACAAGTACTTTCTTACCTCATTTACCGCAATTTAGAGCTAGCTCTTTGTCAAGACAACAAAGAGTGTTATCTGATGACATTCAATGGCTTGTAATGATAAAATCTCTTCTGATAAAAGTGTAAGAATCTCAATTTTGAGTTTTGTGTTTTTAAAAAAAGCACGAGTGAATGTTTTTGAGGTTAATCAGGAGTTATAGAAGTGCTGAGATTACAGATCCTTTTCTTACAGTTAACTTTTTTTTTCTTACCAAAGGAAATGCAAACTCAGTTGAAAAGGAACGCTGTGTAAACTTGATGAATTTACTTGATGAGCAAACCGCTTTCATTTTTAAGAAAGCAGGCAGTCAAAGCTATAAAAAGTTCCCTGTGGAAAGCTTGGAAACTCAGCCACTTGGTTCTGAACTCTGCATTGAATGCCTTGCAGGCAAATGTCAGGTTTCAGGAAGGCAAGAGTATGTGTCAGAACTGGACTCCCTATGGGAGAGATGACTGCGCCTTTAATTGGAGGTGATGCAATGCCAGACTGTATGCTACACCTGACAAGCAGCTACAGTGGGGAAAAAAAGCACTTGTCTAATTTGGTTTAGATAGTTGTACCCCTAACAGCTCTTTGAATGCCATGTGATCACAAAAGAACAGGAGATATTCTGGCAGGTACTTGTACAGCAATCTCACATGTGCACCTCTGTATCTCGTGGTCCCCTGAGGCAGAAAGTTGGGCTCCTTTTGCCCACTTTGATTTCTTTGATAATTTCAACAATTCTTATGATAATAAAACAGCTTAAACAGCACATTCGAGTCTAGGCCACTCAGTGAACTGCAGGGTTTGCATTCTAGATAGAAATGAGCTGTGATGGTATGGAGCTGTGATAACTATGCCAAGGACACGTGGCTACAACATCCTACCTTCAGTATTGCACAACATCTCCGTAAGATGTAATATCAATCTTACTGAGCTACACTGTAACAACTTACAGGGCACAAAGAAGTGCATTAATTATTTTTTATCGCCTGTGCCTTAATAAACAGAATGTGGGGCAAGGTAAGCCTCAAGTAAAGTCATCTAAACACACGAGTAAGTTCTGTGCTTTGCCCCAGTGGTTTAAATTCTAGACAAATCAGATTTGGCTTTAATTAATTTTGTGGAGTACAAAGAGGCACTGTGGTCATTGCTTCGGGATAAAACAGAGCTGCGTTGTAGGAAGTTAAGTTAAATTTACTGAGATAATGCTGGTTAGTACCAGGGGATTACAGCCCAGGGCCTCTTCTGAGAGTCCGATTCTAACCCCCGGCCTGGAAAGCGAGGATTGCAAAGGCACTGAGGGCAGGGATGAACTAAGTAGCTGTGACAATACTCAAAACTTGATACTGAAGAGTGAGTCATGCCTGAAATCCCCTGAACCGTCAGGAGTCAGAAGCACATTCTCTAACTGATCATTTAATAAAAACACTGGAAAATGTTAAAGTGGACCAAGCAATGGGGGGAGACAATCTTGCGTAACTTCACTGTCCTAATGTGCTGTATTAATAAAAACAGAACAAGCCATTACTCACTGTACAAACTCAGGAAGTTTCTGCTTACTGACTGCTATAGCTTACTCCTGCTGAGTAGGGTGCTGAGCCAGCCCAAGGGCAGTGGGAGATCTGGGATTGAAAACAACAGTCCTGTTCATCACACTTCACCTACTTGGCTATTCCTTTCTACAGTCCAGGGTAAAATACCAGAGGTGAAAATACCAAACCAACTTGGACAATCTGGTATGACAAATTTGGGAGAACCACCACGTTCAGTGCAGGAGAATAAAAAGCAAAGGCAAGAGGGTAACCACTTAAAAAAAAAAAAAAAAAAAGACAGAAAAAAAAGAAAAAGAGGTGCAAGGCTGTTATTTTTAGGGTTATTGTTAAAACCATTCCACAAATCCACGGAGAACAGGTCAGGAAGTAATGGGTTTCTGTGGTTCAAATACATTCTATTTGCTGGTATCCTCACTGTTAGATACACTGGGCATATACATACAAGATGGCTGGTGTGTAGAAAGAACTACTGAATTCAAGTGGAAAAGTAAATAAAGGATATACCCTGAAAAGGTATAAATTGAAGAAACAGTCTATGCACTTTCACTGTTTCTTTCTGTTAAATGTTCCCTTAAGAGTTAAACCAATTAAATACGAAATCATTGAGGGATAGAATAAATAAACAGTTACATATCTCCTATCTTTCTTGCATCTTTTAATCGATTAATATTGACACTTTTATGTCATCTCAGGTTTGTATTATAAATGATCCAGTGCAGGATTGTATCTTTCTTCACTTTTGAGATTCATCTACACTTGAGATTATTTGGTTAAAAGGAAAAGCCAGAAATGAGATGGAAGTTAAATCTGACTTAATCAAGTTATCTTTAAGTCTGTTAAAATATAGCTTCACTTGCACCACTTGTTTCATACATAGAATTTATTCAGTACAATTTATATTTAATTTCTGATAAAAAAATTTGTATTACTGGTTTTTTTTTTTTCTTTTTTTTTTTACCTCAGTGGGATAATCAGATTCCAGAATTCACTGAAGAATTCTTTGAAATATAGAAGTCTATTTTAATATTGATTTTCTGCTTGTTATGCTGGCTTCTTCCTGACCAGTTTTTCTTACTGGACACCTGAAAAATCAATACGTTTCCCATTTTGGTTCCTAAGGTACGTTCTTTTCACTATTTTCTAAAGTTACACAGGGAATATATTCATTTAACAGAACAAAGGATCCTGTAATAAGTATGGCTAAAATGATGCCTCGTTTTTCCTCGACACAAAAGAAGCCCAGAAATGTAGCTGCTGTCTCACAGTGAAATATAACACAGAGCGGAGTCTTCTCAATGAGCTCATCTCTCCAAATATATCAATTCTCAGCAGCCTGTATTTCTGCTATTTTATTTGTCACAGTTGCTGGGATGTGTTAAGTAAAATCATTCATGGGATAAACTCTAAGCACTCTCTGATTTGATAATGTGACATGACTCTGTTGATCTTGTTTCATGCATTGTCTTCTTAGATTTGTCAGGCTGGAAAAATACGAAAAAAAGCCCCAGATGGCTTAAGAGCTGACAAGTGAACCATGGCAATTTATGCCCTCTTTGCATGTGCATCTACTTTATGCACTTAATGGGAATTTATTTTTATTTTTAATTTTTTTTCAACTTTATCCTGTCAACCCAGTGCACAACTGTGCCTTTGTAGTCTGAAGTCTGGTTTGGTGTTTTGGATTTGTTGTGATGACAGACAAAAAAGTTCACTATTTCTGCAGCAAATAAATTACCCTTCTGGTAACAAATGAAATAGCATCTCACTGTACAAACAGTTGTGTGTCACAGAGAATATGCACACCATAACTTTATGATAACCTACAGTTTCAGACAAAACCAATAATAAACCCTAAGGAAATCTACCAAAACAGTCACAAAAACTCACTCAGCTGGAACTTCTCTTGCCATTTTGCAAATCCCTTTACAAACACGTTTGTGGCAGCACTAACACCCCATGGGCAAATCAAAAAGGAATAATCAGTCTTATGTCAAGGTGGAGTTTCAAGCTGATACTTAAAAGGAATCAGTTAAGATGACAATATTTTCTTCTTTAGTCAAATGTGGCTACTGGACTTCACCCTACTGTAACCTTGTCCCACTGGATTTCCAGTATTGCTCTGGATAATTCACCAAACTTTCTGGGCATCCACTTAGAGGGAAGTGGGAGCTGCTGCGTGCACTTACTGCTTCCTACACTGACTGTGACATTACATACTCTTCAGCACGTGCAACCATGTAGTATTCTCCAGGAGGTCTTTCTACCATGCTTTTAAGAGTATGAAAAGCTATAAAAGTGAATCCAGGCTCGGATTTCTTAACATTTAATGCACGTTGTAATTTTACTCAGTTATTCAAGCTTTTACCCCAGCTTTCGTCCAGTGATTGGCCCAAAAGAACGTGCTGGAGAAAAGAAACATTCCTTATGAGCAAGAGAAGTCAGTTTAGTGTGGCCTGAGAAGGTATGGGTGGGGTATTTTGGGTTTCTGAAGGGAATTTTTTTTCAGAGATGGGATAATATATTGTGAAATCCCACATACTCTTAAAAATATCAGATCAAACACACTAAACATTACTGTTAAAGGTGTGACTCGTTTGTTTATGTGTATTACTTGTTTCTGTTACTAAAAACTTCAGATTTTGCAGTGTTAACTTAGTACCTCTAGTAAAACATGACAATATATGACTGTAATGGATGTTCATTCATCACTGAGAGGTACAGCACTGTAATCACAAAATCTGCTATATTAAATGCAGTTGAACTGCTTGACTCCCAGAAGAACTATACTAACTCACACTGGTATTATTCACAGCAGAATTTGATTAAGTTAATTTTGTAATTTAAGCTACTACAGAAAGCCAATGCAAATCCCAACTCCTGCACATTAGGGATAAATTCACACCTGAATGCCAATTTGGATTGTGCATTGAGTAATTGTGGTTGTAAGCACCTTTCAGCTCCTTCAGTGTGACGCTGGTGGTTCTCAGAGTGTGTTAAGGGGGAAATGGTAGTTCACAAGTCCATGACAAGTAGTCCATAAATCACAGAAAGGAGGAATTAGGTGGTTGGCCAAAAAAAGAGGAAATTTTGAAGACTTACAGCTCTGTGCTAGTACCTCCTGGTGCAGTATTTTCCCCAGATGGAGCACTGTAGCTCTGCTATTGCATTCTTCACTCCCATATACATCATGGTTTCATCCAGCCTCTGGGGCCTGCAGCTAATTCTGATCAGAAAATTGTTTTACTTGTGCTGCAACTTGTGAGCTTTTATGTGAGAACAATAAATTAGAGGACTGAAGTGGCCTCGGGCATGCACTGTTTTTCCTGGATTTGAAAGAAGTTTATAGGAACATAAAGGAAGAAGGGGAAAACCTGCTGTTTATGTTTACTTACAACACTATTGGGAATCTCTATTTTGGGGATTTCCATTTGAAAAATGCCTTTCTTGTTCTGCAGAATTATCACCTTGCTTTTCATCCGGTAAGGGACTGAGGAGTACGAGCACTTTAATAACTTACTCAGCTCTGTTTGTTAAAGAACTGTTAAATTAGGACAGACGTGATTACTCTCCTGCTCACCGCTCCAGGAACTCTTGTTTGAAGGGCAATGCCTATTAGGGGCGTAGGTCTGAAATCTTTACTTGCCAAGATCTTTCCTTAGGTGTTCGCTAATTTGTAAGTGAAGACTGAAAGTCAATTAAAACGGTAAAAGATGCATTAATCCTGGCACACCATCTGATTTGGCCAAGATTTTTAAAGGAGACTGACATGCCCAAAATGTCAGGAAGACAGCTGAATGAATTGTAGTAATAAACAGGATGATTTTGGGTAAGCCTTGAGTAACTTGCTTGGTTATATTCCATACGTAAAAATACAGAGGATATGCACCCTGAAATTCACTTGTAATCAATAGGGATTCAGTTCAGAAGACTTCAATTTTGAAACAGTTTCTCTTGAAGAGAAATATTGTGTTAGAATCTCTCAGGTCCTTACTTGGAAAATATTGTGAGTGATCCCTACAAAATGAATCATCATTCTGTTTCAGTGGGTACCAGTTATTTGTTATATTTTTTGAACGGTTGAAAAAGATCTATGGGTGTTATTAAAACTGCAAAGTTAACCCAGTTATTCAAATCAAATGTGACAAAATTATTCAGCCTGAAATAGGAACTTAAAAAACCAGACTATTTGGAGTCCATGATGAGGTTGTAAATGCACTGCACACTTCAATCACCTGAAAGTTTTAAGTAAAGTAGATATTGTAAAACAACTGAATATTAAATCCAATGCTAATTTCCTTAAGAGTGTTAAAGCCATAAACAGGTTATGCATGGTATGGTAACAGATGAAGCACTTCTGGGAAATGAGGCCTTTAACAAGCTTGGAGCACCCCGTGACCGTGGCAAGCGAAAGATGAGCTCATCAATTTCATTATTAATTCATTTTGAAGAACACAACTATGCTCGTGTAAGACCTGACAAAACAGCATGAGCATTAATTTTGCAAACCAAAGCCTGTCTGCACCATGCAACCCAGCAGGCAAAATTCAGCTGCAGAGGAGTAACTCTCTGTGCTACATACAAATCAATTACTACCCATCGGTATATGATGCTTTCAACAGCACTGCAGCATTAAAGGCAGATTAAAATATTCTGGAGTGGAAAAAAAATATTAAAGAGTGAGCCTGAAGTAACAAACTGGAAAAACAGCTGTTAAAACAAAAGCTGGTGGCAAATGCAGTTGAAGAAAGGGTATACGTTCCCCGCAGAGTGAAAAAAGAAATGCCATGTTCCTCTCTGTATTAGAACTCCTTTGGTGTTCAGCGTGAAAGATCTACCCTTCTGTCAGCAGAGAAAATCCAGCTAAATTTTGTGGTGACAGCTGGAGTGGGAGATCCCATGCAGAGTATTTGCCCTGTTTCCTCAGATTACATGGTTAGCAATTTGCTGGGAAGACAGAGATTTGTGAAATTAGTATTTTAAGTACATTTTTCATCTATGAATCTTGCTTACTCATTTCCAATTTCACGCAGGATATCTGGGAGGAGGAATTCCAGGAAGCGTGTAAAGGCTGCAGGGGGTGCCCAGGGATTTTACAGAGGTATCCTAGTAATCCATCACTTGGTCTGGAGAGTGAATTGCAATTACTCTACAGGAACAGCATTTCTGAAGGAAAAACACTGCAAAAAATATTTTAAGGGGAAGTTCCCATTTTGTTTACTTCTCATGGGAAGCAGACCCAAAAAGCCAGGGAAAAAACTGTTGTAAATTCCAGCCTAATGTGGCAGTATAGTAGGAATATACATCCTGGCATCTCTCCAACTGTTACTCTCCATGAGGGCTGTAAACTGTCATAAAGACAGCTTCGTTGGCTCCCCGGGGTAGAAAAATCAATGAATATTGTAAAAGCACTTTATTGAATGCGTGTCAAGACTTCCTGGTTCTCCTTGAGTCTGAACATTTTATGGTATAATAGAAAGATATGATCAATGGCACGCCAACAAATCATAGCTATGGAAGTAGCTAAAATCAAGGGAGAAACCATGCATGGTTAAAAATAGTAAAAGATCCTCATATGTCAGTTTTGGACCAAACACATCTCAGCTGCATTACAAAACTGAACAGCCGAACATATTAACTTCGGAAAAAAATATTTTCCGGCAAATTTGTATCCTAAAAGTGACAGCTAGCCCCAGTGAGGGGCTCCTGGCAACTGAAACCATCACCAGTGGATGATGAAGTGGCCTGAAATGTTTCAATACAGCCAGTCTTACACATCAATACAGTATTGTGTGAAGGGCCATGTAAGGCACAGAATACAAATGTTCAATTTAAAAACAATTTTTAGACAATATTCCAGAGAAAAACCTCCAGCTGTATCCTGAGGTAGTTGTGTCTAAGCCTTCAAACAGGAAGAACTAAATCTCAAAGTTTAGCAGGCTACGCCAGGAGAGATTCAAGGCTTCAAGGCAGGGTGACATTGTCCCATGTCTCCTTGCTTTTTACCTCAGCTGGGAATAAACAATTTACAGAAGTAACAGGAGGAGGTAGAACATTTGACTCTGCCTTTGGGGATCAAAGGTACCTCCCCACCTTTATCTAACCTCTGCCTTCATCACTGAAACACAAAATAGCAGCACAGAGTAATTTAGGTTAGAAGAGGTCTCGGGAGGTCATCTGTTCCCACACCCCACCCAGAGCAGGGCCAACTTTAACATTGGATCAGGTTGTTCAGAGCCTTGTCCACTCAAGTTCTGAATGTCCTCCCAGCACGTCCAAGGACACTTCAAAACACACAGCAATGCCAACAACTGAACTTTGCTAGTCTGTATTCCTTGTTAGGACAGTGATGCAATGAACACAATTAATTATTAATTTTGTTGCTGCTGTTGTTTGGGCTTGTATTCTTTGGGGCCTTTGTTTGTTTGGGTTTGTTTTGAATTTTTCTTAAACACTGGCATGAAAAATAAATGCATTTCATTAGTTCAATCCCATTCCTGCCTAAAAAAAAAATACTTCAGATTGCTTTTCTCTGGTTTTAGATCATGTCACATTACTGTGGGTTATCAGCACGGCTAGCATAAAGCTATCTTATCACGTCATGTGGGAAGAACTCATACTCTTAAGTATGAGCTTTAGTATGTATGCATTGCTTTCATGTGCCAGAAACTTCTATCCAATGTCATCTTTCTACCCTTGATGAACGAAAAATCAGAAATGTTATGAACTTTATGCCCATTAACAAGCGAAAATACTAATGAACACAGGTGAGAGCAACACAACTAACTTCCCTGACACACCTTTGCAGAACTGTGCCACACGGCATGACAGAGAATTTCAGCAAACACAAAACGAGCCGCACAGTGTAACGCTGTAGGTGCTAAAATCAAGGGAGGACTGGACTGAGAACACTGCCAGCTTTGCATCACGCTCCAAGAGTGCATTTCTATTTGAGACAAAATATTATTTTCAGTTGTTGGAGTACCATGATAAAGAATACAGAACTCACCTATTCATTTCTTCCAGGCAGTCTGTTGCAAAGTAGAAGCTCTTTATTTTGGGGTGGCATGCTTTGAAGGCACTATGAAATAAGCAGAAAGAATTAAAAAAACACCTTTTCTTTCAAACAGTTTGTCTGCAAACGTGCAAGACTGACCTGCTGTACAATTCTTCAGCATGCTACAGGTTTCACAGGCACTTTGAACCTTCAGTCTGAATCTCTTGCTGAATAAATTTATAGATGGATTCCTACTGATGTACGTTTGGAAGCATAACTGGTACTCTGTGAAAATTTCAAAAGCCCTTGAATGACTTAGAAATGTAAATCCTTTCCATAACCAGTGATGTTAGACATCTAAAACCTTCTTGGGTGAATCGAAAAATCTTGCTGAGTATATTTAATTACGTATTAGTTGTATTCCAAAGATCTCTAAAGGAATAAGAGTTTGATCCCTCCATCTCTTCTCATATGTTTGGATGGCTGTGGTTTCTGCCCTACTCAAAGAAATACAGAGGGTTGCCAACTTTGGTGTTGTAACTGTCTTATATCTTTATTATAATTTTGATTCTGAAGACATACATCAATTTATCCAAATATTATTTGATGTTAATAAATGAGGAAGAGGACTATAAAGATGAACAACCAGCCAGTAATTGCATTCAACTGGAGATGATATTTAAACTACAGCGCTCTCAAATTGTCTTTACTTAGTCATAAGACTTTGAGCTCTCTAGAATTTAAATAAAGGAATGCTTCCTAATGTTTCCTAAATTTGATACAATATATTTTTAGTCCCTAACTATAATCTTCATTCAATTTGAGTTTAACAGAAGCAATGTGGAATGGTCTAGGGAATATAAGTGACAGGTTTGCTTTGTTTGGACTTAGATAATAATAAATAAGTTCCTTGGATAGTCTTCACACTTACAATTCTAGCAATCGCTTTGTCAAGTTACTCAACACCAAGCCTTATCTCAAGTACCTTTCTTTTTAATCTACTAATCTTTGCTCTATTTTTCCTGCAAAAAGCAGGAGTCATTAATAGTTAATGCTTCATCATCTTCCATCTAGCAAATAAGAGAGATGCCAATATTTAAATTGAAACCTTATGTTTATTGTTACAACTCACGGTCAGTTCTATGTATCTCACCGTACTTTCATCACACAGTTTGTTCTCACAGACAGAATTTGATTGAAGAAGTCCTAGCTTTTTGGGATTTGATGGACGTTTGGAAGCATAACTTCTTTGGGGTTTCCTCCTCCCCTTTGGTGATATTAAATTTAGGGAAAGGTTAATTTATAGAGTAAAGTTCTTTGAAAAATGCAATTAGAATTCACTGGAATAGTGAATATCACAGCCTGTCAGAGTGGGTTTATCTTACTGTTTTACTTTAGTACAACATTAATATATTTACCCTTAGCTACACTGACCCGAGGTGCTGAACAGCAGCATGACAAAAGGCAGCTGTAAGACTGACACTGCTCTCTGTGTTGCTAATATTCCTTCTCCTCCCTCGAACGTCAGTTCCTCCATTCCATTCAATTCCATCGGACTGACTGCATGAGACAAGGTCTGATTCTCACTCCAGGCTGGCTACACTCAGCCATCACTACATGCCACTGCAGTCTGTGCAGGCTACATGCGTGAGATAATAATCATGCTCAAAACCTTCCAGCGTAGGTGATTATAGTTCACATTAAGATGCCTTTTCTTAATGCTTTTATATGATTTAATCCCTAAGATCTCCCTCAGCTGAGTGGTTTTCAAATAACTGCTCCAGAACAATAAGCATATGTCTTACAAAATTTTTGTGTGAGTATAATTAAAAGAAGTATTGCTATCGAGGAAACCACAAACCCAGAGCATTAAAGGCTATTATTTTGATTAGTTGGAGAACATTAGAAACTCCTACATTATAATTCACAACATTTACGTTAAAATACTGACATTTTAATGGTAATTACCAGATGTAAGAATTAGATTAGGAATCATTACACGTGGCATTATGAAAAACCTGTGATGCACCATTTCTACTATTAATAGCTCAAATGCAAATGAGAGGTTTATTAATTACTATGATTTATTGCAGTTTTCAGAGACCAAAATGAAAGCTGAAAAAGCTTCACTCAGGTGTGTTGATTTCCTTATATATGTTATTAACAGCAGTGCATAGGGTAACAGACTCTCCTGGCAGAAGTTCCACCGAGGAGGAGATACCAGCAGAGCTGCCTTTGAGTGCACTGCCATTTCTTGTGAGATTGGACCTACATTAAGTTGACCTTCGCACAGAGGGTCGTGATAAAGGATCCTAATTCCATCAAAGATGACTTGAGAGCTATCTGAGTTGTGTTTTGGTGTCTGGACACGGAGGTTTCACTTGCAGAGCCTCACCTCCCCAGCTACTTGTAGTTTGCAAATGGAAACAGAAATCCCGAAGGAGGAAACTTTCTGATGCCCACTAGATGGCAAACGCTTGTTAATTATATCTCCTGAACGGTAAGAGGGCTTGATCATTATATAAATATAGTTTTAAGTGTACTCTGGTCAAATTAAAGATTTGTTTTTCACACGATTAGTATAATATGATTTTAGTGCCAAATACACTTATCATTCTTTGTCTCCTGCTTTTTAATGTGGAATTTTTATTCCCCTTACACCAGCTGACTATCAGCAACTCAAAACTGCCCTGGCAAAACAGATACTTGCCTGTGAATAAGAAATGTGAGTTTTGTATGTGTCTTTATGCACACACATATATATTAGAGCGGTACATCAAACACTGTTCATTAATTACACAGTAATTAACAAATACTGTATCTCCTTACAGAAGTTCCTTACAGAACTTAATTTTTAATACTCAAAATAGAAAGTCACTACTACACCACTACTCCTGCATTGCTATCCTGTTTAAGCATGATTCACTGTTTTCACAGATGTATTTTTTGCTGCCCTGTCAGCACACTGCTTTTGGTTGGTCTGAACTCAGTGCAGCATCTCTACCTTCTAGGGTTCCATTTGCCCAACCATCTTCCAGTTCTGAGATTAAAGTATTGGCTTGGATTGGAGAGGATTATGTGGTGGATCTTAAGATCCTAATCCTCTTGATTAATCCTGTTAGAATATCACATGATGGAGTTTCTGCTTGTAAATAGGATTATTTTCCTAGGCAGGAAATTTACATATATAAAAAAGCATTAAAATGCCAATATTGCGGTTTCAGAGTCAACCTTTTAAAAGTTAGAATATGTCAGAATTGGTGTGATAAACACAACTCAAAATTGGCTCCACTATGCCCTTGTAATGTGATACAATCTGTGATTGGGTATTTGAATATTACATTCTCACAGGAACCCTACCTCAGTTAAAGGGCAGAGAGTAGACTTGCTCAGGAGGTGAATCAGGATTATACAACAGATAAGGCTGCTTTCTGTAGAAGTCCTGTCTCAGTTATGGAATTTGTGACTGTGTCATAAAACACAGAAAGAGCAAGAATTCTGTCGAGGGGAAATCAGTTAAATGCTGCAGGTCTTCCTGCTTATGCAGAGGAGTTCGCATGTGCTGAGTCACAGCAAACAGACTTATTAATTGGTTACTACATGAATGTTCCTTTCTATCTTTTTGCCTAAAATTCTGATAATTTACTGAAACGGTGAGCATGTAGAGCTGCAGAAACGTCCTGTACTGTTACATACTCTGAAGAAAACAAGTCTTTCCTGTTATGAAACAGAGACCCCAATTCCGTGGAAACTTTTGATTTAAATATTCTGCAGCTCTGTTTCTGAGTGGCGAAATGTGACAATAAATCCATCTTCATCTCCCAGATGTGTCACAAAGATTATTATTATTAGGGAAGTATTTAGATATACTAGCATTAAGGACTGCAGAAGTGTCTCCAGGGAAATAATTCAAGATGTACAGAGAGATATGAATAATGCAAAAGAACCATACCCATATTTTTACCTTTGCCTTGTTTTGGAAGGCCCAGAACTGGATGTAGTAATGTTGATGTGGTGTAATGAATATCAGCTACAAGGGAATAACCACTTCCTTCATCTGTTGGCTGCACTCCTGTGAACACAGCTCAGGAAGCTGTGCGCCTTCTTTCCTGGGGGGGGGCCCCGCAGGTGGGTGGCTCAAATTGTGGTTTTCTGTCTACTGAGACTGTCGGGTTCATTTCAGAAGAACTAATAAAAGCTACTGAAACTGTCACAACCTTTAAGATACAACTTCATGTCTACCTATACTATACCACTGACATTTGTAGAGAATTCTCCTTCAATATGAAATACCAACAGCATGGCATGCACTTTCATAAATTTAAGACCTAAGTTTGCATTAGTTCTGGAATGAAAATTTTCACTAGGTGGAGAGTTCTGAAAGTTCAGGCACAGAACTAGTTAACAATGATTTATTACATCAGTAGCTTCCATTAATCTTTGGTCTTGTGGATCAACTTCATCATGAGGCATTATAATTATCAGTATCTTTGAAAGCAATGTGATATTCATGTCATGTCACATCACATCACACAAAAACTAAAATAACTGAGATTTCTAATATAGGAAGATCATTTTTAATCATGAAGATGCAGGTGTTAGCTAAAAGCAGTGGAAAGTTTTTCAGAAGAAACCTTCTCTCACAGGGACAAGGTCATTCTATATCCAAATATAGCCTGGATTGCTAAACCAGTCTGATAATGCCATGATTCGTATAATAATCAGGGTACCTTCATTAAATGCATTAGTGAGGCAAATCATCAAACCATACAATAATGCATTCAATTACTATATATTCTTCTGAAAGCCTTTCTTAAGGCTATTTCGTTCAACATGTACTACGGACATCAGTCATGCTATGAAACAGCATTCTCCATCTGACAGAACAGTGGAAAAGACAAATCTATTCATTATTCCAGTCAGACTTCAAATCCTTTTGTTCAATAAGGTTTGAACATTTCATATTGATGGTTCTGATAACAACAGAAACTGGAGGGGAAATCCAAGCTCAGTCCCAAAATGTTCTTAGTTTTACTTTTGACAGAGTTCAAAGAAAATGAACGCTGTGATTTTAGCTGGACTTCTTTATGCACTAAAATACAAAGCACTAAATGTAGATTTCAGGCAATTTTAATGCAAAACAAAGTGAACCTACCAAAAAGAAAACAAACAAAAAAAGAAAATAAAGAGGAAAGAATTGGGTTAGTTCTTAGTCGTCATTAGCTGTCAAGGTAACTGCTTTATTAGCTTTTGCATTGATGTTAAAATGGACTCAAGTAAGAATACAAGCAGATTTATATTTTCAGGTTTCAAGCTTCCAATGAATTTTAGGTTACATTCCAGCACCTACTAAACGAAAAAGATCATAAAGTGGAAAGAAGTGAGAGCTGATCCTGTAAAATCTCTTTCACTAGCTCCCTGGACAAGAGGCAAGAAAATCCTAACTGAAATATTGCCCTTTAGTCCAACAAAGAGAGTAAGAAAGTGTGAGTTAGAACTTTTCCAAAATATGCTGAGTCAAAATGGGTACCGCAAAACTGGATTTACTTTCTCTGCAGTCTTCAGAGGAGCAGGTAAAATAGTGGCAAATGTAAGGTGTAGTTTTTATGATGGAGGAAATAGATAAATGATAGTGCACGAAGGAAGAAATCAAGGGGAAATTCAGCTCAGCGAACAAAGGGAATACTATTAACATCTTCATTATACTTTTACCCCTGGACCTACCCCTTTTTGAAAGGATTCGATGCCTGAAGGTACTCAGTTTTCAACAGTGTGCAAAGCTGTAGTTAATCGGACTTTTTCCTGAGCATATACCCTACAGAGATTGTTCTCTAAGAAGTGTGCTGAGGAAAAGTGTTCTAATGCTTAGAGCAAAGCTCTGGAAGCTGTTTCTAGCTGTGCACAATGACCTTCTGTTTGATCTTGGTTAATTCACTGAAATTTGTTAAGTGTTTTATATTCTAACAAAAGGGTATTATTTTCCCTGTATTTTTGGTTCAGTATCTTTATTAATATCTACTCATTCCTCAGAGGAATTTATAGCACTCAGTTCATGTTTAATTTCTCTAGTGATACCCTCAGCTGAAAGGACAAATGCACCCTCTTCTAATTCTCAGGCAGACAGTAATAACACCTCCAGATGGGAACAAGCAGTTGAAGAGGTTTGATTTTCTGAGGAGTAGTCTCTATTGTGCTTCATATCTTCACTATTTTACTGTACACGTGTTCACAGTTGCAGAAATTGCATTGCTCAGACCAAAAGTGCTTTCAGCCATCAGAAAAGCACACCCCAAATTCAGGATGCTTAGTTATAATTAGGAAAGCTTTAGTAGGACGGTCTCTTTAATGCTATTCTATGCAGCTCCTCATGGCAGCAAGTTTTAAAAATCCAGATGCAGAATGCAGAAGACCCAGGCAGATAATTCAGGCAATACTGGCAAAGTGCTATTCCCAGAGCATTAGAATTGTTGTGTTAGACCCGCTGTTCAGCAGCTACACGTTCCAATCCCAGCACTGCTTGCAAACAACTTCCAACGAGTGTCTGTTATTAGACATGCCTTAAGGGTGGCAAAGCTTAGCATATGCTTTTTACCACGAGCATAATGCTGTAGTAGCAATATGCACATAAGCAATAACACAGTGTTCATTTTGCATATGGAACCTAAATATTTTAGCAGTTGAGAATATTACCCACAATATTGGGTACGTAAACTTCCTCCGTGAAGGAGAACATGGAGATTATACTCACCATCCCTTCCTATGATATTTTTAATGGCATTTCCTGTGGGAATTGGTTCTCGCACACTTGATCTTATTGAGATGACCATACTGAACCTAAGAAGCTTTTGTCACTTGCCTAACATTTTTGTTAGTTTTTGCTTTACTGAAGATGTAATTGGGACTATCTGCAAAGTCAACCAAAGCATTATTCAGTTCCTTGTAAGACAGTTTATTCAATTTATATTAAATTGTCTCTTTTATAATAAAGAGAAATATTAGAACTTAAGTGGAGCTACTACAGATTTCAGGGGCTTCTGGGTAACTTCCTTCTCCAGGCTTTGCAAATTTTCAGTGCTATATATAGTATATAGTATCCAAGAGTGTTCCATCAAGTTACAAATTACAAATAATCAACACATTACTTACTGTTTTCGCCTGCATTCAATTGCTCTATCTATCCTGAACTCAGGTAAACTAATAAATCCTTCTGCTTTTTCATCCTATCAAAAGAGAAGAGAAAGTGATGGTGAAGAAGAACCCAGAGTTAAAGAAGAGAGAAATGGTCAGTAGCTATTGGGTCTTACACTAAGAACAACAATCTAATCAATCGAAATACTGAACACATTTTCCCTATAATCTTATTACTTAAAAATCATATTTACTTCATCATACAACATCAATAACTTTTATGAAGTAACTAAATTGACAGTTTCTTAAAGGAGGTGCAGTCATCCTAATTCCCCTCTGCTGAAGATTACAGTAAACCATTCAGCACCAAACAGCACCTTAAATAGGATTCAGGGCATCAACAGCTACAGAGAAGAATTCTCAGTTTCTTCTTCATATAGTCTACAGTTTAAAACTGTTTTGTGGAGGTCTCCTTTTACAGTCACGATTGTGCCGACCATCTGCCCTGCTAATAATAACCGAGGAGGTTCCTACAGCGAGCTCACCAGTGATTAAAAGGAAAAGTGATAACTAGAAAGTATCTCGTGTCATTTTTTGCTTCTTTTGGTAATGTACCAGGAAACCCAAGGAGATGTATTAACACCAGTCAGGTTTTTGAAAAGTATGAGCAAGTGTACTGTGAATTCTGGCTTGGCTGTAAACAACAGACCGAAAATCAGTGGGATACATAATGACCAGCACCTTGCATGTAACACTTCAAACAAATGAAATGTACAGCACACAACCCGAAGGACTTCATCAACCAGAGCCTGAACCGATACTGTTTGGGGCCGACAGAGGGTAACTATGGTAGTCAAATTTTCCACTTGAAGAAAATGGAAAATTCGGAGGAAAATCTCAGTAATAAAAGCAGGCTGTCCACAGGCAGTTTAGACCAGGCACTGAGGCTCAAGGCGCACAAATGGAAGAACAGCAGTCTAAGGATTTTTGCCTTCTCCCCTCCATTATTTTTTCCCCACATATCTGCAGATTGCACAAGCGTAGGCTTGTGATTTTTCAAGAAAATTTTGCCAAGGACAGCGTTTTGCGCATGAGAAACTGAAAACTCCAACTAATTCAGCAAAAGCAAGAGGAACATCTATATAAGAATAACTTTCAGATAAAGAGATCTGCAAACGCAGATTTTCACATCTGCTTCACATAATGCTTAGCTACCATGAATGGTTGTACAGTCTGCCTCCCCCCAGACAACTGAAACGAAGGAGCAGAGTGTGAATGCTGTGTCAGTCCAAATAAATACTATCGGTGGGAAATTATTGACTACTGACGTATTCATTTCTTCAGAGTGTCATGAACAGCCACTATGTTGTTAAGCTTGGATGGGGATTTTGGAGACTGAAAGGAAAATTCAATTGAAATATTTTCAGCTAGACCAACCCAGACCTGGCAGTTCAAGCAGCAGTTCACTCACATATGCTACCAGGTAGTACAAATAGACTTGATTCAAAAGAATGATCAAGTTTAAAGTTTAATTTTGGCTGTCTCCAAACACAGAGTATACTTACATTCTGGTTTGTGTACCAGTACAAGGATGAATCCTTCAGAATAAACCAGTACTTTTTCCATTTCTGTGTGAAATAACCTTTGGCATCCTTTTTCTTCCATAGCCAGCCTTCACAGTCTCCATGCCCCAGGTCTTTGCAGGAAATCCGTCTTCTGCTCCCACTCGTTAGAGAGCTCCCTGAGAACACAACCGTGTGAGACATCTCACTGAATGAAAGACTGGAAGAACTTTTCTTCTCAAGATAAGACGATGACTAATTGCTAATGAACATTCAATTCAAAATCCTTCAAGCCAAATCCTCTCCAGTTCCCAAATTCAACAATGCTCTGAACACAACATTAACAGGCCTTTTTATGCAATGGTTTAGTTAATCTGTAGAGGGTTCGTTCCTCTTCAGGCTGCATTTTTATCTGCTTGAGATGGATGTCATCATTCCCAAGGAAAACTGCATTCATTTACCCCTCAAACTGAAACTCAGATTATGACATTTGTACACAGATGTAAACACTACTACTTATGTTCACCTTCTGTTACCATTTCTAGCAATAGAAGGCCTGTCAAATTCTGGGAATTTTTAGGCTTAATTTTTGTAGTCAGTATTTATAATCAATAACAAAGGAAGATCTGTTTCCATAAAAATGCACATGCTTACATTTCTTCTAACCTGAACTAAATGGCAGTTTACTGCATCATGTTTCAAGGCACAGCATCAGGGTTTTTTTTGTCACTGTATTTCAATACATCCTAATCTAAAGGCTTAACATTTGAGTGTGCCTTGTAAATATCAACGAGAACAGGTTTTTCTCCTGATTATGTATTGCTTATGGTTTTGTTGTGGTTTTTGGTGGGGTTTTTTTCTTGTTTTGGTTTTTTTATAAAAGATGCTGTAGGCTGTTAAACCAGTGTAACAGAATAAAAAGAGGTCACTGGCCATATATTTTCATATAAAATTATTATGTTGTAACTATTTTTCATATGTTCACTGTTTTAACAGTCTCAAATAGGCCATGATAAGATACAGAAAGAGAACAGAAGGATATGGCAAAATAGACAGATAATACCTTTCTTCTACTTAAGTCAGAGGAAATTTTGTCACCAAGTCTAGCAATATTATACCTTACAACACATTTATTTGGTATTTTACTTTGGTCTTTACAATCAAATTCAGAAATATTTCAATTAAGTTGCACTTTGGCATTTGATCCAGACCACTTATTTTGAGAGAAGCTGCCTCATTTTCTAGTTTCAAAATGTTAAATCAAGTAAGTTACCTTTTGACCATTTTCTGCTTTTTACCCTGAGGGAAGCGTAATGGAATGACTGTAAGGGAAAAAATTAAATAAATAAAAATGAAAACCCAATGCAGGTAATAGTAGTAACATGAAACAGCTGGCGTTCACTATCATCTCCATGGTTATCTTAGGGTTAGTTATCATACGATCTTATCATTTTTCTCTCACTACTGTTATAAACATCATAAAGAGAACAACACAGTGCTAAACCTGCAAATTAAAATTCCATTTCTCCCCCAGTTATTAATTACAATTGCAATTAAATCATTAAAGATTCTTTGCACGAACGGTTATGCAGTTGTTTGAAAGCTAAGAATATAAACTCACGGGTGACCTAATAAAATGAATGATACTTGAAGTTTGTTGTGAGTATATGTGAGACAGTTAATACAAATATTCATTCAAAAAGAAATATCCACCACAAACATTATACAGCTAAGGTGTAAAGTCATGTGTTCAATCACATGTTGAAGTCATGGTCTTTAGTTGTTTATAAACAACTTTGTCAGGTCGGTATGTTAACAGAACAACTCTGAGGAAAAAAAATAAATATCTTCTGTGGCTGCATTATAAAATCATTATAAGTGCTTAGAAAAAAACAAAAGCATCTTATTATTTAAACCTGTTAAAAACAAGGAATAGTACTCAAAAGATGGTAAGGATTTCCCTCAAGCGTGGAAGTGCTAGGGGAAAATGTAGAGGTCAACACAAAGAAGTGCCTGCCTGACCGGTGATGCTGTTGTTATCAGTAGAAAAACCATCAGCCATTCACAGTGTGATAAACCAGCAGATCCAGGCAAAGGGCAGCATGGAGAGGGCCATCTTTTTAATTTTCTTGACTTTCACTTTGTAAGAGATTAACACTCAGCTCAGCAGAGACCCAAGAAGAAGGGTGGCTCAGTCCCTGTCAGGGCCATCTCCATGTCACCTTAACTACAGACAATTACCCTCTCCCAGAGATCAACTGACTGCTTCCCCTACCTCACCGTGGCTCCTCATCACGCAGTCAGAAACACATACTACAGGAGTCCTTATTAACAACTGTGGTACAACATAAGAAATGTTTAAGTGTCTCTATTAAAATTTAAAATAACAGAGGATTATAATTAAAATTTAAAAAATATTAACATTTCGGATAACAAAGGATTACAGCTTAAGCACTATAGGAAAAGGAACATCTGAAAACACAACTCCAACTACTGGAGAGGCAAAGTTTTATTTTATATAAAAGTGGAGGAGGGGGGAGTTGTTTTGCACGTGCACAGACCTGTTGATAACCCTTCTGCAATTTAGCCAGTTAAGAACATTGGGGAGCATGAACATTTTCTAGTGACTTGCAGAAATCAGCAATTTGTGACTCCTGAGAGAGCTGGCTCCAAGCCACCAGCTTTCTGTGTCCCCTTTATCTCCGCCTGTGCTCCCAGTCAGTCACAGTATATGGATGCTTCACAAAAATGTTGTAATTCTGACAGGTGACATAACCTGATAGCTGCAAATCTATCTCTTTGTTTCAAGCACTAGGGAAGACAAAGATTAATGCCTGCTCTTGCTCCTGTGCTACAGGAAATGTAGTAAAAACCAGGCAGAAAATGAACACGCACAAGTAAGTCTATGAGAAAGCACTGAAGATGCACAGCAAGGTTGGGGGTTTTATTGATGTATTGCAAGCCACAGCAGCAGCACTGGTCAGTCATGTGGTGTCAACTGGAGTGCTGTGGTGAGTGCAACACAAACAATCTGTTCAATGTTCCTCTTCCTGCATAAAAATGCATGAAGACAGAGCAGGTGTCTGGTGTTGAAAAAGAGATTGCCAAATTTCTCCACTATTTAGGGTAAAAAAAAAAAAATTCAGTGATGGAATAAACCCCTATAATTAAATTACAGTTTCCATATGTGACTAAATTTAAAGAACTGCAAGAAAATTGGAATGACTGGAGGATATACAACACATTAAGCTACTCACCAGAAACTGGTGTACATCATTCCATATAAAAGTTGTAACAATGATGAAAATACAAGCACAGTGAATCAAGGAGAGGTGAAACTATGAGCTCACGTGAAAAATGTAAGTTAATTAGTCTTACTATGTTTTGTTTACACACACATACAATGTATTCAAAGCAAGAAAACTAGAGAAAGTGAAAGGTTTACAATATCATGGGAATCAGTCCTTAATTAGCACCGCTAACTTACAAAATTCAAGCTTCATATTCTGCGAGCTAAAGAAACCACTCTATAATTAACATTGTGATAAACACCACAAGAAAACAGTCAGAACTTGCAACTTCAAAATGACTCAGTTGCTATGGGAAACAGAGAGATGATGTGGGAACACACTGTGGTTGTCAGCATTTAAGTTCTCATCTCAAAACCACAACACAAAGTAGAATGTGAAACAAAATGCACATCCTCCTAGCCCAGCCCTAAAAGAAGCACGCCATGGAAAGAAGAAAAGAGCTGATAGAATTGTATCTGTGCTACATGAAGCTAAATTAACGAGGCCTCCACATAAGCCCAGTGTAGCAGTGGAAATGCTGTCACAGAACCACCAAATGGAAAGTTATGTTGTGTTTAAAAAATGCCCTGGAGGCTGGAGATTCAGTTACCTGCCAGGCTGAAGGGAACCGAGCCTATTAGAGCCAAACTGGCTGCACAGACCTCTGCTATTTTGAACCAGGGGAGTTTTTAAGGAAAACCATTAACAAGTTCCACGCACGGCCATAAGTGTATTGATAAATCCCAGGGCACACAGTGCCAAGTTCCTCTGAGTCTTTGTATGAGATTATCTGCAATGTCAGGACCCTGGGGACAGCCCCAGGTCCACGTGCTTTCTAGCAGAGGGTGCAGGCACGGTAGGGACTGGCAATCGGGGAGCATGGCAATAACCACAACTGCAGATTTTCACAAATCAGGTTTTTCACACACATCTTCTGCTATTGTCACCAGTCTTCAGCCTCACTTTGTAAACATCTGGGAGGCAAGATGACATCTGGCAACTCTCAGAAGTGATTTAGCACCTCTTGAGTGAAAAAAAGTGCTAAGGTAGAATGAAGAAACAGGCATTCTATGAATGAAGGTTCTGTTTGTCCTTTGCTTGAAATACTTGCAAAATACTAAATAATGTCTAGATATTTTGCACTGAAGATCTTCAAAGCTTGTACCACAAAAATCCTTGAAAGTCTTAGTCCCATATCTCCTTATCATAGTGTTCATACTGCATAAATATTGTAAGAGTTTTTAAAATTTTCTTTAGCTTCAGGGCAACATTCCCTCCAGAGGTCCTTTGTAACCTAAACATATTCTGTTCTCCCAAAGTTAGTTCGTTCTTTTGAACACATCCTTTTTCCTGCTAAACTTAGCTAGAAGAACTGCACACACACACTGACCTGCTGTGGTTGCAGTAGCCCATTTTCTGAATATGGAGATTATTCCTAGCTTTTTAGTGTCAGATGTTTCATAATAGAGACAAATTTCAAAGTTTGTGGTATCTTAAATATCTTTTAAAGACACGGCAATAAATTGAACTATTAGGGATTTTTTGTTTTAAAGTCCATTTATGTATCATTACCTTCCTCATGGATGTGCTTCCTTGATGGTCAATGGCAGAACTTGCATATCTAGGTCAGAAAGAAAGAAAGATGTCAAATAACTACAGAAAATAATTAATGTAAGCAGTGCATATAGAAACACACTCTATGTAATTCCAAATGTATGCTTACAGATGTAATCATGTGTCAAAGTTATTTAAAATACAGCACTTAAAATGGGAGGCTCTTTGGAAATGTAACCATTGTTTTCAATCAACAGTGCTAATGTTATGAATTTGTTATGAATTAATGTTATGAATTTGTCATCCAATGTTAGGACAAGGGGCAATGGGAGCAAGCTGGAAAATAAGAGGTTTAGGATAAACATAAGAAAAAACTTTTTTATGGTAAGGGTGACAGAACACTGGAACGGGCTGCCCAGCAGGGTTGTGGAGTCTCCTTCTCTGGAGGCGTTCAAAACCCGCCTGGACACCTTCCTGTGTGACTTATTATATATAGGTGATCCTGCTCTGGCAGTGGGGTTGGACTAGATGATCTTTCTTGGTCCCTTCCAACCCCTAACAATCTATGAATCTATGAAGAAACACCAAACCATTCTTAATGTACTGATTTAACAACACATACATTATCTGAGAATCTCTGCTTCTGATTCAGTCACTGGCCTAAAAAATACCTGACCCTGATTAGCTAAGGTTCAAAAGCAACCAAGACAATTCCTCCCTCCTAGGGACTCCAGTCTCAGGATATATATATTATTGTTTCTGTGTTGCAGGGATAGCTCTTACGTGTGCATTTCTTTCAGCATCAACATTTACCACGGGTATAGTGGATTCCTAGTGTCTGGACTAAAACGGGAAAGAGTAAGTATTTAATTTAAACAGGAAAAAGGTAGAAATACAAATAAATAATTGAGCAATTTTCTTTCAGGAGTAATACTCATTTTAAAACATAACAGCTTACAGATACATGTTTGAAGTGATATTCTGACCTTTAGGACAGACTCGCATGCGTTCTGTATTTTGCAAAGTTGGCTCCTTGCCATGTCATTGCTGAATCCCATCAAGGCTAACCCAAATTGCTTAGCATGTGACTTCCTCAGAGTTACTTTCTGGGTATCTTAACTTGAGCAGTCTGTAAGCACTTGTATAAACACCCAGACATTCACAAGTATGTAACTATTAGGCCAAATCTGACATGACTATCAGATGTGATTGCCAAGTACAGAGAAATTCTAGTATCCTCACTGGTTCTGTTCTTTCCTCACCATCTCCTCTTTCATCTTCTGCAAGCACTTAAAGCCAGGAAATTAATAAAAACCACAGCTATTTAGCATTTAACTAGAAAAAGTAGATAATCAGAAAAACAGTGAGATGTTTGTGGTACTGATGTCCTAACAGTGTCTTCTGGGCTGGCAAAGAAGGAATAGATGTTACACATTGACTGTTGGAAGGCAGAGTGGTGACCACCTGCTGTGAGCCCAGAAACAATCCTGTTGTAGAGAACAGAAACTCTTAGCAACAAAACGAACATCAGGTAAGCTTTCCTCAAGTAACTTTGATCTAGGTTCCAAAGGCTGCTGCATTTAGTGGTTATGTTTTTTAACATCAATATCCCTGTACTAGAGAAACATCAAAGAGGACCGAGGGAAACTGAAAAGAAACTCATCAAACTGTCTCTCAAGGCAATGGAGGGCAATGCTGTGGAGGTTTATGAGCTCAGGAGTGTTCTGAAGAGAGCAAAGAGGGAATAAATACTCAATAAAGGGGCTATATAAATTATATAAAATTAGCAGTTAGCTTCTTTTGTTTTGAACCTTCCTTCATTGACACACAATTGAAGCTGTTCCTATTCACAGCATCCTGCAGCAAAGAGTTCCAGAACATTTAGCTCCAGGATGCCATGGATACCAAAAATTCACACAGACCTTCAAATGCAAAACTACTACCAATGGTGTGTCTGAGCTTTCTCCTGGAGTTCTCTAAAGGCAAAAAGAGAACAAAGAGGGGAGAGAGAGAACAATGCAGGGGGGCATCTCCAGAGGCCTTTCCTTATGCAGCTACAAACAACATTGATCACTGATGGGAACAGGACGCTGAATCAGAGTCAACTTTGTCTGATCTCACACAGAAATTTAGACATACAATTTCCCCTCAGGTTTTCAAACATTCCAACTGAAATGGAAAACAACTGAAACAACTGAAAACCAAAAAAAAAAAAATCATCTTTCCAACATTTGTTAAAGGCACGGACAGACGCCTAAGCTGCTGTGAGGCAGATTTTGTCACTAATGCTCCATTCCTGCCTGCCCATAGGAATACCAGAAATGCACTTCAATCCTGCTGGGCATTGCCCCCCTGATTTCTGGTCTGTTCCTTTAATCATGGCTTTGACCCATCTGGAAAGTGTCTGTTTCAATGCTTCCATTCTTCCTCTCAGCCAATATGCAATATGAATAATACATCCGTGGTTTTAGCTAAAATGTCCTTAGTCAAGTTTTATTTGCTTCCTATGCGAACATCATAATGTGTCACAGTAATCACGGACCCTTCCCAGCAAAAGCATTATGAAGTTGCAGAAGCAGCCTGCAATCAAGCTTTTGAAAAGTTGGCATCTTGTGAAAGTCTGGGGATAGGTGTTCTAAGGTACAATGAGCTTAATGTTTCTATTTGGGAACAGTTTCCACTAGTCTGCAGGAGGGGTTTGTTTGTTTTCAAAGATTCTATCAAATACTCCTCACCAAAACTAATTATTCCTCAAATATTCAGATCTGCAGATCACAAAAGAAGAAATATTGATCTTTTCTTCTCTGTAGACGAGAAAATTATCTGTGTGAAAGTGACAGAAGCAATTAGTTTAGACATAGAGAAACCCTAGTATGCTGTCTAGTCTGGTTGAAATACTCTGTGACACATCTGGTTGAGTTATTCCTCACCTTTCTTTGTAGGAAAGCAGTTGTTACAGCAGTGCAAGGGAAGAGTGAGGGGGTGGGGGAAAGGCATGTGCAGTGATACAATTATAATGACCTGGATTGATATTCCGCAAACCAACTAAACCAGTTTATTTCTTGTTGATGTATAATCCTGGCTTTGAACCAAACTGCAGTATCCAGAAAAAGGAAGACCAATCACTTCTGTGTAACTTATGCCAAACTAAAGAAGCAGTAACAAATCAAAGTTATTTCAGGATCTTTGCAGAAACATTCCTTGAATAATATGACACAAAAAAGGCAAAACACTAAGCAAGTAACTGCAAAACTCTACATGAAACTCAATCTTGTAATAAAGCTTACTCTAAAATACTTATTCTATCACACATTTTCTCCCCAAATGGATTTCTGAGGTATTTCTATTTGACAGAAATGTCAAAGGACTTTAGCAATGTCTAGGCTGAGTTTTGAGATGCTCTGCCTAGCTGTGTGTCATACAGTGGAATAGGGAAGAAGAATTAGAGAAATACAGGTACTGAGAAGCAAGCACAGATCAAGATTAAATACAGTCTATCTCTGCTCTCAGTACTAGGTGCATATTGACTCAATACTGATGCTGAACATAGAGCCTAAGCAGAAAGGTTAGCAAAACTGAGCTGAAAACAGATGGAAATGACTTTGATGTAGGCTGATGCAAAACACAAAGAATTTAAAGGACTCGAGGAGGTGTGGTCATTTCCAACCTACATCTTAAAGGAAATGCAAATGAAATGCAAGTACAGTGAAAAGACTGGTAATCAGGATTTCAAATGGGGATTGGCATTGTATGGTTAGAAAAAAGCAACAATGAATCTAGAAAACAAATCAGCCCCTAGAATTATAGGGGCTAGCAGAAGTACTGTATTCCAGTTCAATGTATTTGATAGAGGCTGTAAGAAGCAGAACGTAAAGACAAACCTGGTAACAGTTTCCTAATGAATGCTGAGAATTGTCACCTACCAAATGCTATGTGAAATCAGCAGTGTAGCTGCAAACCCCTCTGCATGTCTGCTATCAAAGCAGCTATACCATTTAAAACCATCACCAGAATTCTGAGCATCCTGCACTTGCTGTTCATAAAAAACCTCCTTTTATAGTGAACAGAAGTCACTTGTTATTTCTTCACGAAACAAGTGTCACTGAGTGCAACTGTGAGAGCCAGCTCCATGTTAACACTCATTTCTCTTTTCATTTTGAGGAACATGTTTTTGTTTTCTGCCACAGGAAGATAACAACAATGGTCCCATAAGCTCTGGTAAGGATCACCGGTTTAGCCTGTGAAATTTATAGAATATCTCCTGAAAAAAGGACTGATTTAAACCAGCTGCATACAAATTAAGCATCCTTTTATCACATAAGCAGTGATCACATCAGCAGCAGAAAGATCAGATAAAATGGCTTTTACAGGTTATCAATGCTCTTAATCACAACATCCCCATTCTCTTTCTGTTACATTCAGGGTCATTAAATCCATCACTAAATGAAAGTTATAACTGTATCAGAACAAACTGCTGTATCTTACTAGATTGCTATGGTTTTGGCTTCTCCACAGGCAACAGGATACAGATTATAAATCTCCATGAATGATTGCAGTGTAGAAACAAGAATAATTAGAGTGTTTTTCACCTTTCACCTCATCTTTGGTATCTGTAATAGTCACAATCTACAGTGTCAACTTTTTTAAGATCCCACTCTGGCAGTAACAGGTAGGATTATAAACTAGAAGTAGTATAAAATGATCCTAGTTATAACAAATCACTAATATATATATTTACCATTGATTAAATGATAATTTTTGATGCTAATCATTTATTGGATTTGTATTTATTTACTTGAACAAACAGAGTAATCCAAATTTAGCCTTTGACTATTCCAATTTGCAATTATTTTTTAATCTAGAAATTTCCAGTAGCTAAAAAAAGAAGGCTGTTTGCCAGCATGGACCCTGGTAACAGATAACTGGGGGTGACTTACTGGGTAGTGTATTTCACATCCTGTCATGGTACAAGATGCTTTGAGTATTCTGACTGGGCACCTGTGTGGAAAGTCCAAGCTGATGCACAGTCCATAAACAGACTATTCTGAGAGCTTTTTCTTGCTAGTCCTCTGTAGGATGGCTCCTGGTTCACGAGGTTACATAAATGTAGGAGCTCAAGTACACAGCACAGATGATCAAGAGATGACTTCAAAGCTGTTGGTTACACATAATGGACAGCATCAAAGCCTGCATTTGAAAATATACTCCTAGTCCCTGCTGCCACCTGGATATGTAGAAGCATGAAGAAATTGAGGACACAGAGAGCTTAAGTGACAACTCTATTGATCCACAGCTGCTGTACACAACTAGAAAATGGCACCTGTGATCCTGCTCTCTTTTACTTGGCAAATACTTGGGAGACAGAAATTGCTAGGTGCAAGGGCCACGCGAAGCTTTCTTCAACCTTCGTGTCTCACATTCTGAATTACTTTAAATGCAATCTGGCTGCAGCTCAGGGTCAAGGCTGCCATCATTTACTTGACAAAAAAACCCCAAAGCAACATATTAAAAACTACATTTGTAGAGAAAACTATTGTAGGTACAGTGTGAAATTTCCCTATGGCTGGTTCACAAGAACACATATGTAGCCATTTGGATTTATATATCTGGTCACAGGAATGCATTTTTCCACATGGATTCATGATTTATATGTAGGTTACTAGAACCATCACAGCTTATGTAACATATTCCTGTCACAACAAGTAAATTCTCACAGCAAATTAATTATTGAGTATTTTGTAGTGAGACTTGAAATCCCTTCTCAATTCCGTGCTGGCTCAGCTACTGGCTCAGAACTATGTTACAGGCTATTACCTGATAATTCAGTAACAGGCAGCAGGCTCAGATGTGGCTGAATTGTTCTGGAGCTGCTGCAATTACAGGTGTATCTGTACCTCCAAAGTTGACATAGCAATGTCAAAACTAAAAGTTATTTTCAAAATATTTATCTCTTCTTACCTCTCTAGCATTAACCACAAGGAAAACAAATACATTTCCAAAGTGTGACATTGTGGACATGATTAAATCAAGTTTAAATTGTTCGTCTTTACAAAGACAAAATGAAAAAGAAGCTGAACAGCATTTTTACATGGAAGCTTAGTGCAAATATTCATGAAAGCTGTTTATTCAGCTGGCAGTTGTGCATGCATGAATGCAACAATTCCATTCTGCCTTCTCTTTCCCTTCATGGTTAAGCTAAGCAGAGTAAGATCTTCAAGCCCAAGGTCTCTGTAACGATGTCACATTATGCACTCACGTCCAGAATCCACCAATGTCAAAGTTTCCTGTTACTAGAAAAAAATTCCCCTAAAATGAAATGAAGATCAAAGAGCCCTGTGAACCCTGCTAAGTCAGGTGTGTGTTTGCAAACACGCTGCAGCAGCAATTACACGTTAGATGCCCATTACCCCTTTCATCTGTGAAACAACAACAAGCAGGGTAAACCGCTTCCAGTAAAAAGGGGGAAAAATAGAGCTGCTTCTTCAGGAAGGATTTAATTTACCTCACCTTTCTAAGACCTCAGAACACTCACACATTGAGTGATTCCTCCTCCAACTGCAGCACGTAATTTCCTCAATCATGACACCTGCTCAGAAGCGAAGCCTCGCCACTTGCCTGTGGCTGCCCTACTTTTCTAGCCACAAGTCTGCTTAGAATTCGAGCTCAGCTTCCTGCACTGGTCAGACTGGGGCAGGGTTTAATGTGTGAGTGGGCAGTATCTTGTCACAGGGGGTGAGGGTGCCCTCCCTACACAGAGAAAGTCCAGCCCTGTGCACAGTGCTGGGCCAAATGTCTGATGCAGTGTGCCAGAGAGTCTGGAGGAAACCAGAGTTGTCACATGGGAATTCTTACCTTTTATTCTGCTCAAGGCTGAAAAAAAGCTGCTAGACTTGCTTGACGTTCTACTCATGGGATGAGTTTAAAATTAGAGATATTCATAGTAACATTCTGTAGGCTCGTAGCTCTCACACGTATATATTCCCTGCAGCCTGTGGTACATTCTACTACATGCAAGAAATGTCTTTTTTTCTGTTCTTTGGAGTTTTTTCTTCTTCTGTTTTTTTTTTTTTTTAAACAAAGGATGCAATCATATCACCGAAACTTGATAGGCAACTGTACAGTTAGTGAAGATAATGCTATTTCATCCAAATATCTATCAATACAGTTTGTCTCCTGCTCCCCAAAACCTAACTATATGGGATAAATATCTGAAACATTTTTATTTGGGGTTAAGCATTTTAACCCACTTAAAAGAAGGATGTTAGAAGCGAGAAAATATGACTCTGCCTCTTTTGAAATATTTTTCAGCACAATGAAAAGACAACATGGTTACATTTTGGACCTGAAATTTAAAATGTGTGGCAGAAGGATTAGGAAAGGGAGAGTCATTCTATAAAGAATAGCCTTTTGCTCTGAAAGTCTCCCAAAATTTCATGAAGTCATATGTCCCTGGTAAATATCTCCTGGCAGATGTCCCGTAGAGGCACGTGTCCTGTCCGCCAAGGACGGTCCATCTGGATTGTAAAGTCCCTGCCAAACTGAGCATGTGCAATCCACTCCAAATAATTCCACATGCTTTGCTCCATCAAGAACAAAATTCCTTTGCAACTCTTCCTTGTGGCTGAAAGAAACTGTGGGTGTGGAGAAGGAGGACAAAAAAGGGGTGAGAAGTGTGACTTTTTTGGGGAGGGGTCTGTGATTTCTGTTGCAGAAGGTGAGGGTGGAGGGGCCTGAAGGAGGGGGCAGCCATATGGGAATGAAGAAGGGTGAGAAAAAAAGTGTGATAAAAAGTAAGGAGAAACCATTGTGAGGGAAGGGCAGGACAATAGCTCCTGGCATGGAAATGTTGGAACACCCAGTGAAAACAGTAAATACATCAGATTTACAGAAAACAGGAAGTTCTGACAACTCCAATATAAGAGGAAAGGGCAAGAGGTGAAATCCAACTGTTACTTCCAAAGAGCCTGAGAATGACAGGCTTTTTCCCCCCGTGTAAGCCTTGCTTTAGACAAGATGGATGCAGCTTCCGCTCTGAATCGGAGCAACACGCTAAGCGGAAGGCTACAGAATTTACTGTAGAAATAAGAATCTACATTTAGCTGAGGTAATGGATGATGGGACAATGGACACCTACAGTGGTGGCAATGGAGAGACAAGACCCTCATTTAGCCAATGAGGCAGAATTTTACCCAAGAGGAAGTCTTTTTCACTCCATTTTTACCTCACTTTCATCTGTGATAACAGTGCTACTCAACTGAGTTAAATGCCCTTCTAAACATGCACGGCACCCTACAATGGAGAAACACCCATAAATTCTTACCATTATAACTGCCTTTGAAATGAGCTATGTTGTTTAATACGCATATAAAGAAGTAAAAGTGCTGACAATCCTGAAAAATCAGACACGAAGTGACTTGTGTTTAGGGATCGAGAAGCAACATTGATACAGCTCCGACTTCTGTATAATGTAGTGGTATTTATACAACTGAAGAAAATCATCATCAATTGTACATCCTCTAGATTGGTGAAAAGACTCTAAATGTAATTAATTATTTTATATTCTGCACATGGTTTAACTTCTTAAATAGGTTAAAGGCCATATACAGAATGACAAAAAAGTAAAAAAGAATAGTTATGCAAATGAACAGATTCCAGTTAAGCTTGATTATGAAGTACTATGATACCCAAGTATCTGTTATTTCAAAATTATTCTCTTAATATGACTTTTTGGATTCAACTGGAATATCAACATACTTCATCAGATAAACTGAAAACTAATTCATTAGGTTAGTCGATTCAATTCAAACATCCGGGATGAACTGAAGTCCCCATTCTTAGTATTTAACAAATATGAGCCACAAATACAAGCAGTAATTTGTATAGGCTGAATTAGCATGTAGATGTTCACTAAAAAAATTCTGCCTCTTATTTCCCAAAATCACGCCAGACATGCGTTATGTTTTCCATCCTCAGAGTGATTCTGAAATATGAGATTTCAAAAAAAATAAAAGGATGAGGGAAGACATCTACTGCTTTGTAGCAGTATCATTACCCCCCTTAGGAATCTTTATTAAAGCATTTTTTCAGCCTTTGCAATGGATTTATATTTGATGTTAGCCAAGGAAAGTTACAATGTTTACTAAATGCTATTAATGTTAATATGACTAAAGCCTGAAAATTTATTCCTCAAATACTGCAACTAAATTTCCAAAAGTAAATGAGTAAATATAACTCACAGACTGATTATGTATATACGTAAATACAGAATAACAGAAGTACTTACCTCTCAGTATCTCCACTGACTGTGTCCCCTGCTCTCTGCAGAAGAAAAATAAACAGCATTAAGCACAACTAAAGAATATACTTCCTTGGTGCACTCATCTTAGTGGTATCTGCAGCAAAAGAAGGCACAGCAGTAAACCACAGTAGTCATTCTGTAGCTCGAAGGAAAAGGAAATGGAAAATATATTTCAATTTCTAACTAAGTGTCCTTTCACAATGAAGATCATCTTTAAAGCAACTTGCATCTGCCCTTGTAAGATGGTTTCAGCTGCTGTATAATTGCGATCCAATCCCTAAAATAAGAAGGGAGCTAAAAATGTGTTAGGAAGTCAATGTTTGCAAAAATGGTAACTTTCGAAAGGGAGTTTAAGTGTAAAAGGCAAACATTACCACATAAAGGACAGAACTTCAGAAAAACTGTCATCAAAACTTTCTTTAATACCGTTCTTACATAGCTTTACATAACTTGATTTACTACACTGATTATTCCTCTGAGGTTTGGAAGTGAACATGTCTTTTAGCAGTAAGTGATTCAGGATTAAAAATAAAATCTTCAGACTGTTTTTGTTACTTTAAGCCAAGCTTCATGATGCAGAAGTTTCCCACAGTTAGAAACCTGTTTCTCATCTAGAAATTACAAAAATGTATGTTTTAAAATTAAGTTTAAAAAATGCAGAAATCTGCACTTGAAAAATCTTTGACAATATGCTTTCTGAACAACCAAATAGGAAACAGCCTGGGTTTTGCAAGTATAATGTTTGTTTTTTAATCTCACTACTTTAGGCACACCGTAAGATATTAAATCAAGCACGTCTTCAGAGAAGACTTAGAAAACTGAAATGCAAGACAGGAAGTGTTCTGGGGCTGTAACACAGGTATATTCCAACAGCACTGCAAAGAAGGCTGTGCAGTGTTCAGGAGCCAGACACACATTCTGCCTCCTCTCACCCTCACATGTGCCCCTGCTGTATCCATATCTAGAGTCATCTACTGTCTTTTATCAGTCTATTTCTACTGTAGGTAAGAGATGATTTGCCACTTGATGCAAGCAAAAAACCCTTAAGTGATCAGGTTACCCTGGTAATAACCAAGTTTGGAGAGGATTGATGATACCACAGGAATATTAAGCTATCTCAGGAGTCCTGTTCATCACCTGCTTGCATCTAATAAGACTAGTTACTCAACCTAAGGTCAGAAAGACATCTTCCCTGCAGCAGGACCATCTAGATCTACCCAACTACTTTTTCTTCTTTTCTCTTAAGCATTCCTGTTATCCAAAGCATTCCTCCTGTCCAAAGGAGAATCAGCTTGCTGCAGCAACATGGGGAACATACAGTAGGATTATTAATGGCAAAGATTTATTTCCCAGTTACCAAGCATATGGAGGTACTGACAGCCTATATAAAGTCAGAAGTGGATCACTAAATCAGGACATGAATTTTATAATCACAGTAATGATCACAGGGCAGAAAATTAAAGAAAGGCAAACACTCTTCTGATTTTGCAGCTGGTACATCCTGTGAGATATTCGGGTTTGTAAGAAAACATTGCCAGAGCCAACCCACACTCAACCCACAGAATACGTCACAGCAAAACTCTCTACAATACAACGTAACTAACACATATTGAAGAGTTTTCATTTACATATCCTTTCCTGTCTTCCACCTTCCACAGTATTTAGGATGCTACAAATTTTACAAGTAACCTTCCTCTGGTTGTTACATTAAGTACTAGCCTTTTATTGTTCTGGTAATTGATTCAGTGAAAATATTCTAGCAAGTGTGAGTATCAAAGGTGATTACCATTCAAATAAGAGAACTTAGCTGATGAAAAGTAATTAAATGATGCCATTAAGCTTAAAAGCAGGGAGTTTTCCACCATACCTTGCTGAAACCAGGCAAAGGCAGGAGCTTCCCACTGAGAACCTGAGTACACAAAATTAAAACGGGCTTTCCTCAGTGCTGTAGACAACTTAATTCTCCTTAGAGTGCACTGAAATCTAGCCTGAAGAACCTACAAAAATGAAAATATGCCATCTAGAAATATGCTTATTTTCTTGAAGCAGACTGCAAGAGGTAACAGCATCCAGCTAAAGCACAGTATCTGTTTGAAGAGCTTCAGTAATATGGTGCATGATAAATGTCAGGTTTCTGGTGCTGCTAACGCACTATTAAACACGAACGAACCAGGCTGCTCCTCCCTGCAAATACTGTGGGCAGCCTACTAAGGGATTGCGTGGCCAACCGAGCAAAAGAACTTTGACAGCAGCACTGCCCATGCTACTGTTATAAAAATAGAATTTATTCATACTAGAAGGCTCAAAGATTTTCTCTCATATCCCTCTGCCTTCTAGTGTTACTAATTTTAGCCATTAAAAGTGGGACTAATAATTTAGTCAGTTCAAGTGCTTCCCGTTCTATTTCTTAATTAGTAGAGGCCTTTCTTTTCCAAAACTGCTTCCAAAATAAAAGCAAAGCACTTCCAAATCCGGGTTTATTCACTTTCTCTCCCAAATGGGACTCATCCCACACTTCCTTCCCTGACAAAGATAAAATAATCCTCCTTGTTCTCACTGTGCTGGCCAGCTTCTTTCCATGACCTGTAATATACATTTTCACTAGCCTAGTTATTTATTTCCTTCCAAAAAATGCACAAAGAACACCTCTATCAGGGGTGATCACCTTGGACTGTGGTTCCAAGATCCCTTCAGATCAGATATATTCCACTAGTACAGCTCTAAACAATTGTTAGGGTTTTGTGAACTTGCATATATTAGACTGAAAAAGAAATACTAGACTTAAATGTGCTTCTGTTAATGATACATTTTTTTTCTAGATGTCTTTCTGTCAAGACCATTTTTTTTTTAGCATTAATGAGCACTGATTTTCAAAAATATTGAATAATCTAATCTAATTAACTAAAGCATAGTCTGTAGGAGGGAAATTTTCCAGTGGTTCTACAGTAATGGGAAAAAGAAAAAAAATATTAGTTAAACATTTAACTACTTGTAGATTAGGCAAACTATAACATTATTAGCTTGCTGAAATTTAGAGAAGAGAAAAGACTATCTGTGTAAATACAGAGAGGGAGAAAATGGTTGACATGGGAGGCAGAAAACATATTTATGACCTTTTCAGTTTTTATCAATACTTGATTTATTAGAAAAAAATCTCTGCTCCTGCCTGACTCATTAATAACATAGATATTATTACCAGTATTTGATAAAGTATGTATTGTTACCAGTATTGAAATACAGAGACTGGGGATTACTACAAACATACACATACATATGGTCTTTGATTTGACTGAGTTTATACCCCAAAGCAGCTATCACAGGAGTGCAATCTAGTTGCTAGCTTGAAACACCGACCTGATAAATGGATTTCTGATAGCATATATGGAAAATTCCCATACAAATATATGGGAAAAGCCACCCGCTGACATTTCCATAAATGTGTACATAGTGCTATAAATAATTTCCTTGTGTAATTGTAATTACATGCACAGCTACAACACTGACAATGACTTATATGTGGTAGACTCCTATCTGCAATTTCAGCAACCTTATAATATATAATTTTTTTGAGCAGCTGCTTTTGTACAGTTCCTCGCATTTGGAAAACAAATTGTCTTATCCAGTTTCCAGACTAAAACTTTACTTCATCTTGCTAAAAGGCCGCTTTCATGACTGGTAGACATGTGGGAGGCTCAGAAGGCACAAGTCTTGTCATGCTGTCACAGACTATAAAGCACAAATTCTGTGAAATTCAGGTCACTGGCACCTATCAGCCTTCTTTAGTCAGCCTCGCATTTATGTAGCTCTAGGGATTTCAGTGGCTCTACTCCCGACTCGCGCAAGAAAGAATGAAAGAACAGTAAGGCCTGTACAGCCTACCATGCAGATCTGATGATCCTCTCCCAAAGCAAATCCTGTAGAAACTCCTATTTATCTGAAATTTCTAGAAAGAACTGATGGCAAAAACATTGTTTCCCTGAATCAGATTTCATAATGAAAATAAATACTTTCTCCTAAGAATTAAAGAAATCATGTAAATCACAGAAAACAAGAGACCCCTGAACTGCAGAGATAGTGTGAAAACATTCAAAAGTCATTGTTTAATTGTTATTCATTAGTGGAAGAGACTAGAATAATTGGTAATGAGACTAGAATAGCTTGACAATGGGCATTACTAATTGCAATATATTCATCCCACCTAGATATGTCATTTATTCAGATGTGAAAAAGATTCTTTTATCTTTGTGAGAAATACTATTCTTCTACACTCAGATACTGAATTCCCTGCAAAAATGATTTCTTCTTCTGCTTCCATAAGTCACATATTCGTTATCCCAAGCATTTCTTTACATTATGTTTGTTCAAAAGTGAACCAGTAGCCTTGTTGCCAGGGGCTTTACTTATCTCTCTAGCTCAGTGAACTGATGCTTAACCCATTGAATACACTTGTAAAATGATTATGCTCAGCTAAAAATGAAAGCAGCCTTTGAGGTTTTTCTTCTGCTCACTCTTGTTGAGGGGAGAGATAATTGGGACAGGAAATAATCTCATGCAATCTACATCCATGTACAGCTCAGAACTCCATTTTGACGCTGAAAGACACCCAAGATGATAGGTGAGAAAATTAACTAAAGACAGAAGAAAAATACCCACTCCGAGTTTTTAATTGTGTGGCACATCATGAACATTATGTCAGCACATAGCAAGTAACAGAGAAAGCAGTAAAATTTTAACAGAAAAATGTTACATCCAGTAGAGAACTCCCTCAGATTAATCATCAGGTTAAAATAGTATTCTAAATAAAACATCTAAAGGAAAATTGCTTTGTGGCTAGCAAAATTTATCGCGTGCCGTGAAGCAAAAAGTAGTCCAAAAGGACAAGTCACGACAATACATTGTATTTTGTGTTGTGCTACTATTAGTTGGAGCTAATATTTATTGACACCTGTTGAATCATATCACTCTGAAAGACTGTGAGATTTATCTTGAGACTACATCTAGAAAATCAGAACTAAAATACTTTTTTTTTTTTTTTTTTGTTGCTTTTTTTTTGTAATTATTATAAGAATTATTCAGTTTTCTTTTCTTCAAAAAAAAAAAAAAAAGAGTCTGGAACATCTGGCACATCCCAGCATGCAGGCATTGCAGAAAAAATCCCCCAGATCTGCATTGCTTTTGCACACATTTTCGTTCTCAGCATGTACCGCTAAACTTTATGTCATTTGTCAAGCTGCCTTCCGCAGCTCCAGGAACAGTTAAATAGCATTTACATCATTCTGTGCTAAAAGGCACGCATTACCAGCTTCCTGTGAGCAGCAGGAAGAAAATAAAAAGCAAGTTAAGCAAGTGCTGTGAAACAATGACTAACCCTAAACTACTATAATGCTTCAAATTAGCTTTAAAATAAAAAGTGACTGGTGCCATAACATTCTCAATGACTACCCTGAAGCAGCCATTCTTTCTGGTTTGCTATGTAGGGAATATGGAAATGAATCTATCTTAAAATTTGTTAAAAATGAAGTCTCTTCTCCACACTGAATTCTAATTCCCCACAAAATTTTGGAAGATTCAGTAGTTTATAATCCAATTTATTAATGTACGATACTACAAAACAAAATATCCCCCTGCTTTGTAGATAACAGGCCCAGAACATTTATCACCAAGTAAAACCAGATGAGAGATCATTATCTTACTTGAGAATTGAATGCAGTAACCAGCAAATCAAATTTCAGGGCTTCTGAAACCAGCACAGATCTGAGGGAGTAAACCCACAAAATTGAACTCCATGCAGATTTTCAGACTGGGTCTGGAGTGGGAACTCCAACACTCCTGTTAGACAGAAGGTGGTTCCCAAAGTGCAAAATGTAACCAGGCAGCAGCAAGCTGTGTGAAGATCAGTTTAAAGATTATTTAGACTTAATCTGGTAAACTATGCCACTTCTGAAGTGAAGCAGTAAACAGAGGAAGTCATGGTCTAAGAAATTTTCTATTGATTAATATTGATTAAAACAGTCTTGCTAATTGTAATTGACTTTTCCTCAGATATACCCTGAAAGGGGGCACTGTTTCTTGACAGTAACACTTTACTGCCATGTAGCATTATGCATCATTTTATATCTTGGGCTTGCTGCCAATATTGCATTACCTAAATATCCATTTTCTGTAGTAACTCGGCATTCTCACAGCAACTTATGAAATCAGTGTAATTGTTTAATTTTAGGTTCCAAATCAACATTCTCTCCAAAGCATTAATCTAGCGGTGAATCTATGCAATTACCAATTTTGTAAAAAATTCTTACATCTGTGGCTGGTAATGGAAACTACTGTGAAGTTCATGCCCTTTTTTTGGTATGCATTTTTATAAGTATGCTTAGAAAGTAAAACAAACGCTAAGCGACGTTGTGTATCTCAATTTCCCCTTCCATAGTGCCATAATCGTTTCCTTACAAGACACTATCACCTTCCCTTCACTAAAGATAATTAAGATCCTATTTAACATTATCATCTCCATTTTGCAAAGCATTTATCTGGGTTGGAATTTTGATCTATATCCAAAAGTTGTTCTGGACATGTGTAAAGTGTAGAGGAATTAATAGAAATTTGGTTCTGCAGTTTTGACTTCCATAACAAACAAAAAGGCCAAACCAGTTTTCTCATTTGAGAGCACTGGCTCTGGACAGCTGAGAAAAAACAAAACACAGACTAGAAGAGCAAGGAAAAGGTATGCTGAGAAATTGATTTGTTTTTTTCTTTATGTGAAAATAGCAAAAGCTCTTTTATGGTAATCTGGTAAGGATAAAGTTTTGACGTATCTTCTTTTGATTAACCTTTGTCTTGTTGTAGAACGAATTCTCAATGGAATAAAATCTCATTACCCAAGTAAGTAAATATATTGAAATGCTTATGAAAATCCTGATAACACCTTTAGATATTAAGGAAATGAGATGACCTACTTAAAACTTAAATTTCTATCTAGGAACACAACTATCTGTTATTTTTCTCTTTCTTTTTGATATCAAAATGCCATTAAATGTTCTTTGATAGTTAAAATTTTCATTCTGGGTTGCTATCTTTCAGGATAGATATGCCAAACAATTTTTTGCTTCTCTTTTCATAATTCTTTCAGTATTCAAAGTGGAAAGAAGTTGTTAATATGAATGATTCTCTACTGGCAAAAGCCCACAAAACCTGTGTCAGCAACTCTTGTATATTTGTCGACTCAGTTTCTCTTGTATATTTATAAGGCAGTTGACTAAGTGCCTGAGATATTCCAATTCCTATGACTGTCTCTTGAAGGACAGCAAAGGTCTGTCTCTAATGTTATTCAGAAAATTTATGGTGATAAAAGAACTTATACCACTCTGTCAGTCCATGAATAACACTTGTACACGTGTCCTCCTCTGTAATTACTGCACATTACAGCAGGATTTATGAAACAGGTACTGCGCTGACTGTTTTGGGTAGACCAACCCCTGCATGTAATGTTTTCTTCTCCCATGATACTGCCTTTTTTCCAGTTTCCTGCATTGCCTTTACAGTTGACAGGTCATTAAGGGTTTTTTTATATGTATTATGTTGTCATACATTATTAATTTATCATGTGTTTCAAACGGTTGCATTTCTTTTAACACACAATGAAAGCCCCAGAATGAAGAACTGCTCCTACTCACCGTGACCTACAAACAGAAAAAGAGTTGGCAAAAATAATTTCAAAGTGCATATCATAATATTGCATTTTCCATTCTGTCTAGACTCTTCTTATGTGAAAGCTATTGTGATACTGACATCAAGCAGCTTTCTTGGAGTATAAAATAGAATATGAAAACATAAAGTAGAAGAATATGCCTTTATCAATCCTAAAAGGAAAAACATTTTAGTGGGTTTCTTGTTATGTACTTACGTGATAAAGTGGAACTGTATTGTTTTCTGCTAGCGAGAAATTCAAGACGTCTTGCTGTCCAGGTTCAAGCCTGACGTTAATAGTAGATGTCAACACAGATGGACTAATGGGGTAGTTTGGACTGCTTGTGGTTTTGCCCTTTTTTCTTGACCTACGACCCGTGTCCCTTTTGTTGTCCTTCTGTGTCAAAGGCTCTTCTTGGATAACCAGTATCTTGTCATCACTCAGGTACCGCAGGAGTGAATTCTCAGAGTCAGTTGTAGAGGAAAAAAAGATAATAGAAATATTAGTAAGAGGAAACAAATAGAGATTATTTTGCCTGAATCTGTGTTGTCTGCTTGGTTAATTCCCCACTTCATCTGGGGCTCTTTCCTCTGCAAACAAACTTATTTGTACCAAGGTTCCAATGAAGAGCAAACAAAGGAGTTGGCACAAAACCTAGGCAGGAAAGATGGTGATGCATAGCCGGGTCCTTGCAGGATGGCTAGTATGAAGCTAGTCCACATGATATGGCTTGTGTAAGAAAATATAAATACAGCCAAAAGGTTTCAGTGAAACGTCAAAGGTTATAACCTGGTACTATTAAACTGGAAAGAGTCATGTGAATGGCAAGTGAATTGTGAGGGTTTGCACTGGACTCAGTACCGCATTTACTGACACCCTCTGCCATTAAATGTTTACACTTAAAACATTTCAAAATTTCATCAAGCTACAAGATTTTATCAAGCAACAAAGACAAAAATCTCAGAGAATAGTAGACAGGAAAAAAAAAAATACTCACCTCTGCTTCCTCTCTTGTACATGTTTTGTTCTTTTGACTCCCCTATCCAACTGTACTCAGTAGGCATAGAAACAGGCCTCAGATCTCCTGGAAACAATTCAATATAAACCAATATCATTTTTGAAGAGTAAAAATAGAAGGCTGTAGAGTAAGGAATGCCTAAAAATTACAGACATGGCATGACCCTTCAGAGCAATCCTTTTTAGCAGCACTTATTCATTATTAAAGATCACATATGCCGGATTCTGCTCTTCATTATAATGATCTGAAAGAAATTATCATGGACTTACAATGACTTGTAAGTGTAAAGCAGACTACAAATTTATTTTAAAACTCTGTTCTGTAAAAATTTGCTCACTCTTTAAACAGGTGTTTTGGAATAAAGAGAGAAGCAGTTTTTAAAAGGCCTGATATGTTTTAGTAAAATTAGAGTGACATTTAATACAGAAAGAACATTACCCCTCTACCAGTTAAATGGCAAAACTTATCTGACCTGGAAAAAATCACATGGTGAGTAATGAGGGGATCTCATTTCAAGGAACGTTAATTTCAAACGCTTTAAAAAGAAAACATGGAGAGCAGTTTGGTGACAACAACGACAAAAAAGAAGAAGATGCAGACATTAGGGTTTTAATTAATATGATTTTATGGCACTATGGCTGTAAGAGATTAGCATGCATTAGTCATTCCTTTCTGCGGTATGGGTAGAACATCGATGGCAGGCCATTAAATGAGGCATTCTACAACTCTGACTATAAAGCATTAGCACTTTGGCCTTGTCAGCGTGTGTTGTTACCACAAAACACAGAAACAAACCCTGTAGACTATGGGTTAAGTTCCATCTGACCCACAAACCCAAAGATCCCTTTTCACGTATGCCAGCTGACTAAATTTAGTGTTTCTTTCGCACTTGAGCAGGTTTGTTGTTTTTGAATTAGTTTGCTACTGTTCTGTTTCTAGGATAATTACAGAATTTAAATGTGAACTGGAGTTTCTTATTCATTATCAATTAGCTCAGGTTGATTAAAGCGACAAAGTATTTTCTGTGGATTATTTGTATGCTAATACAGTTTTTTATTCACCATTCTTCCACATATATAGCTTTTTAGCTAGTAAAATATTAGGAGGATTTTAAACCAAAAAGGCATATAAGACAAATATGCTTCTGGATAACATGATTTTCTGAAGATTGAAAGGGTGACACATACCTGAAGTACAAAGGTTTTCCCATGTTATATTTTCACTCATACCACAAAAGGTGGCGTGTAACAAATTGCGAGGAAAATATAGGTAGTTTCCCTGTCTGCCTAGCAGTTGAAAGTACCTTTAACTACAAATGTATTATGCAACTCCTAGTATCAAATATGGCCTTAGAAGAACAATGTTCATTCAGAAGAAAAAAATCAATAAATCAAACAAATTAAAAACAAAAATATGAAATCAAGAAAGCACATAACAAATGAAGATCAACAGAGCAGTATTTCTGTAAAGAGAAGAAACATCTGAAGCTCTGAAGAGATTTGCAACACAAATGCCAGATGCTGCAGCACGATCGACATCAAAAATAGAATTTTAGGACTGGAAACACACAATCCAAAAAAAGGAACTAAGGATTTTGCACACTGCTTATTTTTCTTCCAAGTTCTTTCCCAAATAAATGTAATGTATGAACTGTTTTAACATTGCAACTTGGGTATTTTTCTGAGGAATAGAATATTATGGTGTACAAATGGAAAGGAAAAAAATAATACTTATGATGGTTTTGCCTCTAATACATAAACAGAAGAGATTTGATATTCATTGCCATAAGAACTCTAAATATCATAGCATCTTAGAGCCAGACTACTATGAAAGTATAACTCTTGGTAAAAAAAATAAATGTGCTGCAGCAATGATAAATACAAGTGTAATTTTCACAGGTTTGAGGAAAAAAAAACCCTTCTTACTTGCCCTCTTGGATTTTGTATATGTTATCAGTACTGCCTGAGTGTACTTCCACCTACCAGCAGCAACAGAGCCTGGTTTTTAATAATCACTTTAATTCCGGTAAGTCCGTGTCAGGCAGGAATTTCTGCACTGTGGTTTGTGTGAGTCATTGCAATACCGAAAGCAGCTGCTCAAGCAGGAAAGGCTTCAGGAGGTGTATCTTCCTTATTTTGCCCATGGTTATCTGGTTCCAGCATCAGAGAGGTGTTTGTTTGATCTAGCAGAAATCTTGTCTTTCCACCGAAAGACGTACTTTAATGGGTCAAATACACATCTTTGAGTCAAAAAGCACAGAATGTTCTACTACAGTAGAATAAGATTTGCATTTGGAGGTTTTTAATTGACAGATTAATTTATCCTGTAGTTTAAAAACAATCTGGTTTAACAGTTGTTTTTGAAACAAAGGCAAATTCCTGAGATTTCAAATTCAAACGCCTTCTAGATTTTAAAGGTTACAGAAAATCAGAACTGTCTATCATAAACAATATTACTGGGATCAGGCACAGAGCCCGACGTTTTAAGTCATAGTGCAGCATGAATTTATGAAAGCAAGCCAAATAAATCCATATGGCTCCAATTTTAATCACAGTTAAGATTTATCATTCATTCTAATTTTATTAGAAATGATGTCACTTATCAGGGAGATAAAGACTGAATATTACTAGCCTTAAGATGGAATCCTGCTCTTTAGTGTTACAGCTCTTTCAAGCACCAAGTGTATGGCTGGGCAAGTTACTAAAAATACCCCCTCTATTAAAATTTCCCTCTTGTGAAAAGGGAGCGTGCGTACATATGTACATACCATTTTACACTTGATATTTTGCCAGTTTTTACCGTAAAGCCAGCTGTAGTTAGCAAAACACAAAAACCAAGCCACAAGTTCTGCTTAACTGATAAACACAAGATTACTTTCAAACTATTAGAATGACAAACCAGAACAACACTTGGAAAGGTGGATGCCCTTTGTTGGGAATGTCTCACTACAGTGAACTATCACTGCAGCTCGACGTAGGGCGAAACATCCTTGCAGCTGTCATGTTTTCAGACTTGAATTCTACCTTCTCAGCTCTTGAAACAGCAGGAGAAATTGCTGAACTGTCACTCATTAGCTGATCTTGCCCAAAAGGAAATGCAGTTGAAACCTTAGTCCAGGTAAGTTATGTAAACTATGCCATAGGTATCTCACATATAAAAAGAAAACCTCAGCAAACTGCTGACAAGAAGAAAATTCTTGTCCATCTTAACTATTGAAATCTCTTTGGCATCTGGGGCCGTCAGTTGCCCTCTCTTCTACCATTTATGGTGGTAAGCACACCTCAGTCTGAGAGCAGGGAAGAGAAAGAGGCATCACCTCAAAGTACTAACAACTGAATGAAGCATGGGGAACTGCATTTAATAACATTCACGGTATCAAATCCTGCACCAGACTAACCAGTTCTGTGGCAGACCAACAGAATCAGTGCCTGGAGTGCTTAAAGTTCTTTTTCTTTGCTCCCAAGCGCGTTCCATTTCAGCTGTTATTGGATCATTCACTATAACTGCCTTTGGTACTATCTCCACTGAGCTGCAGCGTGTTTTTATTACCTGTGTTCTTCACAGACACATTTTTCTTTACTACTCTGAGATTGTGAGAGGTTTTCCCCTTTCCTAAATATCAAAGACCAAAAAAAAAATCTAGGAACTTGTTTTAAGAAAATGAGAGAAAGGGAAAAAGCTTAGTCTCAGAGTAGGTCAATGAAGCATTTATTGATGACACCATCTCTCTCTCTCGCCCTCTCAAAAGAGAGCACCTACCAGTACAGAAGGCTATGAGCAGGAGAAGTCATTGCTGTCTTTGAGGCTCAGAAAAAGCTGCTATTTTCAAAATCAGGTAAAATTACTGTTTCTAAAGGAAGTTTTTTCTCCTAAGTCTGTAAACTTCACAAGAATAACTTACTACCTTGAAAATGAAACCACTGCAAACAGATGGGGAATGCACCGCTGCATTTCCATCGTGTTCTAATGCTCACCAAACACCAAGCAAATCAGTTTTACCAGGTAAGCAAACCAAAACTCATTTTCAGCAGTACCCTTTATGTAGATACATACACACAAACACACATATGTTTGTACACCTGTATGCCCATGTGCATACACAAGAAGTTTCTGTATAAAATCAGAATTTATTATTTTTTCCATAGCATCTTATATATTTAAGCAGTCCCCATTCCAAGGTTTTGAAATACAGCATTACCAAATGCTTTCTAGACTACCTCTTGTGTAATTTTATCCATGGAATACAGCACTGAATTTTGGAGGGGCTTACATCTTACTTGTGGCATATAAATATCTGTAAGTCTTCTCAGGCCCTTCATTGAAGCTTAACAGCCCAGAACATTGCAACTAGAATCATTTCCAAGAGCTTGTGAATGAAATTGAGTAAATCAGGATGCTAGCTATCCAAATAATACGAACTTCAGTCTCATTCAAGAATTTAAGAGTGCAGTGCAGCATAAATTACTTACTTAACTGAATGTTAGCTTGTAATTATACTAATTATTCCTCCCTATAAACTTTTGCCTAGTACTTAATAGCCAACAGGTCATGGTCTAACAAAGAACGACAGATACTCGGGGGTGTTGCAGTGTTACTAGGACAATTTGTAAATGCAGTGAAATTAAAAACATAAAAGAAATCAAGCCTACCATGAGTGGGTGTTTTTTCCCTTCTCCGCACTCCTGCAGCTCTGCTTCTCTCGTACTCTGAGCCCACAGCGTGGCCTTCACCTTCAATTAAGGTGTAGTATTTCCCACTGTCATGCTCCAGAAAATAGCTTGGAGACTCAGAGCCTTTCATTCCAGACTTTCCAAATTTGCTGATGTCATCACAAGACATTATTCCAATTTCATCCCTAAGAACAGTAAACCAGAAGATTGTGGAGAATGTAAGCATCTTCTGATAAAGCTAAAACCATGCAGCTGCCTCTCCCAAACCCCACAAATAAAAGGTCCTGTAATTGAGATGTTCTATGTGTGAATTTGCATAAAAGTGATTCAATTCAACAAATGTAAATTAATGAAATCATCATTAGATTCCATTTTAACTGGAAGCTAAACATGGTTATTCAGGAGTTTTCTGCTATCTGAAAGGGAGCATAAGGGATCAGTAGAACACGGGAAGACAAGGATTTTCTGTGCAGAAATTCATGCTTTAGAAGAAGATACAAGTGGTCACATACAAGTAAATAAAACAAAATGATTAAAGACTTCTTTAAATGGTTTCTTGGTTTAGGACTAAAACCAGATTTTGCTCAACTGGTATCAAGGTAAGTGAAAATTGTGTCTCAGAATAGTGATATGCTGCTTAATGTATTTCCAGCTCTTAATTTTTACTAAATATTTCATTTTATCATGGAACTTCTTTCTTTTGTTTGTGCTCTTAGTGAAATTAAAGTGTAAAATTTTGCTTCCAAAACCCAAAATTCATCAGGACGTACATACCTGGGGCCATAAAGTCCTGACATGGGAGACAGAATGAAGACATCCTGGAGCGCAGAGTTCTCCATTTTTGAGGATATGCCCATTGTACTTGTTGGTGTTGTAGAACTGCTTGTTGGACTGGTTGGAATTACAGGCTGTAAAACAAAACAAGGCACGTGAAGAATAAATCAAAGTAATAACAAAGTTGATACACATAATTTTACAAATTTGACCTCTATTTTTGGATTAGCCATTTATTCGAATTACTGAAGTTTCTTCCAGAAAGATGGGTATTGAAACACTGTTTTACCAAAGAGTTCAAGTCTAGTTATGAAAGAAACTGATAAAGACTAGTGAAATTAATGTAAAAGCCATCTCCTGGGAAAATCTGAGGCTCAGAATCAAAGTATGACTTTTAACCACTGCAGAGAATCAGTCAGATGGGGAGGAAGGACACACAGTATTAAATGTCATTAATACAAGATTTAATTACAGAAGTCTGGAATACTTGTACTGATTGAAAAGTGTTCATAATCAGAATGCTGGTTTCAGTAGAAGATTTAATTTCAAGGAGGACAGAATACCTAGATTTTTAAAAGAAAACAGAATTCCTAGTCATCTGTAGTTTAATGGGTCTTTTATCCTGACTCCATAGCCATGATGATTCTACCATGCTGACACAAATGTAGGTTCTATGGTGGTTGACAATGAAATATAAATCAACCTAAGCAATAAATGTGAGCATCATAAATATTAAAAGTATTAATAAAGTATGGGGATCTTTGGGTCTTTTTGCCTTTTTTTAGGTTTTAGATGAAGTTAAAACCAATTTCTTTACTTCAATGCCATAGGGAAGCTCAAGTCAATGGCCATAAGGATCACAACCAAGTATTCTGCACCGGATATGAAAATACAGACACAAAGATTATTTTTCAAACAAGGCACAGACTGTGTTTCTACTCAAGAAATAGAAAACATTTCTATTTAGTATTATTGTATAGATTATTTATGTGAAAAATTCCCATTCAAATACAAAATTGTGCTTAAATAGATACTAGTTTTCTACAGGTGGAAGGAAAACACAGTGACCTGAAAATTGGAAGACAGTTATGAAGACCAATTATTATCCTTTTCTGAATACAAGGCTTGCTATCAGCTAGAGCTAAACACTGAAATTATTTTTATGTGATTCAACAAGTAAAAGCAATCCTGAATACCAGAAAAATTATGTTTTCCATGAGAATAGCAGCCTGTGTAGGGGTCCAAATTATACTATTCCATGCTTATTCTTAAGCCTCTTATGCTCTGGTTAAATGTTTTAGGTTTCTTTCATATTATCATTATAAATAGGTAAGAAGTGACTGCCAGAGACAAGAATCATTCACTACTTAGTTTTTCATACCTTTGGACATGAGAGCCTACACCTTATACAGAGTATCAACCAGTACATTTAGAGTGCTATCATTCTTGCTGCTTTTTTGGTGTGGCAGCTATTAGTAAAGAGACTAAATATAAGATATTCTAGTGATGCCCCATCTTGCCTGTGGCTGGAGACAGTTTCTCTCAGGGCAAAACATAAATTATCACGATCACAGAAAGACAAGCAGCAACTCCATTTCAGAATCAGAAATTACTTATCCCAAGCCTCTTGGGAATAACTTCTTTTCAGCGGTCGTATATTCAGCACTCATCAAGGTTACAGGGTTAGTCAGTAAAGTTGACAACAGGAAAAAAAAGGGTGGGGAGAAACACTATGGCTGTTCAATTTTCCCCCAAAGAGGGTAAGAGCCATGCTATTCTCGATAGATTTTTACAAACTGAAACTTACAGCAGCCTAATCTTTTTTTTTTTTTGTTTGGTTTTTAAATTTAATTAAACTCTTGTCCTACCTATGCCAGAAAGTCAGAACTTTCCTTTTCACTTTTAACTTTGCATTTATTTTTTACATTCTGAACACGATCTGTTTCCCCTTATTTTGTCTAGAAAAGAAGAAAAACCCCTTAATTCTGCCATTATAGGGCTTGTTTTCTAAAACACTAATGAACTGCAGTGTGCTCGGTACTTTCTCCGTCTGATTAGACAATGTGTACCCGGTGTATACTAGATGTACTCAGTACCCAGCTGAGATTGTACTAATCCTGAATAAAGGACAACAATTATTTCACTTATTGTGTGTTTTACGTTCCTATTTATGTCTCTCAATCAGATATTTAAATTCCTTCCAACAGGATATTCAGCTTTTTCTTTACTGTAATGTAGACATTTTTTGGAATTACTGCCATATTATTGAAATGCTACCTTCTTTTAAACTGCAGTTGATTGTTTCTAAGTACAAGACTTTACACTTGCCTCTTTTTCATTTAATTACATTTTTAGAGCTTTTTTTCTAGTTTCCCAAACCAGACTTCCCAAATTTTTAATTACCAGCCAAGACCCCACTGAATTTGCAGACCCTCCTGGTTTATGGAACAAAACCACGTCTCACCTATCTGTTGCATACTATATAATCCATCCTTTGTGTGGTAGTGAGCCATTAACAGATGTTTGTTAGGCAGTTATCCAGTAATTTTCCACCTATTCCATCTCAGTTTCACCTAGTCCTTAATACTCTGTGCCATACTTATGAGAATGTCATGAGAAAAGGTATTAATATCAGAGTAAGACCTACAGCTTCTCTCCTGTCTTCAAGGTGAGTTAACTGCTCACACAAGAATATTAAATCTGTTCAATGATTTCTTTATAATAAAATCACATTGGTTTTACTCATCTGTTATCTTCCAAGTGCTTGCAAACTGTTTGTGAATATTAACTGACTTATAATTCCCCAGCTCTTGCATTTCTCTTTTCTGAAGACAAGCATTGTACTTCCTGGTTTTTCTAACCTTACTGTAATTCACCCATTTCTCACAATTTCACAATAAAGACATTCAAAAAGGAATGATCAAAGCGTGCTCCCCCAGAAATACCAGCTTTGTTCTTGCCTTTTTGGCTGCCATACTGTAAAAGCTCATCCACTGAGCTTACAGAAATGCACGCTCTTCACTTTCCCTATATATAGGTTGTAAGAGACACTGCACAGGGGCCTTTAAATATTAATAAAACACTCAATAAGAGCATTTTAGTGTTATACCAACTCAGAAAAGGTGATTTTAATAAATAGCATCTCAACCAGGACTATCAGTTAAACAGATATAGTCTGGTCTTTAAGTCTTGTATCTCAATTCCAATAAAATCACTGGAAGTGATTATGCTTACCGTGTGTACACAAAGGGCTGTTTGATGAAGTGTGCGCAAATACATGCACCAATGGAAAAAAAAATCCCTTTTGTTTATAGAGGACTTCTGAAAAGTGACACTTGAGGTATCTGTTGTTGTTATTCAAAGTTTTTAGTGGGAATAACTAATTACCAGAAAAATTACTAAGCGATGCTGAAATACCAGAATATAAATGAAAGACAAGTGGTAAATTCAACACTCATCAAAAATAAACATTTTTTTTTCCAAACAGAAAAATTCAAATTGTCTCAGAAACAAAATACTCTGCTGTGATTCTGAGGGAGATTTGCAAATATTGGGGATCATTAAATATCACATCTATTTTTAAAGTGTGTTCAAAACAACAAACGTGATCTCAGTGCTTCCTGCAAAGAACAGTGGGGCAAGCTGCAGGAAGCAGGTAAAGCCCAGTGGTACAGCAACAAGAGGCTTGAACATGGACACCCCCTACCTTTTGAGGGGGTATGAAGATTAAGGATGGGGTATTGAGCCTCTGATTTCTCCCCTGAAGGAATAAACTCAATGCCCAGAATGCCCCTGACGGGTGAATGCACAGAAAACACACAGGCGTCACTCTTCTACATGGATTGCCTGTGGTAAGGGAAAATGGGCCTTTGTAACTGCGCATCACCCTCTCAGTTCCTACAGTGTGCATTGTTTTTGTCAGAATTTATTAAATCATGACAGTGAAACAGATGACTAATTGGACAAGCTGCTCTTCAGAAAAATTAAATGTTCAACAATATAAGTACTACTCGCAGTAAGAAACAGAATGCCCAATGCTGAGTATTCCTCACGTACTGGTAAACTGGTGGAGCTGTGCTGTAAGACAGCAGGTGTGCTCACAGGGGTTTCGAGGCTTGTGGATTCTTACTTTTTGGAAACTTGAAATATATACCTTTTTTGATGTGTAAATAACAAGTTTTATCCTTGGAGCAAGAGAATACAATGAAATATGAAAGCATGAGTGGCTCTGGGATGAAAAGAAAATGGCTGTTCACTGTCTCCTCTGACACCAGATGTTTAGACATTTGAGAGAACAGAACACAACTTTCTTACTCACTGCATTTTCTCTGTCTGAGGTGTTACAAGTCTTTCCTTGCCCAATATATTTCTCACTGAGATAGTAAAGTAAGCGGGCAGCACAAAATTTCAGAGTTTATCTGAGCAGTTCTGTCAGGGTACAAGTACCTGAACCATGAGTTGCGAGCTAATGGGAGTGCTACACATGAAGTGGTGCAAGCTGACTTGTTATCTTCCTTTTTTTTTGCTCTACAAGCATCTTCCTCATTATGCCATAGAATTTCTCTTGTGTACAAAACATCATCTCTCCAAATTCATATGGTTTTCAAAATCTGAAATGAGCTACTTAGCTAGAATTATTCCGCCGACACTTATAAAGCTGCAGAGCAGAACATGTACATTCTAATGCGTACGGATGATTATAAAATTGTCACTGATGACATAAATAAGCTTTACTACTTGTATCACCTTACAGATTCTATAGCTCAGGCTAAAGAATAAAAAATGTAATGTTCTGGATTAAGTAGATGTAACAGGAAGGATTATTCCAATTAGAAAATTTCTGCAAATAAGAAGGAAGAAATGCAGTAAGCGGTGTGTTTTACTTGAATGAAGTTGCCGGTGCGCTCACTTTTATAAAAAACAGCACTATTTGCCACTGCAGATGAAAGAACCATTTTCTGTTGAGTGGGAAGATAATCACAGAGTTTAGAAATGAAAACAGTCTTCTAATATCACATAATGCCAACGAGAGACAAAAGGAGAAAACAGTCTGACTGACATGTTGTCTCACCGAAAGATAACTGTAGCGTGGCGTAGAACTTCGGCACATGTTAATGTTCTGCTGTTGCTAATTAAGCATCAGGGGAAACTATATACAGCAAAGGAATACTACAACGAGTCCAAGAAATTCATTTTCTAAGGATTCACAGACTCTGTATCATTTATAATTCATAAATTAACTATGCAGTATAATTTTAAATGTAATTATGATGGAAAACTTATTAATAACCTCCATAAGAGCCTTAAACAATTATAGAAAACATGACAACTTTTATTTTAAAAAACCCTGCTGTGCAGCAACCTGAGTTTACAGATATTATTTCTGGCCTCTGTATTTCAAGTTATTTATTCCTACTTCCTTTGTTCCTTTCCTAATTCTGTACTGATATTGACTGGGATTTTTTTTACCAACACTAAATCAGAAGAGCATTGCTCTGCGTGTGTTATTTGTCATGGTGCATTACATACATCCATAGATGTGTCCATACATGCAACGCACCATGAATTATAACACATCCATACACGTTATGCTTTTTAGTGACAGACATTTGCTGACTTGTTTTCAGGTTTGATCTACTCGAACTGAGATCTTTTTCTACAGATTGTAGCTTAACTGGTCATTCCATACCCCACATTCATGCAGCTGGTTCCTTTTGTCTAAGTATGAAACCTCCTGTCTATGCTGAATGAATTTTGCTTCTTTCTGAGTCTGTCAATAGCCTTTGACAGCCTCAGTTCTGAAGGAGACAATCTAATCCATTAGTGGTAGAAAATCACAGAAAGAACCCCAAATAAATAAAACAAGAAGCCTTCCTTCCAATTTAAGGAATTAAACTGATCTAGAGAGTCTAAAAAAGGCCAAAGTCAAACAAAGGCAAGGACATTCTGCAGCCAAAAAAAGGGAGAGGGAAGTGAGATCACTGCTTCCCAGCAGCATCAAGCTGTTATGTCAGCTGTCCAGGAAACACAGGCTTTAGTACCATCTTGAAATTTAGCCGCACTAGTTCCAAGTCATTAATGACAATAATAAATAATAGTAGATCCAGGTGAGAACTGCAGGAAGCAGGCAAAACCAAAAACCGTGTCCTGAAATATATCCAGGTCCTAAAACTTGAGCTTGCATCTGAGGCAAGAAGACCTAAAGATGCTAAGGAAGACCTAAAATTGGTTTTCAACACCTTATTACAAAACCTACTGTTAAGCAGTAACACTGGCAATGTTCTTTTTATTTTCCAAAGCGGTTTATATTTTCATTTAAATCCCTCATCATACTATTTTCTGACACAGAAGAAACATATCCTAGTGAGGATGACAATTAAAGCACCCTTTGATGCTCAGGGGCTCGTGTGTTGGGGGTCATCAGGAGAGGACACATCACAAAACCAGAAACTTGATGATTCCACAAAAGTACCTTGGTGAACTTTCACTTATCTGGCTATCAGGACAAAGGCCGGCATGTTTCCTGGGAAATAACTGTGCCATGTATAGAGCACACACTGTGTTCACACTGACAAAACTTCCAGAACTAGTGCTGCTTGTGAGTGACAATTCTTCAATGTACTAACACAAAGAGAGGATCTCTGGGGAAGCCCTGTTGCAAATGCAATCTCCATTTTGTTGCTGTTGGAGGCTTCATACGAAGTTCACAAGAGGATAAATAATCGTTCTACTAGAGAAAAGAATGTTATTCCTGCACCCTTATTACAGAAAAATCTGGTGGGTTCTGAATCTCCTCTGGGTGTCCCAAGGGCCCTTCCCTCTCCCCCCAGGGGCAGTCACAGAGGAAGGGAAGAAGATGGCCCTAAACCTGAGTGTCAGCCATCCAGAGCTGCACGGATCACACCAACTCCTTAAGTGAAGCAGCTCTGTAGGATTTAAGGCACTCTGAGGAATGAAAGATTCAGGAAGTGTCAGGAAGGAATTTGCCTGGATAGGCTGGAATGGTTTGCTTTTTTTCATTACTTTAGAAGTTATTCAGAAACACATTCATGTGTCGTGTGATCTAAACAAAACAACTCTGTGAAGCTTCCACATTACCGAAGTACATTAACTTACTATAGGATGTTATAGAGAATTAAAGATAAACATGCTAAGTTTGAAAACCTTTCCTTTAATAATGACATTTTGAGTTCAGTTATGGTGAAGCAGTTTCTCCTACATATGTTGATACTGTAGGAAAAAACAGCTGTGATGTCCACAACAGGTATTTTTCACATTGACAGGCTTTCAAGGAATAATTTCTATCAGCATTGCTACCAAAACTTTGACAAGAGATGTGGAACAGAAGCAGACTTCTCCTGAAACTTCAAAGGTCTGACACGCTTGATTACAAACAAGTAGTTCTGACAGATGGTGAAATAATGGAAACAGGGAGGCAACGCTGCCTCTGCCAGTCAAAGGAAGCTACTGAACCTTAGGCTGCCTTGTTCTTCAGGTAACACTGCCTGTAAATGTTCTTTCCTTCTGTGAACTCCTGTGGTTCCCAACTTCACCCAAAAATGGAGGAAAACAATCTTAATGACACATACAGTACTGCCACACACACTTAGCTCAGTTTCAAAGGAATTTGGGACTTTTTAGAGGCTCCCATTCCTTTCACCAGAAAAAACTCCTAGTGTTTTCTCTTGAGTAAAGGATCGACCATGAGATCAGCACTGCAACAGCCTTCTTACCTGAAGTGCAAGAGGCTTCCACCTCACATTCTTCAGAAGGGCAGGAGCAGAAACCAGGGTATTCTGAGGCCGTTTTTTCAAGGTTAAGATCACTCCATTTGGGTCTTCCCGTAATGCATTTACTAGGTTCTTTAACTGCCAGCCAACCTAAGGAAAAATTCCATAATTGAATTTTGCAAGCTTTCCGTTTGACTTTAAATGTGAAGGAAGTCTTCTATTAACCAGAAAGGTCTGTTACAACCTACTCTTTGCAAACATAAGCAGTTTTTATAGCCGGTGTGTGATTTCTTCTGTTGGACTGAAATGCTGCTGCCGAAGGTGGATTGTTTATTTTTTTTTAGCTACGTTTCTCAGCAAAGTAAGGAGTAAGTGAACACTCTCTCCCTTTCAATAATTTGTGAGATCACTGTACATTTTAAATCAGAAGGCCTGAAAGAATTTCAGTCTGGATCCTGAATTGCAACAGTCACTGCTGAGGAAGATATGGACCATGCTATAGCAACATATGTAGCATATATGCAACAACTTTTAAGATTCTAACTGAAGATAGATGATCATTTACTTGATTAATCTCTACAGCCCCTGGACAGATCTGACTAATTCAAGTTACTATAAATTGTAAACATAGCTATAAAAAAGAATATATGGCTAGTAATGAAATGATTTTTAATGTGACCCTCACAAAAAGCTGCTTAGAGACATTTCTTAATCTTCCTGATTATTTAAATATGAATTTACCATGAGCTGTTTATACATGAAAACTGTCTTTTATGGGATTTTTTTTTTTCTTTAAAAATGAATATTTGCACTATCCTATTATCCTGATTGGTTGAAGAGGTTCTAAAACTGAATAATAGTATAAATAACTGTATATAAGGATGTTTATTGTAAGTTTCTTACACATTTAAGTGCTGCTTTCTAACCATATTTCCACAGGACCTCAAGAAAAAAAAGGGGGATCAAACCAGTCAGATATGTAAATTCAGAACTAAAAGTGAGATTCATAAAAATTCACATTTTTCTAAACCTCAACCAATCTTTCTTCCAAGTTACACTACTGAAATCAGTGCATTTGTACTAGTTTAAATGTGAGAATAAATTTGTCTCCATTTAGCAGTCCTTTTGCCCTTCCTCCACGCAACTGATGTATTGGCTTGTACACTATGAATAAAATAAGAAATTCCCACCACTTTGCACTTTACAGTGAATTATCATTAAAAGTGGTTTGCCTTATTTCCTGAGTAATATTATTATTGAAGTCTCAAAAAAAAAGTATCCTCTATAAACCACACAAATTAGCACTGACAGACAGAAAGACATTACAACGCAGATGGATTTGCTGACATTCCCTTCTAAAGGTACTTCACGTACTTGTGACCTGATCCAGAAAACCAGACTCACACCACAAATATTGAAATTTGTGCTTCTTCCACCGGTGTCAGAAAAATGGCACGACTAAAGCAGACTCTTAGTTACTCACACCTGACCTGAGTCCTGGGTCTCAAGGGCTAAACTCTGTTTAGTCTCCTCTTGCTGTTTCCAGGAAGTTTACCATGGGTCTTGCTGAAGTAATTCAAATGACAAGAACAAGCTTACCTAGATAGGAATTACTGGAAAGAGTAACCACTTGCAAATGACAGATGGGTTACTGGTTCACCTTCAGCTTTGGGCAAGCCTATTTATACATATAAATATATATATGTGTATTTATATATTCATATATAAAAGAAATTATTTATAAACACATATATATATATTCAGAAGGCATGTATAAGTATTTATTGGGAGGACTCTGGAGGATTTTTCTGCTCTTACATATTTGCTTCTTCTCCTATTCATATCTGATTTCTACATTTGCCACAGGAAGTTAGTAGGTGCAGGAGAGACTCTCCACTTATCTTTTTAAATATTGGAACATTTTTAAAGCATTACTTAAGTGAATCAGGTTTTACTTTGAACACACTTTCCACCCGCAGTGCTGCTGAATGAAGCAATATGGATCCAATCCTGCACAGAATACTTTTTGTGAAAGTCAATTTCTTTACAGAAAAGCTGAGCCTCCATCACCTCGAAAAATGCCTGCATTAAATTCTTCCCTTCATTTTCTGTTCCAACCACAGCAGATTTTTACAGTACTAAAAAATGACCACAGTAAAGACCTGTAGTAAATGTTATAACCACCACAAGTCTTCAGGCCTCGTGTCAAGCAGCTCTGTACTGGACAGGCATTAGAATGCCGTGTTCGTACAGACACAACCTCACTGAGGCCAGTTTGCAGCAGAACACCGAGGAACAAAAAGCTGAGGGAACACAAAAGGAGTAATTGTACAAGCACATGCAGACCTTAAGTGCCAGTACATTCGCTATGCTTTTTGAGTACGTTTGACCTGTCAGAGTTCACTACAACATTTTCATTGCCCTTCTGACCAAAGCAGGTATTCCCAACGCTAATAAAAAGGGAAAACAAAAAGTAAGTAGGTGCTCAGAATCAGAGCAGTCTCCATCTATCACTGTATTGTATCAGGCATAGTTTATAATTACTTCCTCTTTGAGGAAGATAATATCTGATTTATACAGGAAAGAAGTGAAAATAATAAAGGCAACCTTGAAGAGAAAACAATCTTCAAGTGCTGAAAAGAAGTTAAGATATAAAGGCTAGAAACTTTAGCCTGTCTCCACAGTGAGCCAAAGCCAGGATGCCAAGTGTGAACATCTGGCTTGGAAATCACTGCAACATGTGTCGTATTTCTGAAAAAGGTTTTTAATGGCTTTTCAAAGTTCTATTCTATTTGTACTGTTGCTCTTTCTATTGAAAACCTTCTAAAAATGGACTGGCCACAGGAAACGAGAACATGGTAGTAATTGTAAACAGGTCACAGTCAAACAAATGCAAATATGTCAACCTGCCTGCCAAATGAACTCTTCTGGTTTGTGCTTTGTTTATAGAATGACAGAGGCTACTTTTTTTTTTTTCTTTACTCAATTATAGAATTAAAAATGAAGGTTTTTTTGGGTTTTTTTTTTTATAGATCGGTATAATTTTCAGAACCCTGAAATCTTAGAATTCCATGAGCTCCTTTTAGAAAAGAATGATAAATAATTAAGTGAATGATAAATTATTCCAATGAGAACCTTAATGACAAAACCATTAAATACCAAGATCTATCAGAGAACAGTCGGAGTCGTTACTACTAGGCGATGATAAAATGCTCTCAGGAATTTGGCCACGTTATTATAAATCGTAGCTCTAAAAATATCTTTGAAAAAATAGAAGTCATTACAGAGGATTAAAAATCTCGGTTGAAAACCATTCCTTGAGACAGATTTTGACATTCATTCTTAAAGAATCAGTCTTTAATAGCAACTACTAGCTTCTAGCTACAGAAAGATCTATTCAGCAAAAGGCTATTTTGCTCCTTTAAGATTTTTAGCATATACATTCACTTAATCAGATTCTATAATGTGGGTTAAGATACGTCATCCAGTAATGAAAATTAACATTAAAATTAGACTAATGTAGGGGGAAAAAAAAAAAGAAAAAAGAAAAAAAGACCAACGTGATACTTTGTTTTCATGAATAACTGAAATGGCAGCAATTAGGATCCCCATTAGATTTAAATCAACAAATTTAGAAGGACATTGTTATGTCATCTTTGCACAGCACAGTAAAGCTCTGGTCGTGGTGCTCTGTTCTCTGATGAACGTATTTGTGTATTGAAATACAGTGTACTATTTTGTATCTCTAACCAGGCACTAGCAATGAGAATTGCTACCAAAATGATACACACAGAGTTTGTAAAAAGATTAGAATCACAGAAAACTTTGATATTTACTGGCTTAAAGTTGTTCGCTTCTTAATTTTAACAATTTTTTTTTTCCACTTAGATGCTAGAGAGGGATGAAACTTAGAAGACTGCAAAACAACTCACTGAAAATGGTTAGAGGCAGGCAGAAGTTTAAGACTTTGGTGGTTTACACTTAGGATTGCTCTAATCAATAATTTTTATTGGTTTGTATATCAACGGAAGGGCTCCAGGGAAAAAAATGTCTACTACTGTTCATGTTAAAGGATTTGTTAGTTTTCTCACAGAAAGTACAACCCAGATAATTAGTGGGAACTGCAAAATGCAGTAAGTTTGAGAAGAATAGTTTAATTAAGTAAGCCCTACAATAGTAAATTTCCTTACCAGAAAAGGTGTAATGGTTGAAATATCCACAACACTGCAGGAATTTTGTATTCCTAAACCTGATCATTTTGTTGCCGGGACTTCACACAGAAAACCATAGCTCACTTTCATTAACCAACAGTACCCTAGTTTGCTTCCTAGTTCTCCAGTATCTTCTTTACAGTCTCCCTCTAGTGCCTTTGTTCCTTTTCATTTTGAAGTTCATATATGTATTTATTATGGCACAAATCTAGACCAGACAGCTCAGGCAGTGGAACCAGGAGTGTATAGCAGATAAAACAGCAATATTCCTTTCTCTGCTCTCCTGAAGTTCTAGCGATAAAGCAGAAGTGTGGCTCCTCAGTTCCTTCACTGCCTTATCAAACTTTAAACATCTATCAAGCCTCTAAACAATTTAAAAATTACTAAGTAGTACAAAATACAGGGTGAAGCTCACATAAGGAAGGCAGGTGACACCTTCAGTAGTTTGTGAGACTTGTGCATATTCACTGTATAATATGCCAGCTTTAGTGTTACCTAGGATGGAGAGAGACAGAGCCTTAATTAAATAGTAATTTAAGAACTACCTTGTTAGGCATTTGATCTGGAAACCAATTGTACGGAATATTTTCTACATATTTTGAATGTACTGTATTGCACGCCACCTGAAAACAAGTAATTCTGCTTTGACTGCAGTAACCCTTCCATGACCCAGGACAGATGTTTCCCCTCAAGGCTCTTCAAATACATAAGCAAAGCCATCTGGATATTTGCTTGAACCTCAAGAGTATGACCTCTCTTCAGACTTGCACTAAATTAAAAAAAAAAAAAAAAAAGGTAAAAAAGGTTGTGTAAACTCAGCTTTTTGTTAAGGAAACAGACTATCATCCTTTAGTATTTTGAGTCTGTAATTCACTTTGCTTCATTAGGGAATTAATCAAGGAAACTGGTTTGATGAACATCGGAATCAGAAATTATTATTAGACTAAGATGTGCTGGAAGATCATAAGACTACTTTCTGTCACTGAATGGGAAGCTTCTCATTAACACCTGTAGCTGATTCACTCTTCTTAGTAATATCTTGACAGTAACTGATGGAAAACCAAATGTTCTCCCATTATCTTACATTGTTATTTTCATTAACTAATGGAGACATACAGCAAGATTCCGAGAAGACAGAAGATCTGCTGCTGGAAGACATATATTATTAAGCTTTTGTGAAAGGTGGAATCATGAGAATAAGTAACGTGGCAATTTGTTTGGAATCAGAATCACACCTTTGTCGGGAAGAAGTCACAATTCTCATGACATCTTTTGTCTTTCCTTTCCCAACTTGAATTTCACAACACAGAGTTTGCTGAAACACAGATGGTGTGACCTGGCACTACTTTTACAGATTTGCCTCCACCTAAAATGAGCTCTAGTTAAGACTCAAATTTACAACAAATATACAGCTAGGATATTAATTCAATAAATATTGTAACACCAATAAATCAGTACTGAAATTATGTCATTGTGCCAGGGCTCTTGACACACTCCATTTAAAGTATGTAATTTGACAATGAACACTATGAAAGGGTATTACGCTGCTGATCATGTTTTTAGAATGACAGAATGGTTTGGCTGCAAGGGGACCTTTAAAGCTCCTCCAGTGCCACCCCCCTGCACTGAGCAGGGACATCTGCAACTAGAGCAGGTTGCTCAGAGCCCCAGCCAACCTCACCTAGAATGTTACCAGGGATGGGGCTTCTACATTCCCTCTGGACAAGCTGGGCCAGGGTCTCACCAACCTCATTTTAAGAAAATTCTTCCTTACATCTTGTCTAAGTCTCCCCCTTTTAGCTTAAAACCATCACCTCTTCTCCTACTGTGACAGGCCCTGCTAAAAAGATTGTCCCCATCTTTCTGACCGGTCCCCTGTAAGTACTGAAAGCATAGCATCCATCATTCCAAAGAACAACCTTATCAAGTATGAAAATGAAACTACATTAGTTAAAATCAACAGCTATTTAGAGATAACACAACAAATGTGTTATATGAGGTGTTAGAACTGACAGAGCCCTTCTAGGCTACTACATCCATTTGTTCACTGTTCCGCATAGCTGCGGGCAACTCTAACACATCATCATTCTCCTTAGTTCTTCAAACACCATCCTGGACAGATCTCTGAAATTCTGCCACAGATTTACTTACAAAAGTTTGTTTCGATGTGTGTTCCTGCACAAGATTGTTTTTTACCTCACAGAGGTCTTGCTCTTTCTGGTCTTTATAGCCTCTGTCTGTTAAGAAAGAGGAGTTCTGTCTCAGACCTAGCTGGCTGGGTTAAACAAATTGAAACCCTTAAAACAATTCTCTTTTTATGAGACAGATTATACATTTTCTTTTTACCCATTACATTTTTTTAATGTTCATATGTATCTTCACACCTTGGATGACTGTAAATGACCTGAACATCACACAGTATTTCAGACAAGATATTATCAATGTCAAGACAATGACACTAAAGCTCTGTTTCTCCTGGAAACCTGTACCTGATTAATTCCAAGTTCATCTTTGCCATTTTCAGTCACATCACCTCTATGGCGCTCAGTTGATTTGGGATTAATTACTACATTCTGACTTCTGGAGTCTTGCCAGTTGCTCCTGAGTAACATCTAGCTTTCAACAGGAATTACCGAAAGCACTATTATTGCTCTCTGTCCTATTAAATGACCTTCAAATTCTAATCCGGGGGAAAAAAAAAAAAGAGTTTTCAGTTTTCTGAGAAGTCTGTTTTCCCTACCGAAGTAGATCAGATATTTTACAGATGGTCAGGCAGCTGGATCAATACTTGTTTGGATCTGCAATATTTCTGTTGTCTGAAAAATTATGGAAGGTAGAACATTACCACAGTTTAGTTTTCATAAATTTATGCTTCATTTCACCTAACAGACCATTTTCCTTCATGTCTTTAGTGATCCTTCCCTCTCTAAATCACCTACAAAATCATGTGAAGTATTGACTAGTACCTTTTGCCTTCTGGCATTTCCCCAGAATACAATGTTCTCCTCAAGCAGACAATTCATTAAAAGCCCTTGCTTAGGGACTTGCAATTGAAAGTTTCGGTCTCCTCAGTAAACCGAGATGTAGATAATTTGGCATTAAATTATCCAACTTTGTTTCCATCCTGAACATTTATATACCAAGATATTTGTTATGTCTGGTTTTCTTGTCTTTATTCTATGTTCGATACTATCCTTGTTAGGGAAAAGTGAAAGAAACGAGTGTTTCTCAGCTAGTGACTGTCTTAGTTTTAATTTCACTCTATTTGCACTGCATGACAGTCCCAGTTCTCTGACTAAAGAGTGATGTCCCATATATAAAACAACTTAAAAAAGAAAACCAATATGAAATGTACTGTTTCAACCACGCAGCAGAAAATATACTATCTGTGGAACCTTATTTGTAATTACTAATTTTGCAAACAAATAAATACACAGTGGCATATTCACCACTTCTGTAAAATTTTATGAGAAGTATCAATCTACAAGGCGCTGGCAGAACTACAGGCACTTGTTACTGGAGGAAAAAATAAGGTTAACCTAAGTGGTAATTTAGAACGTGTAACTTATTCTTAAAGTTTCTTACAGTTTTATTAAAACGTAACAAGCAAGAAGGACAAGCAAAAAAGCAAATAAGGAAATTGGATAGGAGTAAATGGTCTTAATAGCCAGTGGTGAATTGCCTGATTTAATTAATCTCTTGCTTAAAGTACTATTATTTTTTCTTTGATCTTTATAATTGTATTACAGACTGTTCCTTGGTAGACCAGATTCCACATAGTAAGCCTTTTATAACTCTTTCAGTTGTTGCACTGTATAATTTATAAACTGCTTTCCTTTGATACTTTCTGACCACTTTTTTTTTCCCCCCCAAACTCTCAACAATATTGAAAAGTTGTTTGAAAAGTAAAGTAAAACAAGTGGTCTTGTTTTCTTAATATTTTTGGTATACTTGTTAATATAACTGGTTTCAGGAAAAAAAAAAAAAAGAGTGTAATACAGCTGCCTCTCAGCTATCTGATATTTCTTACTTCACACAGATAGTACTTTATATAAAATGAGTATACTAATAGTATTTCAAACTTCAGTTGAAATCACAGGTTTTGTTTTTAAAGGTAAAAAAAAGAAAACAGTGTCCTCTTAGTTTCATTTTTGCCTTTGTCTGAATGGAAAGAGAACACAAGCCTTTTAAAAAGAGCAAACATTCACGTGCTCATTTGTACTCATACGTGTCTCATTTGTACTATTTTAGCCCTACCCAGGAATAAATGCTGTCACTGGACAGTTCTGTAACTTGGTATTAAATATGCAAACTATTACAGTTAGGAATTTAAAGAGGTTGTCAAGGAGGGTCATGCATTGGGATGACAGACGGAAAGTGCTCTAATTATCTAGCTTAACAACAACAAAAGGAAGTGAAGAGGTAATTTGACTGCATCCTGAAAATACCTAAATGAGAAACCTGCTCTCTAATCTAATAGATAAAAATATATCAAGATCAAAGGACTGGTAGCTTACCCCAGACAGATGTAGACTATGAATAAAATGAGTCTTTCTCCCCCTCCCCACCCCCCAACAATGAGAATAATTGACTACTAGAATAATGTATTACAGGTTGTGGGAACATCAGTGAGAGTTTTAAAACTCAAATCATCTTATTAAATAAGCAAATATGAATTTATCTAGAAAATACACTGTCCTAGTTCAGTCAAATTCAGATTAAATGACGCCAGTAGTCAGTTACAGGATTGAAATCTATTAAAAGAGATCCATCCTTTCTGTCATCAGCAAAGTATTTTCACTAGTGGCAACACAAAATAACTATAAGCGATTGTCTTCAGAGCAGATTCTTTCAGAACACATTGTGTCAAATGGGATTTGTATTTGATAGATTACCAAAATGCTACAGAAACTTCAAGCTGAAGAAAATGTCTTTGTTAGGACAACAAAGACAAAACCCGTTGGTTGCAGAGTCTCTGAAGCAAACAAATATCTGAAGCAAGTATGTATCTGCACCTTTGCACTGCGTAACTTAACCTATGTACATGTTTTATGGAAGCATGAGACCTCCCTTACCAACAAACAGGAATAAAAAAATAATGCTATCACCTATATATTTAGGCTTTCAATGCTTTAAATAGAGTCTCTGTGGAAAACTAACATGAGACTGAAGACCATGGATTTTACCAGATAGGTGTATTAATATGTAAATAATATTCTAAATATCTATCTTGAAAATTCTGTAAAACCCAGGAAGTATTTAGGATACTAAATGCAATAATTTGCCTCTTCACAGGGCAGTGCTGTGTGCATCATTTGAAATAAGATAACCAGAATGATACATTAGAGAAATTAATAAACACTCCACTTCTTTCAGCTCCAGAACAAGGCAAAGGGAAAATGCAACCCACAGTAACTGGTGATAAATTGATGCGAAATTCTGCAGCAGTTTATTTTAGAAAAACACAGGGTCAAAGGCTGGTATGAGGAAGTGCTGGGTTCTAGCGAGGACTCTGCGCAGGCACAAATCCGTGTTCCTCTGCTGGGTGAGCAAGGCAGTTTACAGCTCTGGAAAGGCTGTAAGACCATCACAGATACACAGGCTCTTCTTGTAAGGTTACTCAACTGCCCCCTCCCAGCCCCAGTCATTAATTACAAGTGGGTTACATCTCACTTTATGAGCTAGTCTTGCTCGTATTGAAACATTGACTACATGGAAATTAAATGAGCTGTTGCCTTTGAGTTATTCTAGTCCACTAATGGAAATAAAGGTAATTATAAGCATGATATTGATCATCACAACTTGTGATAGCTTGGCTGAAGAAGGACCACAGCTAAGTGTAGGTTGCAGCAAGACAGCAGAAATTACTTAATCAGCACGATTGAATATCAAGAGGATACTTAAAACTTCCAACCCATGAGGGGAAGCAAATACTCAATATCACTGTCTGACTTCCCAAAGTCAGAGTGAAGGCAGAATGAGACTTTCCTGGTCATTTCAAAGGAAGAAAACATTTCTGAAATAAACACTTTGCCATCAACGTCTTTTCTTAGCTTGTTATAAACTTCAGAACAAATAATTAATAGTGGGCTTTCTTTAAGAAAAAGGTATTTTGTGCCACTTGACTCAGCTGTTGGTACCGTGCCCTTATCTAGAGAGGGATTACAAGTATCAAACACCCCGGGCCTCCTGTAATAACATGCACTGTAAGAGTTGCTATCCAGAAAGCCAATTCTTGAGTAGCTGAATGAGGGGATTTCACCTATGGGAGTAAAGATTAAATCAGGTCTGTCACTTGAGGAGTACGTTTGATGGAGAAAGCTGGTCTGACAGGCATTTCAACTTGTAACTATGACAACTCATAGAACCTCTCTAATACAGATAAGAGATGCATGTTGCATTAACATTCAAGTGTAAATGAATGTTATACTTTTCAAGAGAAAATATTTGCTCTCTAATAATAAGATTTTCATAGTCAGACTTTCACCTGAGAGACAGAAAGAGATTTCTTAATTTTGCTGCTGGTGTTCATCAAGACAAAGTTAAGTGGCTGAATTATAAGCGCTTCAAGAAGTTACCATCATCATTGTCACAATGCCATTCATGCCTAACAAGTAAATACAAGCATTCCTTTCACCTGTAGTTCTAGCAACACTGCTGCCATTCTTCTGCAACATAGAAGTTTATTCTTTTTAAAAGGGACAGTTCCTACAACTTAAGATAGTACTGGGACAAAATTTGACTGCATTTTTTTTTCAGAAATCACCAGCACTGGAACTAACATCTGTTAGAAGGCAGCAGGCTTGTGTCATCAGAAAACAGGAAGAAAAATATAATCGTTCAACCTTGGATGAGGCTCTGATAGGCTTTCAGAGTGGCACTCTGACAGGCTTTTAAAGGTCAATTACAAATAACTGAATTAAAAAAACCCCTAAAATTAATTCTTCAGTGAAGTCACATGTGTTTCAAGCCAGGATACAATTCTGTGAATGCTGCAGAAACATACAATTCCTGCATTTCTACATAAAATGAAAAGCTGTTGCATATCATCCAGTACACAACACGGCATGGAGCTGTGGAAGAAGTGCACCAGCAGGCACGGTAAACGCACGCCCGTCAGGTACCGCAGCACCCTCGGCTCAGCACACACCGCTGCAGGCGCGGCACCGCCTTACCTGATTTAAACAAATCCATAGTTTCACTAACTTTATAAAACTTCTCGTCTGCTTAAAAATAAATCCACGAGTAAGAATGCACAGAAGTCCGATCTGACAGAGCTCTATCAGCACTTGAATCGTCTGTACATTTCTTTACCCCCAACAGATTCAGAATATATGGCTGTTAGAGCCCTTCTGCATTTCTAACCCGAATCCCATATTAAACAGAATACAAAATTCTACTTCAGAGAAAAAATTAAACTAGCTGGCATATCCATAAGGAGAAGTCCAAGAACTTCAAGGAAGTATTCTGGGATCTCCTTATATAAGGAGTATGATGTTGAACAGCAGCTATGCAAAATGTAAATTAGGCTTAATCCTTCTGGGCTGGTTATTGATTCAATTTGTGCCTTTTCTTATTAAGCAAAAGCGGTGGTTTTTGCATTTTAAAAGACATAAGTAATAATCTAGAGTGGCAATTTACCTTCTAAAAAGAATGATTACCTTTTTAGCAAAGACTGCAGACCAGAATTTCTAAAATACTTACCACAGTCTGATGGTTGACCTGGATCACCTCATCACCAGCATGGATTTTCTTACACTGGTCAGCAGGAGACTAAGGACAAGAGATAACTATCAACTTTACATGGGGGGCATGGAGGGGGAAGGGAAGAGCAGATATTAAAACAAGGAATGTTGAAGGAGGCGAGAAAGCTGTGCCAAAAGAGCTGATATTGCTGTGAAATAACAATAACTGGTCATATTTATAAATACTACATTTATTACGAACTATGCTTCTTTCTGGTTACAGATGGCAAATCACCTAGAGCCCCACTTCTGTTGGTGGTGAAGAGTGTTTGGCTGGCTGAACTATTCTAGCTTCTTCAGCTCTCGGTGGGGAGTATGAGCAGCTACAATACCCTGAGTCTCAGTTCTTTATGTGGCAGTTCTACTGCTTAAGTGTACTGAAGATCCTTAGCAAATACACCACAGCACTTCCAAGAGAGTAAAAGATGAACAATTTGAACACAGAAAGTGGTGATTTACAAACAGACCACGTTGGTGACAGACTAGCTCTTCAGATTTTATAGATAGGTATACACACACACACACACACGTGTACACACACACACTGTTCTATAGAAACCATTCATATAATTTTGGGTCAGCTGGACTGAAAAACTCCCTTTTCCTAAATATAGCTGATGATATCAAAATGAATTAAAACCCCTTGAAAAGCCACTTGAACATGGCTAACTGCTATTCAGCAAATCATTTTGAAATGCTTTTATGAAAACAGACCTTGAATCTGTAAGACAAATCTGCCAGGCTTGCAGGAGATCAGCAGTCCCACTCGGGAGCAGAGAACTGAGAATTCAGGGCACCTTCCTTGCATTGTGCACTACGTTACTGGAGTGTTCTGCTGACACAGAGCACACCAATGTTGACATTGGCTGGAAAAGCAAAGGCCTGGTTCTTTTTCTTTTCCGCTCCTTTTCTGACTTTGATGAGGATGAGCTAATTATTATCTTTCAAATTTAAATACTGGCTCTGAGGTCAATTATCCCTTCAAAAGGAATAGAAAATCAATTTGCTGAAATGCCAGAAATTAAAGGTCTTTGAAGCTGGTTTATCTGCACATGCGATTACACTTATAGCAAAAACAAAAAAGTAACTTTTTATGGTGATGTCTTATGAAAAAGTTTTGACATCTGAAGTTTAGTTAAAATAAAAACATATATTTTAGTGGCTGGCAATTTAGTAGCTCCTCCTGTGATTTGCAATTATAAATATAGCAATATTTTCCCTATGAACTGGATCATATTTCTAAAATAAATTAGAATTCCAGCAGGAAAGTGGATTAATTATAGCATGAGTAATTCAATCTATGAACAAAATTTGTTGCAACGTAAGATGGATCATTCATAAGTTTCAGGACTCACATATAGAGTTTCTAAATGTTGTAAACAAGGAAACAAATTTTAAGTTTCATTTGCATTAGACTTGTCTTCAGAAATCATGACACACCAAGCATCAGGCTTTGCATGGGTTTGCACTGTCTAAAAACTGTGGCAAAAAAACTCTGTATGATGTAATACTACTCAATATATATAAATCATATAGAACAAAATATCAACACATGAAGCTTACCCATATGGGCCAGCATAGCACTGATGGATGCCAACAAGTATTTACACCTTGGCTAGCTGCACAGGGCTGATTTTATGTTCCTTGGGTGTCAGCTTCACGTAATTTCAATATTAGATTTATAAAATCTAAACTTGTAATTTATCCAGCTATACACTGTTCAACAGATCCAAGGCTGATTGAAAACAGTGTGACTAAAGCTCTGTATGGAAAACAGAACGGATGGGTCTTATCGTGAAGTGTGTCAGAGTAATTAGATTGCAGCAGTTGAAGCCAATTCACTTTTTCAATTTTATAATTATGAATTGCAAGTTAAGGAAGAAGAAGGATATTTAGAAGCTACTTTGTTATTCTTGTCACACTGTTCAGGGTTTCTATGATCAGTCACAGTGATTTATGTGCTGCAGCCTTTCAGCGAGCTTTGGGCTCAGGTTTGGCTAATGCTTCTGGGTCTACAATGACAATGATAATTAATACTTTTTTCTTTGTCTCTTCTATATTTTTTACTACAGATGATGGAAAATATGAAAATACAAATGGTGCTTAGTTCCTCCTAATACAATTCTTTCAGGAATGGTTATTTTTGTAACAGAAATTTATATATATATATCTCAAAATAGTCATTTGGGTTATCAACTAATGTGTTTTTTTAATGTTGCCAAATCATCTGTCCCCTTCTGCTCAGGTATCAAAATCTGCTCCTTTCAACCACTTCTCCCTTCTTAGTGATAGTCCTGTCAGCAACTACTGCTAGCTTTGAAAACATTCTGATTTATCAAAAATTATTCTATAGCCTGCCTGGTATCAAATGTAATATTTTAGGTTATCTTTCTCCATTAACCCATGTTTTTTACATCCACCGATATTTAAAACTCATTATTTTACAAATTATTTTACTGAATTCCTTAGATATACAGAAGCTACTAACTTTCTATAAGTCAATCCTAGGACAGGTGACATCTTCAAAAGTCTAATTTTCCTCACAGTCTTTTAAAATTAATTTGGTAAGTAGAACAAAAAAAAACCCCAAACCACCACAGCTTTCCATTTTAAGAAGAGAAAGAACTATTCATCATTGTATTACAGTATTTATTCACTGCATAAAGTAAACTGACTACATATTAAGGGCTGCTCAGATGACACCCTTATCAGTAACTGCAATTCTGTGACTCCTTTGCTCAGTATAAACACCTGAGGCAGATTTTTGGTTTTTGTGTTATTTCTACTGCTTTCTTGAAAAAAAAAAAAATTATTTTACATATATATATATAACTGAACTGTCCTATGTTCTGAGAGATTTATCTAAAATAGAGAACAAAAATTAAATACAACAGATATTATTTTAGACTAATGATGATGCCCTTACATGAGAAAAATTTACTTAAAATGAAGGAAAACAATTTTGGGACAGAGAGAACATTTCAGGGGTTCCAACTTTTTACAAAGATAGTAAGATATGTGCACAGGAAATATAAAGAAGTTATAAAAAGTGGCTTGTTTTAAAGCAAGTTTTAATGTTACAAAATGCACTGCAGACTTAAGAGTAATTTAGAATAAAGAAACTTACATTTTCAGTTGTTCCTGTGATTACATGTAGTCCATCATACGTTGATTTGATATACATTCCCTGAAAAAAAAGGAACAAGAAACGTAATTAATATTTGTAGGAAAGGAATAAATGATGTTTGCATGATAATTAAAATAGTATGTTTACTCCAGTTTACGGACCATAACATTTGAACAGACTGGAAGGAACCATGGTCAATTAATATCTGCAAATCTAAGTTAAACAAATATCTATCAAGACCCATTATAAACAGCATAGTTTCCTCACTTAATGTTTTATTTTATTTCAACAATATTTTTGGACCAAATTCAACACTGAACATAAAAGCTCCTTCCTATTCAGTATTTGAAATATTTAACATGACCTCTTTTTCTTACTAGTGACATAAAAGAAATACCAAAACTGAATTCATGAACAGGAGTAGTCTTTAAACTTAAATGGCCCACCTTCAGAGACTTACTGATTCAATAAATGTAAAATCATAGCTTAACTCAGAAAACAGATGAACCAGTGGTCATATCACCTATTTATGGAGAAAAATGAGCTTGGTGAACTAACAGGAGCTCTGTAATTAGTCCATCAAGAATTCTGCTTCAAGGAGGCAATGGACATGATACAGAGAGACAAGCTAAGTAGGTATCTATCTAGCTGTACACACACACGGAGCCTTAAATGTCAGTGAGACTCAATCGCTTATATTCTTGCCTCCTGGGAGTAAGGTCGTAGCTTCACGTCTCTCCATGTAGTATGGTTATCCATCAAAGCTTGAAATATAATTAATCTAATTGGTATATTGTACTGCTGATTTATTATCCTCTCAATAATTCTGCATCACCTTGCATTGTCAAAATGGAAGTTGAGAACCCCAGGCAATAAGAAGGGACATTTTGTTCAGAGAAAGCAATTTCAGATCTTCAGGCTGGGTGTTTACACAAACACACACATACAAACAAAAAGAAAAGGTTCAAATACTACAAAATCAACAGCATCTACCTAAGTTGGAAGGGTATAGAGAAGATAGAGCCAAACCCTTTTTGAAAATGCACAGTGAGAAGAAGAGGAGCAAGGAACACATGTTGGAACTCAATTAAAAAAAAAAAAAAAAAGAAAGAAGGAGAAAATTTTATTTCTTTTTTCCAATTTTTCCATTGCGCTAATAGAGCACTGAAACAGGTTGGCAAGGCTGTGAAATCTCTGCCTTGGAGACAACCAAACCTTTACCTGATCCACCTGGAGCTGCTTTGATTTTTCATCCTGAGAAAATGTCACTTCTACCTTAATGTAAAGTAATTCCAAATCACCAAGTTTTAACTTTATTTCAATCTTAAAAGTAAAGGGTGGCTACAACTGATAAGGATGCTTAACTGCTGCATAGGAAACCGCACTTTAGGTTTTACTCAACATGACTACGTGTTCTCTTAAATGAGCCTGCTTTATAAGCTGTTTCATTTGTAAATAACGAAGATGCTCAAATTAAATCTTGGAAGCCTTGAAATTACCTTCATAAAATGTGATTATTTGGAAGAAAGAATTTTCTGTGGACTCCTCCACTATTTCCTCCCATACAGTTGGCTTAATTTTGTCAGTGTTCTCTATTCTATTGTTCCTGTAGCACCTTCAGCTGTTACCAACAAACATCCCATTCTCTTTCTCTTTGCCAACAGAAACCCGTAAAGGAGAGCACTAGATCATGAAAAGCCCTGCAGGTTCTCATGGAGAACAGAATGTTGTGTCTCACTAAAAATCTTGAATAGATCCTTAAATCCAGTTACTATGTTATACTGGATTTCCACAGTGAACTCTTAGCCAGAATGTTACACAACATCGCTGCATCCATCACAGAACTCTGTTATTTTAACACATAGTAGACTTCAGTAACACATTTCCAGTCACACTTTTAATACCAAAGTTAGTATCGCAGTCCTAACACCCTACTCGTTTTGACAAGATTCATTCCCCACTTATCTTGGTCTGTTGGTTTGGTTTTTAGGGCCAAGATGGAACACAGTACAGAACTTTTCACTGAATTTTATGACACATTTCTTCATAGTTCCTAGCCTCTTGTTTTGGAAAAAATCAAATTAAAATTTTATCTCTTAACATACTCTAAGAGATATAAAAACTGACTAATCACTAAGAACTACCCTGCTGTCTGCTCTTTCATCTCAGCTATTAAACTTTACAAACAAAATATACAAAAAATAAACAATTTTGGTGAATGACTCATAGCTCTCAAATGATCCTAGACAAAGACTGATTTAATACTGCAGCTGAAGGATTGAAGCAGGAAGCCTCTTTTCCCCAAGCCCAGATAGCAATACCTAAGTAGATCCTGTTGTGACAACTGCTAACACTTCTGGAACTGTTAGAAATAGTTATTTTGTTTACAAGTATTTTCTATTTTCCCTGTGGCTTGAAGCAGTCATATTGATTCAGCATATTCAAGAGTGTCATGTTCTTCTGTAATAATTTTTTTTTTTTACATAGGCATAATCTTTAATTAACTTGTAAACTAATTTATTAAAAGAGGATGCACATATCCAGTCTTTTGATCCTCTTAACTTCTGTTATAAAACCTGATGGAAATGAAGATCTACTCCTGCAAGCTAATTATTTTCATATAGCTCCTTACATAAACTGCTTGCAAACTACTTCACAGATTTCAGCCATATGAGCTGTCAAAGTAAAATAGCAAAAACATCAGGCTAAGGCTGAATAAGAGGGATGTTTTGCCAGCGGGTTTCACAGACAAAAAACACATAAAGGAGGGAACTTCTGAATCCTGGAATCCACTGTCGACTTTGGATGAGAGGCTCACAGTGTAAAGTGGCTTTTTTCCATGTTGTCTCCCACTCCCTCTGTTTTCTGGTCTTTTCAACACAAATGGCTGTTCCTCTCAAATAAATGTTCTTGCCTGTTCAGCCTCTGTAACGCTGGCACACATCAGCACTGGCACAGGTCCCATTCCCTGCCCCTCAGGTCGAGTCTCTCCTGTGTTCAGTACCCAAACCCCAATCTCCCCACAAGCTTTTTCTCCCATGCATCCAGTCCTAGAATCAGTGTTCAGACAGAAGAGGTGGAACTCATCTGCGTAAACAGTGATATCCAGAGAACATTCAGTCACTTCAGAGCGGCCAATAAATACAGATGGGTTTGGCTGATATGACAGGAGACCTTCTGGAGTGGCAACAGAAAGATGGGCATCTACATCAATGCATCTGAGTCCTTCTGTAGAGGCTTCTCCTATCAATCTCTTTCCTTCCAATTTCAGTTGCTGTCTTCCTTTCCACTTGTAAATGTCCATTCTCCTCATCTAACCAGTTTCAGGGCTTTCCTACCGTAACCTTCACTATCACAACCTATTCCATTCTTTCTTCCACAGTAACTCAGTTCCCAATCTTCTGCCCTATTACTGGTCTATTTTCTGCTCTTACAAGTAGAATTTCACCAGAGTCTTTTATCAGAATGATTTCTCTCCTTTTTTTCAAGAATGGGTTTTTACTCTCTCTAATTTCTTCTGGACTCTCATTAATGATCCTGGAGAACAGAAGAAAGACAAACTATACCCCTTATCTTTGGGCAAGAGTTGAGTGTTCTCATTCACCCTGTGAAGATGGCTCAGACTAGTCAACAGTGGGCTAAAATTAAATCATTGGTCTTTAATAACTGTGACATGTCAGATACGGAACTCTGAAGAATTATACTGACATAAGAGCGGTGCTACAGAAGAAGGAAATGTTTCACAGGCTGTTGTATCTAGAACTGACTGTTCCTGAATAACTCTGTCACTGTCCCCTAATAAGAGTGACTTAAAGGTTTTTAATTAAAATATGACCTTTGAAAACATATGGGAAGGAATCAGCCATTTAAAACCCCATTTTGAAGAGATTATTCCCCAGAAAGTGGTGTTTCCAGCTGTAAATGGAATTTCCTTGAAAAATGTCTTGCAGATTCATCTAGTTAATTAACCAGCCTCTAATGACAGCAGCATATTTTTAAGTGTCAACAACTATTCCCAGGTTACTCTGTTGATATTCCAAACAATATTTGACAAGCTCTGAATTTTGCATTGAGACTAAACTCTCTTAGCACAAGCATTTCTGGCTCATACTTCCAATGTAGGTCATTATTCCTTTTTGGGTAACAATGACCTATTATCAGATGATTCATGTTTTCATACCATTTCTTTCCTGGATTATGACAAAACACATCTGCATGAAAAATTCAGGTATTTAGTACTACATAAAATGTTCTATGTGTCTCAACAGGAGCATCTGCCAGCTTGTCTGGTTTTTTTTTTTCCAATGATACACAGCTCATCTTATAAAAATGTTTAGTCTCACAATCTTTGCTTCCCTTAAATTCTTAATTGGAACAGGAAAAGTTCTCTCTGCAGAAAAATTAACAAAATGGTTGATATAAGTAGAGTATATCTTAATTAAAGTGTGATTGATTGCAATGTTTTTATCATCAGGAGGAAGCTCAGACACAAGAGAGAACAATAACAAAAAACCAAACAAAACCAAACAAAAAAAAACAAAAGTGAAAGGATGAGGAATAAAAGTGCTACTGAATTCTGGAAGTGAAACATTCCACAGACATCAGAAGATAGAAAACCAAACTTTAAAAAGCCAACCTCCTGCCTGTTTAGAATCTCCTGCTTAAAAGTGTCATTTAATCTCATCAAAGAAGACTACAGTTGCATGTTATGCAGAAGTGTCTTTAAATATACACAGAGCACATCAAGTTCAGAAGATTAAAAAAAACCAAAACAGTTTACTCTGAAAAAATACTGCCTCTAATACAAAAAAAAAAAAAAAAAATAAAAAATTCTTCCACTACCAACAATCCCTGACCACCATCCAAGAGTAGTAGGACAAAAAAAAATCTCAAGCCTCAAAAAAACCCCCCCTCCACGCTCCCATGTTTACAAATAGTTCCTATACCCATCATCTCAAACAAAACATTGGTTCCTCTAGACTGCCTTTGTTTATCTGACAGCAAAACTGCTCCAAAGGTGGCTCTGGACTTAGCCTGAGGTCTTAAATGAGGTTAGCGTAGTGTTTCACCTACCCTCACCCTCAAGGACTTCGTAGCGAGCTTAGGAGCTGCACCTTGTCCCCTGCAACCAGTAATACTCCTGTCTCAAGGGCCTATTGCTTTCACAGGGCCCATCAAGTCAAGAAATTTAAAGCGACTGGTGCTGCACCAGCTTTGCCTACTCACTAAACAGAAATTCTACAACTTCTAAATGCAGCACTTGGTGCACAGACTTTTGAAACATAATAAATTCTGGGGCAATAGATTTTTCAAATATCACATTCTTTGAGGAAAATCTCACCTTGTACTAAGCAGTTATGTGCAGTGTGGGGAAATTAAGATCATGCCATAGCACAAGATACTGCACTTTCCACAAGGAAGGTTCCCATGCAGTGCAATGGAATGGAAACTTACCTTTCAGTAAGCAGAAAGAAAAATAATTTCTAAAAAGCATCTGTAAGTATAAAAATGATCCAATTTCCTTTGTTATCGATGCTATAAGTAACTCATCAAGCAAGAAAAAAAGCAAAGGAAGGGAAAAGTCTTAAATCATGAAAGTTAAGGTTATTTTATTCTATTCTATTTCATTAAAAACTTATGCATATAGCATGTTCTCTTTCTGTCAGAGCTGACAGTGTTTCTCACAGTCTAATACTTTTTTAGTACATGAGTTTATTTCAGGTTTGTCAAATTGGTAGTTTGAAACAAAATTTTGCCTTCTGGACATCGTACTCGGCCTGATCATGCAGTTCACTTCAGAGGTAAATGATATTACCATGCCCAGTAGTACAATTCAGTAGAAAAAGCATTTTGTAGTGTTTATAATTACTTTAAAATGAAATAGGAAATATATGGAGGGTGTTTTAGTATTTGCTACTGAAAACTCAGGGAAAAGGAGGAAGCAATTTGACTGCTATTCACGACTGGTGTAGCTTGGGAAGCAATGGGGAGAGAAAAAAACCCCAGTATGTTTCTGGAGGCTGCCAGCAAATGCCTGCAGAGATCAGGATGCAAACACAATCATCACAACTTGGAATGGAAACTAAAATGTGTGCTTCCCAATGCAAATTCTTTTGTCCAGCAAAATGCCATGAAACTACTGGCAGAGTGTGTGCTCTGGGGAATGCATGAAATAAGACTATTTTTTAATAAAGCAGACTGAAAAAGAAGGTGCTTTAGAGAGGAAAAAGAAAATGAAGACAACTAAGCTCATAAAAGCACGGACAGAAAGTTAGAAAATGCTAGAACTGAAGATACACAGTCAAACAACACACAGTCCCTTTGTGAAAATGCTTTATGATCCAGAATTTATGTAAGCAATTAAAGGCATGGACACGGCCCTGCAGGAGTTCTGACTCCATGCAGTAACTGTATGGACTTGGACCCGGAAAGTAACTGAGTTTACGTGTAAGCTTATGCAATGTCTATAGAAATTCTGGGTTGTTTGTGGAAGAAATTAGAAAGCACATCATAAAAGAGATTTTGCAAATGGAGTCTGGAAAATAAGACTCCTAATTATGTCAACTAAATATCATTTCAGATAACTGAAATTGTATATAAATCTGAGTTATTTACCACACATTTTTCAGCAATGGCAAATAACTGTGTTCAGTTTCTAGGCTTCAACACTGTATGAAGCTGACACCAGTTTTCTCAGCAGCTCTGAAAACCTTAGCTACACTTAAATCCAAGAGAGACCGTGATTTAAAGTAACACGTGTTCTGAACAATTGTATGGTAAGCTTCTCTTGAAAAATAGATTCTTGGTGATTTTGACAGAAACTGCTCTCTGCATTAGATTCCTATCTATCAAACTAAAATTACAATATCATTTTCACAAGTGTGTTGTGAGGATGAATTAATTAGTGTCTGTGAAGCGCTCAGGAAGGCCATATAAAAAAAAACCCCAAATCAAAAACCCCACAACTCACGATGAAATTAGTAACTCAAGGGAATGCAGAGCTTAGCTGAATTGTGGTAAATAAGACCTCAACCTCTACACTGAATGATAAGGATAAAAATGGAACTGTGAATACTTTCATTCAGTGAATAGCGCTCATTTTTCTCTTGAATGGAGCAGAGATCCTGTGGAAAAAAAAATGCTATACAATCATGAGAAAGCCATTTGTAATTCATTACTCTGTTCTATATTTGATTCTGATTAATGTTTTCTTTCCCTTTTCACATGATTTTTCTTTTATTCCCATTTATAGTCCTTTTTCGTATTTTCTTCTAAACAGAACAGTGTCAGCAAAATTGATTATAAGGAACTTTCCAACCTAGCATGTTACAGCGCCTTCACAATTAGGCACAGAAAACTCAGTCATTCACTTTGATTTCACTGCATCTGAGGGGAAAGAAAGATAAAATTGATGGGCAACTTTGATTGCGGTCTTTGTCTCATGTCCTCTGTCAGCACTGCCCACTTACTGCAGTTTTGTTGGCTATACACTTAGGGGTGCACTGTGGATGGAGAACCACACCATGGTTCTTCCACCCAGAGAGAGTCCATTCATAGTCAAGAACTGAAATCAACCTGCCTAGTACTGCAGACCGGTAAGGTTTCAGCTCTCTATAGGACATGCCATTTTTGAAGCAGGTTACACTCTTTCTGTCCAGCACCAGTCTACACCCCTGTCCTAGCTCTAGAGCTATCACAGAACGGAAAACACTAGCAATGTCAAACGCTGCTAGTTGTGCTCCATCAGCTCCGAGGAAAACACATCCTGTCTGTGTACACGTTCCATTCAGCACTGGTAGTGAACTTTCCTCTGAGTCGACCAGCAGAAATACACTTCTGGATAGAAAGGACAGCTATATGGAGATCCAGACCACTAGCGTGCAGGACGTGGTAGTCTCCATGCAAGTCAAAAGCAGTGACAGATGTACAGCATACATACAGCGCAAGCTGCAAATGATACCGACTTGCTGTTCCCTGGATATTCCTGCACTACCCCAGAAATCAGACCAAAAGGGGAAACTGGGCCACAAAGGAAACATTTGGCCATCAGGATGCAGCAGCACAGCAAGAAACAATTGTGTCTGTCTTCAGGATTACCTACTGGGCTAAGCATCTGTGATGCCACAGAATTAAAATTAAATGTGTTTTCTGCCATTGTAATGTTCTTTGTTGACTAAATCAGTCTAAGAATAAAGTAAACTTAAGCAGTCATACAATCCCCCCCCCCGTTATTAAAATACATTATTCTCAAATTAATATGCATACCTCAAAATAATTATCCTTGACAGGATTTGCATACAATGTTCTTTACTATTCAATGTCAGAACACAGAGTAAGATACTGAAATAATACAAAACATCTCAACTAACAGAAATTTAAAATAAGTCTGTAAATCACACTGAATTAGGAACAAGAAATGTGCCACAACGTGCATAATGACACTCAAATGTATTTGAATTTGTCAGTTCCAGAATTTTCTGCAGATAAGCCTCATGGCAACTGACTTCTCTACCCGCTTACCCCTTCTTTCTTCCTCCAACTGCTTCCTCCAACCCAGGAACAACATTCCTGGATTCCTCTTCTTGCAGGGGGACAAAAAAAGAAAGTCCCAAGAAGGCAGCTGAAGCCAGAGGAAGAGATTGCCCTGGGAAAAGCAGCCTGTCTCTTGAGAAGAATGTCCAAGAACATCCCAGTGCCCGTAGTGCTACCTTACACTCCAGTTTTTATTAGGATCTTTGGTTCTCAAGCACCACCCTTATCCTCCTACATCCTACCAGTATCAGAATAGTTGTAAGGTAAGGGACTACCTGGGGAAGGCCAAATTATTTACCCATTGACCACTAAAACTTCACAAAAATCCCTTGTCCAAAAAATGTAACAATACATTAATATTGAAAAGTGGTAGCCAAATAATCATTAAACTATCATCTCTGCAGAAAATATTAACGGTGTGACCCATTACTAATGTGGAGCAACTGGGATGTTCAGAAGACGCTGAACTAGACTGCTCAGTGAACAACAGTTTAGAAATCTAAGGGATTTATTTTGTTTCTGGGATGATGCTTCTGAAAGTTTTATTTGAACTGAATCATTAGGGAGGCATAGAACTACTCAAGCCCAAGAAACATGTCTTCCACATCTTTCAAAGCACGTTAATTAATGGTATTTAGTTAATGTTATTTGTTTATATATGTATTTGGGGATTACTCTGGTACATTCCAAAAACTGCAATATGGCTATCAAAGGACTATAACTTTTCTTTAGCTGCTCGTATAGTTACCAGTTGCAGATGAAGCCCTAGGTAAAGCAGGTTTTAATTTAAAAAACAAATCACAATCCCTTTATTCAGATAAACCACTTCCAGAAATCTAATTCTGCTTACCAAAAAAGTAGGACAACACATGAAAATACATTTTGATTTTTTGATAAATGTGAAAAAAAAAAAACCACTCTAAGGAACTGAGGCTTGTATTCTGTACTCAGTTAAACTTGAAACTGCTTTGCTACTTACCAAACCCTCACTGGGCATAATGCTGGTGAGATGAACTACCTCAAGATGTGCTGACTGTGACACCAGAGAATCAGATGAGAGCGAAATGATGTGGTCACAAATCCCAGACAAAGTTTTACACTACAAAGAAAAATAAGTCAATATAATTCCTCATATTAAACTGAAACTAATAACAAAGAAGTTCTTATTGTGGGAATTAACTGAGAATAAACAGGTAATTTTACTTAGCATTCTAAAAACTACAGGTATATGGAAGTCAAGAACAAGAGGTTAAAGGAAGAGAGAATATTCTTAGATGTCAAGAAAATGTACATGAATATTCAGTTCTTCTAAGAATATCTGTGCATCTAAACTCTCTTCTCCACTCAAAATATATGGACTTAACAAAAAAAGAACTGATACAATTCATCTTAACTGTCCTTATAATGTATCATTATAAATACAATGGAAGTTGAGTGAAATATGTAAACATAACTGCCTTATACACCACATTAATAATCTATTTCGGCTATCAAATAATGAGAGCAACCCAACCAACAGTGGTAATTAGGTGAATTCTGCACTATACAACTAAGAAAAATGTTTCCTTTATTAAAAATTACACTGGCAGAAAAGTGCCTTAGTTAATCCGTTTCCTGGAGCAAAATTCTTATGCATCTTTGAATGCATCCTTTAAATGATATTCTAGATCACCACAGCTATGCAAGAATTTTATGTTATCCTGCCTTCCAGCTAATGATCTCAAAATCTTCATGCCAATCCACATGAACACCTTCAGAGTAGGAACCCCATTGCCGAGATGGTAACAGTGACATTGATGGATTAAACCTGTCCATCAAAGGCAGACAGTAAGTCAATGATCAGAAAGGAGCTGATCGGTACTCCCAGAGAATTTTCACATACAAAGATTTATTCCCAAGTTTGCGTGTGTTGCTTCAAGGGTTCCATCAAAAAGAGAATTTTCACATGCAAAGATTTATTCCCAAGTTTGCATGTGTTGCTTCAAGGGTTCCTTCAAAAAAGATGATGTCTAAAAATATTTGCACCTAATCTGAAAGCATTCACTTAGATGAATTTCAGAAAGGTCTTCCGGTTGAAGTTGTGCTGTATGCATCTATTTTCCTTTGGGGACTCTACTCTCATTTTCCCTAATTATAGCAAATTCTAGTGAAATCCCTTAAGGGAAGTTTGATTTCAGGCATTTGCAAAAGCATGAGGATTTCTAATATCTCATTTGACACTATATATATAAGTTAAGCAAATGAAGTTGTCACGATGAATAAATTAACTGACTGAATTTATAGATTATTTCCATTCACAGTACAGTTACTCATCTGGAAATACAAGTGCAGCTCTGGAGTACTGGCTGTGGCATGTGGATTTTGCACAAGCTGCAAGAGGCAAAGCATCCCGTTCAGGGACATGTGACTGTTTCTAAAGGTTGCCATCACCAGAGATATTTCTAGCAGTTTCACCTTTGGGCCAGAACCCCTAAAAAAAAATTTAGATCCTGTCTTCTCCCACCAGAGATACAGAAACTGGCTGGCTCAAAAAAATAAAACAATATACAAAATTTACGAAACTTTAAGATCTCCCTGTGATTCAAAAAGTTAACTGAAGTCTAGACAGGATTTTAGCATGAGGAAAATACTCAAGAAAATTATGTTAGAATAATTAAAAATAACAGTTTGCTGTACAAGTGGTTCAGCAGATACAAGAGAGGCCTGACCAGCTGTAATTAATGCGATGGCTGAGACTGTGTAAATGGGAGCAACTGAGCGGAATTTATGAGTAACAGCACAGGGTCAGGAAGTAAAGTTTGCTATGGCTTCATCTAATTTAAACTAATCTAATCTAATGTTTAATCAACATGAGATGATACATGAACATACACTGAAGCATTTTTAGCATAAAAAAAATAGAAAGGACAAAAGTCTAGAGTACCTGTATTTTTAGTATAAAGTATTTTTAGTATGGTAGCCACTGCTGGCTTGGTAAAATTAGTACAAATTAATAACCTGTATTTACTGCTGAGAGAACAGTCAGCAGGTTATAATTTTTAATTATCACAGGTACACTATATTAAAGAACTGACACAGTCCTGATAACCACATTTTGCTGAACAGATCCCCCCAGAAAGGAAACCTGTCTCTCGGACATGCAGTTTAAATGATCCTGAGGATCACTCCTTCATAATTTATCTTTTCCCATAATACCTGAGTCACAAGTATGACTAGTGAGGGAATGAATGACGACTGTGTGCCTGCAATCACATCACCTGAGTGTGTGCTGCCCTAGTGTGGAGCTCTTCCAAAGAAACCTGCACCTCAGGGAATCTCTCCAGTGACGCATGAAGACCGGCAATCGTGGATCATCAGTTTATAATTGTCTTTATTTCTAAGTATATTTTCCTTAATATCTTTCAAAAAGAAAAATAAAACTCCATGTGGGGCTTAAGAGTTATAGATTCTATCTCTAACAGATGTAAAATTTTACTTCAGAGCACCACAATTATCTTTATTTTATTTAATTTACTGTTAATTTTTTTAGAAATAAATTGGACATAAAAGATATGAACAATTTACAAAGCTTATTCTTTAATTCAGTATCCTTCAAGGAATTTTTTTTTTCTTTAAGATGCTGTGAGAAAGGTCATGATTCTTCTCACTTCACCCAGAGTTGTGATGATAACCAGGCTGATTCTCAGAGCCTGGATATTCTAGATCAGGGAGTGTCAGGTGATTTTGCTCAGGCTGAGTTCTGCTGCCTGGGGATCCAGGCTCCTTCAGGTTCATCACACTTTCACTGCTGGGCCTAGGGAATACTTCAAAATGGGAACTTTTCTCTCTTCTGTATTCTTAGGCTTCCATTCAGAACAGGTAGAAAAGTCAAAAGCAACATTCCTGCTAAAGATGTATTTCTAGAAGTCATGTGCAGTCAGAATTATGGGTTAAAAGATGTGTGTGTGTGTGTGTGTATACACTCCAAAGCCCAGAAGATTTCAGGTGCTTTTAGATGTTCTTTTCAAAATCAGGTTTGCAATAGTAAGGTTTTTTTCTAAAAGTCACTGCATGCTTTCCGATTTTAACAGCACATCAATGTTTTATGACAAATTTTAATCCCTGCTGGAAGCAGAATATGTGTAAAAGGCTTTAAAAAAAAAAAAGTAACAAAAAAAAAAGTCAGGCACTTGGTTAGAGCTTGTCAAAAGCTTATCTGAACTTGCAAATCCTTTGAGATTACACTTTCACCAGAGGCTTTAACTCTATCTCAGTGTCAGTACAAGTTTTCAGTGCCAGTACTAGGAAAATATAAAGTATCTGAACTTAAAGGCCAATATCTAATCTATAAATTTGTATAAGTTTCTTCTGTTCCCCATTGTCATTAGATCCTTTAAGTGCTGAAGGCATGAAGTGCTGTCTGACAGCCATCTGACAGAGGGTAGATTTAGCTTGGAAATTAGGAAGAAGAAATAATGTCTTGGGTGAAAAAATATTTTATTAATATTGTTTGGGTGGCATCTCTCCATTTCTTGTCAGGATGCAAAAAACCCCATTTTGTAGTGATGATCCTGGAGTACTGGGGTAGTCACTAAACTGGTAGGAGGCAGAACTACCTTGTACCCAGCTGGTTCCAGGGGGTCACAGAACATGCAAGCTGATATCTCTCTTGCAGGCCTTGAAAATAATTTTAAACTTTTCAACTCTTTGATCTTATTTATGAGAATATTAACTTTTAGCAACCAATATAATTCAGTGCCCGTTCTGTCAAATAGTAAGGAATTTTATTTTCCTATAGTACTCTTAATTTGTTTTTTAAAATAATTTAAGTGGATGGAGTAGGATTAGAGAATACCAAAGAAAAATACTTAGATTACTTACCACATGAAGAATTTTATTTTCTGTTTCATACACTGTACAATCCTGTGGGAAAATAAAACAAAAACAGTTTATTCACAATATTTAAAATTTCCTGTTAAGAAATAAAAGAAGGCTTTATGCTGATAACTATCTCTTACAGAGGTACCTGTAAAGACAAACGGTCTCTTGAGTTTTGTCATGACCAAAGGTTACTTCACCATCTTAGGAGACTTGACATTTCTTCTGACTGGTTAACCTCAGGGATCTATTCCTCCCTTGACAGTCCTGAAACCCATGTTCAATACTAGTAACAATATAACTGTAAAGCAGGAGGGATAGATTCATGATAGTGAGAAAAAAGTAATGGAATATCATTAATCTGACACATCAGAATGTCAATGATATGCAGAGCAAGAGAAACATTGCCCGGCCTTAAATCAGGCAGGATATTTGTTACCTGTTCTACAAGCTGTGCAGGGTACAGACAGTCATGCCAGCCCTACCACTATTAGACTGTGCTACCATAAAGCATGGGAAGGAAAAGCAAACAGAAGATTTGGACAAGTACAGTGCTAAAGCTGTTAAATATGGAGTGTCCACACTGCAAGATTCGTTTGCTCCATCTTCTGCTTCAGAGCCCTGATTGCCTACACCATCCACAAGGGACAAGGAACAGCAGTGGTGCCACCTCTTGGGAGAAGTCATGTACCTGCTCTAGCTTTGGGCTTTGGAAGGCACAAGCCACACCAAAAAGGGATGGGAAAGAACAGAGGTTTGCTCAAGCTGAGCACTGGCCCAGGGATGATATCAGCAGTTTCGCTGCCTTGAGGCCTCCCAAGGAAGAACTGCATCCCAGCCATTCACCTCTTCAAAGCAGGCCTGACAAACGATATTCCTGATCAACGTCTTCACGTGCTTAAGACTTGTAACTCCTAGAGCAGTCATTTCCCTATTTTAGCTTTCTTTTTAAGAATAATAAATCTTATCACACCGTAACATAAGAGTAATTTCCTCCTCAGCTTCTGGTTTAACGATGCAACAATGAATATTGCTTGTTCCTCACAAAACAAAGCACACAAATCCCTAAAAGAGATCTGCTGCCTCTGCTGCGTTTTAAAGAAGATTTCCTGACTGCCCCAGGCAGCTCTGCCCCATGCTCATCCCACCAGTCAGAGCTCCGAATCCCCACACCGGCTCTCAGGCCGGATTTTACTAAAAACATAACACTAAGATACAGAAAACTCGAGTTTTTCAGACACAGGGAAGAGCTCCAGAACCTTCCACCGCTCGACCAAGGCAGGCAGCCCCCCCAGACTCCCACAGGGTGAGCGCTGCCCTGCAACCCCTGCCTGTTGCCAAAGGGGCTCTTTTCTGTGACAACCTTTGAGAAAAAAGTTATTTCTGAGGTAATCTGGCGTCTGCCTGTGTTCAGGGAGACCGGCACCATGACCCTGTGGCTGCTGGGAGTCCCAGAGCCCCACGAGGGTGGGAATCAGGAACCCCAGAGCCCATTGAGGGCGGGAATCGGGAGCTCCACAGCTCCTTGAGGGCAGGAATCAGCAATTGAGAGCCCTGTGAGGGCGGAAATTGAGAGCCCCACAGCCCTGTGAGGGCGGGAATCAGGAACCTCATATCCCCGTGAGGGCGGGAATCAGGAGCCCCACAACCCTGTGAGGGTGGGAATCCAGAGCCCCACAGCCCCGTGAGGGCAGGAATCAGGAACCCCATAACCCTGTGAGGGCGGGAATCGGGATCCCCACAGCCCTGTGAGGGCGGGAATCCGGAGCCCCAGTTCCCATTGAGGGCAGGAATCAGGAGCTCCACAGCTCCTTGAGGGCAGGAATCAGCAATCGAGAGCCCTGTGAGGGTGGAAATTGAGAGCTCCACAGCTCCTTGAGGGCAGGAATCAGGAACCCCATATCCCCGTGAGGGCAGGAATCCGGAGCCCCACAGCCCCGTGAGGACGGGAATCAGGAACCCCATATCCCCATGAGGGCAGGAATCGGGAACCCCATATTCCTGTGAGGATGGGAATGGGGAGCCCCACAGCCCCGTGAGGGCGGGAGTGAACAGGCTGCCACAGAACATGCTGAGAACCAGGCAGGGTGGGATCCTCACCTTGTTTATCACAGGAATCTTGTTCATAATGCCATTCTGGCACCAATTGTTTACATTTAAGTGAATTAATGCTCAGTAACAGAAAAAAAACGCTTTGGGAAGTATACTACGTGCTTCTCCAAATGCCACGTCACACTGGGAAAAGCTTTCTACAAGGCAAGATAAGGATTTCAGGACATGTTTTTAAGGATGATGCTATGAGAAGTAAAAAACACTGTCTGGTTTATTTCTTTTCTCTCCTTGAATAAGTTGTAAAGTAGAATTTAACTGACTGATATATCTAAAAGATTCCCTCAAGTAATTTAATATTCCCTATAGCTGTCAAGATTTCCGTTTTCCTGGGTTTTAATATGTCAGCAACTGATGGCTTTAAACTTCCCATGACATAATTCCCACACCCTCACTGCATTTACAAGTAGATTAGCTATACGTTCAGCATAGGCTGTGGTATTCTTGGTGAAAGAATTAGCAGCTAACTGGCAGATCTCTGCTTCTCTCATCCAGCAGCTCAAATCTTCGCCTGTGTCCCATCCACTGATAACGTGTCCAGCTCTTGAGACTTCTCCTTTGGGTTCTGCTTTGAGGAATTTTTCCCCCAGGCCATCTGAAGCTGCGCAGGGCAGCTGTAGCCTGCCTGAGCCACTCAGCACTGGGTACAGGTAACTGTCCTTCCCTCAGCTCTAAGAGTCATGTTTACTTTGAAGGATTGTCCCTTTTGCAGAGAAATTAACTTTTAAGTGAACACAGTTTAAAGAATGTTGCTACAGAATAAGAAAAGTTAAAATCAGGAGATTGTGAGTGCCAAGGAACAGAGAGAAGAATTTATATTAGCATTTCATGGTCAAGTATCCCTTTGATGTTTCTTCTGTATTCATACTGTTATTTTCTACAGCACAAAAAAAAAAAGAATTCAATTAGTCAGTTTGGTTGGCAATGCCCAAGGCAGTTTTCATACAATTTTTACACACTTCAAACAGCACATCCACCATCTCCTTTTAACCCTCCAAGTACCAAGAGAACTAAATGATCACAGCAGGGCATACAGCTTGTCTTCAGAGCTAGAGCTCCTTTCTAAATTATTCCTTTAATTTCTGTGCTAGAAATACAATATGAGCTTCATTCTGAACAAACTTAATTACTTCAGGTCAAAGAATAGAAGACTTATGTATAGCAAAACTGAAATTTTACTGTTTTGTAGAGCAGAATTAATGTTAGCTATACTTATGTTGCACATTCAAGATTACAATAGCATTAAACACGTTAATGGCTTTTGGATTCCTTCCAAAATAGATGCATATTGACTTTTTTTTTTTTTTTATAATATATCAGGCTAGTTTAACTAAGAGGTTAAAAGCACTTGCAATATTACACTAAAATGTTAAAATATGTAGGTCACGGTATTCTTCTGATTTATTTTTCCCTGATACATAGCAGTGCACTAGGGATCTCATTAAAAAAAAATCTTCAAGGACTAACATTTATAAAATTTTGATCTATTTTTCTTATAAAGTAAATAATAGCTATAATGATATTCTTTCAACATCCTCTATAAGCAAGGTGACATGTTAAAAATGCTTTTTCTGAAAGGTTAAAAAATTCTTAAAAAAAAAAAATCAGTAGCTGCTTTCTATCTCCCCTCTGTAAAATGGTAAAATACAGGAATAGCCAAACCAGTCACAGCAGCAGTATTACATTCAAGCCAGCTTCTGCACTATCCAGAACATCCTACCTTTCCAAGGTACAGGACACCTTCATAACTTTGATAAAGTAAACCAGCCTTCTTTTGAATATTCATAAAGAGAAAAGGTTAGTAGGACTTGTCCTCACCCACGCAATATTAATAATTTGAGTTTCTAATTCCAAAAGAAAAAACAAATGCAAGTACCACTGAGATTTGCAGATACCATAAAGAATGTTTTATGACAAGTCTTGAGGACAATTAACTAACACTTAAGAATACTAATACATGCAAAATATTTAGTTCATTGAGTACAACAAACCAGCATGAGCTAAGTCAACTACTTAAAAGAAACAGAGACCTTATAAAGGAGCAGCTTGGAAGAGAACTTAAAATGTTGTGATGTTTGCCAGTTGGATGCTGTTTCCCAATATAACACTGCAGGAAACATCCACTGCAATTTTTGAATGGTGGGTATGACAAAAGGCTATTTAAAATATACTGCTTGCATACATAAAAATCAAACACTCTTCTAGAATTCCCACATTAGAAACAACAAGATTGCTCTGCAATTAGGCAAATATAAAACGGTAAATACACCAAAGTAACTTATTTCACTTGGTTTAATTAAGGTAAAGACTAGATCATAGTCTATATTTAGAAAACAGTGAACAGATGTTTGGTAACAAAATGTTCTTCAGCAAATGCAAGCGAAATAAGAATGAGGGCCCAAAAGCTGTAGTCTGCAAAGTTCAAACTGAAAATAACACCCACGTTTTTTAATGGCAGTTGCTGAATCACAGAATAATTTAGGTGGAAGGCACCTCTGGAGGTTATCTAGCCCAACCACCAGCTCAGAGGAGGGCTAATTTAAAAGTTAGACCAGATACAGGAAACTACTAGGAAACAACAATTCCTATCAATTGCAGTACAAACCAGAAAAACTTGAAAAAACATGTGATTCATCCTTTTCACAAAGAATTTGACTAAAAATAGAGTAAAAATCTGTGATATGGTCTCTGAACTTATGTCAGTGAGGTTAATTAAACATTAGTGAAGAGGAGAACAAGCAAAATGTTGTTTTGCTTTAGCTGGAACAAAATTAGTCTGAGTTGTGGTGATATTCTTGGGCAAGACACAGAAACTTTTTGTTCAGAGAATGTTTGTTCAAGCAGTTTAATGCATATATCAAAAGCATCTATCGCAGGGTTAAACTTCTTCTGTATAATCAGGAAAAAAATAAACACAAAGCTGACTTCTAGTAGAACCAGGGAAATCTTTCTACTCACTGAGAAACTAACCAATGGCTACATTTTATGACCAAAATCCCAAACCTGTTCTTTCCCAGTTAATCCAGTTATCTTTCCCCCAGGGCAGCCTTGTCACTGGAGCATGACCAAACTAATTCAGTTAAGTTAGTCCAGTGGATTCATTCCCAGAGCAAAAAGGAGAGCTACTCTACCTTGAAGACAGAGCTATATTTCACACTGAAGCCAGCAGAAAGCTCCAACATTTCAATACTCTGTTCTAATGTGCTTTGTTTGCACTTTATAATCAGCACATTTTGATGGGAAATCGCACCTCAAAATCAAGATGTTTCCCCAACTTTCTGCTGCTGAGTAGTATAAAGTACATTCCCAAGCATAAAAAATCAGGTGTGAAACTCCTCTACAACTAGAGAATAAAGATCAGTGTCATTCCAACCACTATGAGGAGATACTGTTTACAGATAAACAACTGACTGCTTAGTCATCATAGTATTTACATGGCATGTAAATAATAATACCCATCATTGCAGGTCATCTGTTTGTTTTCAGTTCTGAATGAAGATCTCATCCTCACACTCACAGCGAAAGAGTATGACCTAAAAGCTAAAAAAGCTACTTCCTGATTAGATCTAAGAGGATGTCACTCAGATACATACAGTACATCTTTGCAAGCAGGCTCCTATGCGGTGTCTGTATTAAACTAAAGTTACATAGTAATGTCCCTATTTAGAAGCAAGTTCACCTTGAGTGGCAGCTGTAAGGTATGTGCACAAAGGATATTAATTTTGCACAAAATAAATCTTTCTAGTTGACGATGGTAACTTCCTTAATGTGCCAAATGTGTAGCCTTGACTGCTACTTTCACACTGAGTGCACTAGATACAGAAAATGTATATGATTCATAGAAGGAGTAGTATCCGAAAGGATCTGACATTTAGGTTACTGTTAGTCACGCCTTTCGACTCATATTTTAGCCTACAGTCTTAGCCTGCAGTTCTGGTTTAGGTGAGACATTCCTGCTTTTACACATTAAGGTCAATTTTCCTCGGATTTTCTAACAGCAAAATTGTCTCCCTGTGACTGATTTTATTTACTCTTTCTTGTGCTACGTTTAATATGCCATAAAAAAAAAAAATAGTTAACAGATGGCTATCAAACTACCCAGATCTGACAGTAAGATAAGGAAAAGACAAAACTTGATTTGTAACTGAAGAACCAACTAAACATCTCTGATATTAGAATGTCTTGGAGTTTATGCTACAAGTTAGATTGGTTTGAAGTTGCTAAAAGGAGGACACTGTTGGGGATGGAGTTGAAGAAAAAGGAAGCAAACTATTGCTGGCAGAGGAGAACTGAATTTTGTCTGCCAAAAGCAGTGAAACGAACAACAGAGATGGGGACAGCAATTCAAAATTATACCATTTTCACCTAGACCACAGGGAAAAAGTCAAACTTGCACAAAATGCAATATCAGCTGAAGGGCAGAATCAGAATTCCAACTTTTTATAATGTAGAGAAGTTCATTTTGCTTAGTCTGTAAATCAAAAATAGCCTAGTGCTATAAACACCTTGTAAGAGAAAGCTTAATAAAGATACATAAATAATTAAATGCCTACATAGGAATTTTTAAACCAAGAAAAGAGAGAAAGGATCTTTGTTTTGCACTGTAAAAATGCATAAAGGACAAAATTTCTAAAAGGAATAAAGCTGAATATTATAAATGAACAGTAACAGTCTAAAATACAAAGACTGATATTTATCTGCCTTAGTTCTTTTTTTCCAACTACCAAAGTGAAACTGTAGGAGGGGAAAAAAAAAAAAAATTTGCAGAATGTTACTACAGCTTTAGCTGAGCTTTCTTCTTGCTTTCCCTCCTGCAAAGCCTGCCTCTTTCGCTTTATTCCAAGACAGCCCTGTCTGTTCTCTAACCCCTCCACATATTCCAATAACGTTGTGTCTGACCAATGTTTTTATCCACACACAAGAGAAGGAGCTCACTGTAATATTTGTTAAACTAATTTCCACTCAGTCTTTCTGTACCTGTGTGTCACCTCCTCTCGTCTTCAGGGGCAGACACTGCCAGAGACTATTATTATTTGTATATTATGTAGCACTATAGATCAGATGAATTTCTTTAATGTTATGAACATTGCATTTTAATCACCAAATAACTTTCAGGTAACCAGGTCTCCTTTAAGTGAAAAAGCCCCAGTAGAGGTTCTGGATATATCTGTATGTATTGTACTAACTTGTCCCTGAAAGACTTTTGATCATTCCTATTTTGATCTGTAATAACCTGGTAGCAGCAGTTCAGCTGTTTCCCACTGTGGCTTTGCTATTGCGTTTAACATTTGCATGGTGGCACATAACCTGGCATGAAATCATCTGCTCAAAAGCAAAGTGGATTATTTTTAACTTCACACTCTCCTTCCATCTATCCAGGCATATGAGGACAACCAAAGTCCAAAAATCTTCCCGCCACTCCGAGAGAAAGAGAAGAACAGAGGGGTAATGCTAACAGAATTTTTCTGGTGAAAACAATGCTTAACAATGTTTTTACTATTGCAGTTTTTAAGGAATGGTATGAAAAGGGCTCAGAACAGAAGACAACCACCCCTACCTGTTGCACAATGGTTGTTAGTTCCAGGCACAGTTGAACAATGTTGTTTTTCAGCAGAGAGTATTCTGTCACGCTGACAAATGGAGACCTGTGTCAAAGGAAGGAGGGTTTTATACAGCATTATGGACTGTAACTCCTGCTCACAGTATAAGCAGATACATGTAACTTAAAGATCTCTTCTATACCACAGAAATGCAAACCATCTAGTTGTGACAATTGCTAGCAGCAAGTTAACACAGTTTTTGCAAAATACACCTTTGAAACGAGAAACGATGTAGGCAGGAAGGATGCAAACTGGATGTGGGCCAGAACTTCGTAAGTTATCATTCTTGTGGAAAGTGGAAATGAGAGCTTCCAAACAATTTTAAGTAGACAAGATTTCCTCTGTGCAGCTCCTTAAAAAGACAGTACTTCTAGTGTGACATCACTCTTCAGCAGCAGTTAGCACCTTATTTCAGAGAGCAAAGTAAGCCTTACTTACTCACTAGCAGCTTCCTGCACACTCAGATTTTCTTCAGGCTTTCTAAATTCCAGCTGAATCTGACACCATTTGAATTTATAAGAACTGACAAGGTCATAGTCCGAGAGAATACAACTGCTGGCATCAGGTTAGGAAGATGTCACCAGGATTATACAAATCCTGTAAAGGAGGGTGATTCACTCTCACTCTGATTTCTCAGGTGCCATTTGTACGTTCCAGAGCATTCAGACTCAAGATAAAACTATCCCTTGCTGGAACTCCATAGAAAGAGAAACAAACCAGAAATGCTCTGATGCTGTCTATGTTTCAGTTTCTGTCTTTCCACAGTGAAAAATGTAACTACAGTATTCAGAGAGATACTTTAAATCAAATTTTGAATTCGTCGATTTAAAAACCCCTCAGTGGTTGATTGTTGAGCATTAACACCACCACAACTGTACCTAACACAACAATCCTACTCTTGATAAGAATTCTAGTAAAAAAAGTTAATTTTCAGACTAAACAAGCACTATCATTTACTTTTAATATTCTTAATTGATTAGCTCAACTCCAGGGTTTGTTTTTTTTGTGGCTTTTAGATGGCTGAAGGACTGTTCAAACTCCACAACCTTTTCTTCCTTACCCTTCTTTCTGAAATTACCCATGACATTATCACTTGGCAGTGAAATGTCAACTTGAAATAGCACAAAAATATTATTTTCACAGCAAATTCTATCAGACTGAAAAAATCTGCGAAAGAAACTAAATAAAACTTGAACACCTCCTCCTGACACAAGAGGGTACTACAATATTTGAGAGAACTGCAAAACAAAATTTAGAGCTAGAATTCCAGAACTGCCCTTTTACACATTAGAATAAAACAGTACAAGAGGGAAAAAAAAAAAAAGAAAAACACAAAACAACCCAAAGAATTGTTTTCAGGCATAAAGGATCAAGGAACAGTAAATTACCTGTCCAGCCAGGCTAGTAAGTTCTTGGCAGCACCAATCAAGTCAACTACAGAGGTAAGAAAATCATTTGGCAGTCGTCTGGAGGCCCTGCCATCATAATGGCCACTCCTCCTTCTACCCGTTATAAAGTTCTGAAGATTTTTGGCTGAGGCGTTCAGCTTGTGAGACAGTGTTCTCAGGTTTTCAGTCTCCAAACCGTAATTCTGAGGGGAAAGGAGAAGACACACAATTAGGTGAAATAGTGCCTTGTCAGCTAGGTGAAAAAAACAGTGAGTTTAAAGATTCTGAATGGTATTGGCTGGACGGATGGGGTACTTACGGATGCCTGGTGTTATACTAAGCACCAGGCAACTTGGTTTGGAACACACAGGATGTACCCATCCTGTTAGCATGACCACCTCTGCTGTCAACATGCATGACACCAGAGTCCCCAGCCCCTCTGGTCCAGCAACTTCACTGAGGGAAAGTCAAGAATCCCCATGCCCTGGGTCTCGGGGTGTTTCCTGTTTCCAAAAAATGAGGATGAGTGAGTGCACTGTCCGCTGCCTGCTGCGGTTCAGGGTTAGCCACCGCTTGGTGCTGTGGTTACCCACGAGAACAGGTCTTTTAGCAGTCCCGCCGCACCAGATCTCAGGCACTCAGATTTGTGTCAGCCCCTCTACTAACTTGTGCTAACTTGCCCTCAGCAGAACATCCCTTTCACGTATGCTGTGAATAAGGTATCAGACCTTACATGACCTTGGTGACAGGCTTTTACTGACAAATTCCTCCCTGAACCTTGCTATTGTTGGTGAGCAGCTGTCCCATATGTAATGTATTATGGGAACAGTCAAATCAGGTCAGAGCAAAGACGTGGTGCTCCTGTTTCCAGTGACTGTGTGGGGAAGAACCTGAGAATGGAGTGGTTACATAGCACCACTGTTAGTCATCGCTTCACCCAGTGACAGGGTATTCATATTTAACAGCCCTTAATGGATCTTCTTCCTTTGTTCTAATTCTGATGGGGTGGGTTTTCTTTCTAATCCAAGCAAAGTTTTCCCATGCACAAATCCCTCTTCCCTTTATCCACATTCCTTCAGCCATGTCTCTGTCCTTTTATCACCAAGTCAATTCCCTGCATAGACCCAGGCAACAGGCACAAAGATATCTCAGCTCATATACATTAAGCAGTTCACTCAAATTCACATAGAAAGTCTCAAACAGCCTGAATTGAACCAGGATTTGTTGCTGCCACAACAGGATGTAGCACATGAAAGAAGTGAATGAGCATTTATACAACCAAGGTTCAGAGTAAGAAATGATTGCCCACTATTAGTTTCAGCTCTGCGTATGTTACAGAGAATGACTGATCATCAATATTATGTTAATTTTTCAGCCTAAACCTCTTCCTCAAAACACAGAGTAAGGAACTGCAAACAATACAATATTGATGGACACTAACATGGATATTTGCACTAGAAACACCAATTTCTAACACTTGAAAAAGGAAAATGTACTGACCAATAAGAAGCTCATGAAATGGGATTGTATGGAAGTCAGACAAAATACAAATGCTTGGTGAAGCTGTGTGGACCATTGCAGCTGGTACTTAGGACTGTGCCTTCTCTGCCAGCCACTCAAAGTGCACTCTGAAAAATAAATGAAGCCTCTGCCTCCAGCTTGGAGGTCAACCTACAAGGAATGGAAACACTTTGCTGTCTTAGCTCACTGCAAAAAACTGAGATTTTTAAATAGTTTTAGATACTAGGACAGAATTAAGTTTCACTGTTTTACACATAACATGCCTAAAACATCTCAATCAGTCAATAAGGTTTGGAAGTACCCAATTTAAGATTCAATAGTGAAATAAATGGAAGCTACATTGGTTTAAAGACAGATGAGAAGAACTCTGCATCATGTTTCCAGAACAAACACGGTACAGTTAGCCACAGCATTGCTAAAGTCATTAATTCTACTTTGGCAAAGTTTAAAGTTAAAAGCAAGTTGTATTTGATATTAGTAAAAATCTGTTTGTTATTTGTGACTAATCTTTCTTTTATTAAAGCACTGAAGGAATTCCCTCCCCTGCTCTAATTTTCTCTCAAATTCTACTCACACCAATGTGATAAATAAGTGGACATACCAGGATGCCTTTAAAAACCAGCTAAGCAGTGCTCAGTTTCCTCTCAGAAAGAGTTTTACACATTTGAAGGATGATAAACCAGATCCTCCTAATTTTATTTCTAAGTCCAACCTTGCTTATTCCGGTGGAAACAAGCAGAAAACGTTCCTCACAAATAATTCATTATTGCATAAAAGCTCTGGAAACCTGTCAGTTTGCTTTCAGGAAAAGCTAAGCAGGGAAGGAAACAGTTTGGCCAGTGAATCTATAAAAGCCAGAACGTGTGCTAGATCCTAAGAAGCATAATCAACTGGGGCTGTCTTCTCAAGTCATTGGAAAACACAGAGAAGTACCCAGAAAATGTGTTTGAGGAAATTCATCTGGTGAACAAGTGCTTGGTTTTATCTTAAAGTTTACCATTTTCAAGTAGATACCAGCCTCAGTTAATGTCAATATAAAATTTAAAATATAAAAAAGCACAGATAAAATTGTAGAATGGTTTGGGTTGGAAGGGACCTTAAAGATCATCCCCCATGACTCAAGCTTGGACCAGATTGCTCAAAGCCCTGTCCAACCTGGCCTTGACACATCCGGTGATGAAGCATCCACAGCTTCCCTGGGCAACCTATTTCAGCATCTCACCACCCTCAGAGTTAAAGAACTTCTTCCTAATTTCTAATGCATATCTACCCTCTTGCAGTTTGAAGCCACTACCTCTCGTCCCACCACTACAAGCCTTTGCAAGAAGTCACTCCCCAGTTTTGTCCATAAAAATAACAAAAAACATGTCCATGAAGATAAACAGGAGATGAAAGGAAATTTTTCAGGACAGTAAAAATGCTGATGCAAGTTAGTGGTTTAGCTGAGACTTAGCAAGACACAATAAAGGGGAAAAGATAAAAATATTACAAAGATGACAGTGAATCAATATCTCTGCAGAAGACAGAGGCATTGTATTACTCTAAATTTAAGCTTGCCTCAGATCTCAGACCTTCATTTTTAAATGAAACAACCACAACCAACTATAAACTTGGAAAGAGTGGTTATAAATAACTCTTTAAGATATCACCTCTGAGCACCTCATCCTAATTTACTGCAGCAGAACTCACCTCCTGTCCACTGTGCTCTGATGCCCCGAAGGTGCTAAGAAGCCCTTAAGCACAGCAGAAAACCACTGGAGGAATCTACAACCCCTTTTGGGCTTTCTCAGTCAGCAACAAAGGTGATGGGATATAAAAGAGATTGTTCCAGAGGAGAAAAGAGCAAACAGGTAGGTACACAGACAGATTTGAGCCTCATCGATTATGATTCAGCACACATGGTTGGAAGCACGGGCAGAAGGGTTGCAGCTTATGATAGTGAGTAGGTGGGTCCCCCTGCTCTGTATACATGGCACAGCAAGGACCCCGATCTCTTCTAATTCCTGTGGACATCTCATCTGCATGATGCTAACTGAGACAGTCTCAAACCTGCCAGACAAAATCATTATCACAGCCACCATATCCGAGTTGAGTTTTCACAGGCATACACTCTGCTCTCACGGTGTTAAATACGTGCTGTTATTGTGAGACACACCATAGAAACGATGCTTCTGAGCCTGTAAAATTCTGTCTCCTGGCAGGTGATTTCTCTCTTGTACAGTAAATCCTAGATATGATTTCTGGATCCAAAAGAAAGAAAAGGAAAAAAACCCCAGAACAATCCCTTTAAAGGGGCAAGAGGGTACCATTAGCATAGGCAGGATTCTTTTTCATACTAAGAGTAGGGAAAAGAAACCAATAAGCATGCTTTGCTCCATTCCTGGGGTTTGTTTCATGATGCTTAAGGATGCATACGTGTTTTTACTAAACTGCTGATTTAGTGGAAATGGATGTTCAGGTTTAGAGAATGAATACTGTCCCCCAAACTCTGTCTAGGACTACGCAGCCATACAGTGTATCAGATTATCACACAATCTGTATCATGAAACTGCTCACTGAAAATAGGAGGTAGACTGAAGCTGACAACACTGAGTAAAAGGGGCCTGACAGGTACATTGCAGAAAGGGTAACGAAGAAAGGGCCAAAGCAACAGCACATCTTGAACCCAGAAAGGTGTGACCGATGAACCTATTGAATGTTTGCTTAAGCTTCTTCACGTAAAGTACTGTGCAAACAAAGAAATTCCACAGATGCAGTGCGTGTAATACATGACAGCATTACTGCCTTCACACCAAGAGTTACACGGACACGACCCGATTTGTCCAGCGCCAGACTGATTCTGTAGTGTGTTTCAGGTGGGAGCTCAGCAATTCCTGACACCCGATTCAATGGCTAGAATTGGACAGAAGGATTTCAAGAGGTAGAAATTAAACTCAAATGTGAGATCAGACCAGATGAGATTATTATGGAAGAACATCATTAGCAATAATACAGAGATAAAGCTGTGCTTAAAGTGACACTTGCTAGTGAGATGTACAACTGACTTCAATTTAAGGACAAGTCTGTTTGCTGTCTGTAAAGGAGACTTTTCAATTTTAGCAATTTCATTCTCTGATTTTCCAGCTCTCAGTGAGGATTCCTGCCACCCCCCTAGCTCCCCTCTCCTGTTCGGTTTGAGAAGCCTGCTTTGGAGCTCCCAGGGATTAGGGTTATTGTAGGGTAGTGAGAGGGAAGCGACAGGACAGATTGCCTCCAGGGCTTCTGCAGCTGATAGGTTTTTTTAAGTGCAGAAAAACCAGGTGGCTGTTGTCAGAAGCAGTAGAATTCAGAAGACGGGTGAGAATACCAATTTTTTTGAACAACCTGCAATAGACTTTTTCTTACTAGTGCAGAGTGGAAGATAAGATGTGAGAGATAAGCTGTTGAATATTCCATATAGTTAAAAATGCGTATTGAAAATTGCAAAGTAGGGAATCTGTCTCCAAACAGATAATTCTTCCTTTTTATGTCAGAAATCCAAAATGTAGACATAGCTAAATATGCTGTGACAATAAACCCACCCACTCTGTGTCTGTATCTCAATTCCAGCTTGTTTTGCACACACATTCTGGTTTGAAGTTCCGTTTTTAAAAGACAGTGGAAAAATTGAATAATTTTTTTATGCCTATGACAATGTAAAACCTGTGTCTTTTACATATTCAAAGAACTGGAGAAAAAAAAAACCTCTTCAGATATGGTTTAGGGTGTTCTCACATCTTATTGCAGGTACAGTAACATCACAAATTAGTATGTTATGCTAATAAAAATATCTGTGAAAATTTTAGCTACTAAGATAAACCAGGCCAAATTATTGCAGCAAATGTTGAGATAAAAACCAACAAGTATAATGGAAATAAAAAAGCACAGTGCTAATCTATTTTTCGTAAACACTACTACACGAAGATAAAAAGCGCAGCACAAAATACCTGCAATATAAGAAGAGTTTCATTTCTTCTGTGGAAAAACTCCCCAGCATTATGTATTTAAAGGTACTAATATTGTTTGGCTATAATGTGACACACAGGGGTAAAACCAATGTCATACATGGGTAAGAACAATGTACACACATTGTCGTTTATTTGACACAGGATATCATGTTAGCTAAACAGTCTATGTTGCATATGCAATGACTTCGCTAAAAAACAGATTTATTTTTAATTAGTTTTCCTTGTCATCCATGTAAGTAGCCGGTGTAATATATGTATAAAGAGGTATAAACACATGGATGTATATATAGCTTTTTCTATAGGTGATATTTTGAGCATGTTTCAAACTTCACTGAAGTGCGGTTCAGAGAAACGCAAGTGTGGAGCAGTAGATCTGACTGAGGAGATTAAAGAAAAAAACCCTGACTCAAATTCAAGCTTCTTAGATGAAATTCGCCACGTTCAGACATTTCAAATACCACAGCCTAAATATTGTGCTGGGCTCCCATTTTCACTTTTCATGCATAAACTTAAAGAGGTGTCAGTCCACAGTGGTAGCTGCGGCCACAGATCGCAGTTCCAGCTGTGTTTTGACCCGCTCTCAGATGACACACAAATGGGAGCTACTGGGGACTTGCAGTACCAGCCGCAGCTCTGCGAGGATGCTCTGCTGGGAAGGCAGGGCCGGTCCCCTCCAGGCTGCCTGCTCACCCCCAGCCCTCCTGCTCCCCGGGGACACGCGCTCACACGCTCTCATACCACAGCAGGAGATACCACAGCACGAGACCTCTCTCCCTGGGGCACGGTTACAGCACTGGGCTCTGAGATGACTGGGAAAGAAAATTCCCCAGAGCAGCTCTGGGTTTTTGGAATCTCCTCTGGGAAAACACGACATGCCAGATGGGATCCCACGAGGCCCTGCTGACTACATCACTGCGGGTGCTGCTGCTGCAAAGGCCGTGTCTTCCCAACGACAGCGTTTGTGACAGCCTACAGCCATTTAGCACTGAATGAATGCAAACAGGCAAACACAGCAGAAACCCGAGTTTAAAATGCTTGCCTCCGTAAACATTCATTTGATTTCATCAGGTAGAGCCGCTACATTTTTGTGGTGATATTTTTGTGATACAATTAAGACTGAAGTTATCAAAATAGTGTGACATCACAATATGTGAGGCTGGACATTTCTGGCAGGTGTGTCATTTTTTTCCCTCTTTAAAAAGAATTTAAAGAATTTATAAGCTGAATATCCTTTATATGAATAGCAAATTGAAGGAGGTACAATAATTTTTTCATGTAAATCACAAAGGCCCTTCTTTTGAAGTTATCTGAACAAGTAAACAAGATTTACTGTAACACCTAAAATACTACATTAACAGTATGTATTAAACCTTGGTTCAACAGAGTACGACCCAGCTTAGGGTATTTATTAGAGATTTCAAACAAAGCCGTAAAATATCTGGATTGGTACTCTATGCGTGAGCAGAGGTGACGCAAATTCAGCTGAAGGAAAGAGTAAATTATACATTTTAATTAGCACATTATGTTTGGCAGCATTGAAGTTCTGCAGGAGCGGTGTTGCAGACAGAAAATAGAGAGGACTTGACTTGCAGTCTGCTAACAGCTACACCTTTGGCATAACTACTGCATACAGCATACTGGGGGCTTTTGGTCTTTTTATTTATCTATCAGTTTTTGATGCACTGCACTAAATACACTGTATACCCAGTCCTGGGGAAAACTCAGCGCTTCATCGCCTGTGATCATTTGCCGGTTACCGGTGTCTGAAGGCTGAGAGCTCAGATCGTGTCTAGAACAATAGAATGGTTTGGGTCAGAAAGGACCTTTCAAAGATCATCTAGTCCACCTCCTCCAAATCTTCCACTAGATCAGGTTGCTCAAAGCTCCATCCAACCTGGCCTCATCACTTCTAGTGATGGGGCATCTACCATGCACTAGACCATCCATCAAATCCATCTCTCTTCGACGTTAACCTAAGAGCAGTCTTACACGATGCCTAAAACTGGCATCCATCTAAAACCAACTAACAAAATCCATCAGTGACCGTATTACTCAGCGTACGAGTCCAGATCTGGAGACCAGAAAACTTCACACGTTTCCTCAATGGTAGAAATGGGACAATTACTGTAACAATGATTAAATAAAAATGCAAGTTTTGATAGTGTTAATGAAAGGTCTACAATGAAGAAAACAAACAAAGAAATAAAAAAAAAAAAATCAAAGAAACAGTGTAAGTTTTACTAAGGAAACTCTGTGTCAAAGGTAGTTCATACGGTGTCAGGCTTGTCACTGCACAGTAGTGTTTTAATTGGGTAATCACCATAATCACATACTCGATGAGCAAAGGAGTGAGGCATCTGAATACGAAGCAATTGAACCCAACATGACCTAATTCTCAGAACATCTTATCACGAACCTCCACTTCTGTACAGTTTCACTTACCTGTCTGTAGCAAATGTCTAGTGGAATTGCTATTATAATGGTCATTCCAGTCACTTCAGAGCAAAGAGATGCTGCACTGCACATTGAAATATATGAACACACAAAACTATGCCTATTTTGATATTAATCAAGATACATTTCCCACAATACAGAAGTCTAGTTTATTAAATAAATTTGCTTTGCTCTGCATTAGGGAAAGGAAAAAAATAGAGGACACATCTGGATATGTTCCACTTAAACTAAAACATTCAATAATTTATACGGTTTAAAAATATATAAAATCCTAGTCCCTATTGTTTTGCAAGCTATAAATGCACTAAGAATTTACACTCTTAATGGCTGGGGACTGCAGCTCCAGAAAAACATTGCCCAGATTTGTTTCAGCTTTTTCTTCAAAAGCCTCTTGTTCCACATCAGTAAATTAGCAACACTAGGTAAGAAAAAATGATGCTTCTCGCTGCCTTCAATAACATTTGCCTGTTGGTTCGTTCTGAGGGTTAAGCAGCAGTATTATAGCGTAGTTTATGTGCACAGAACAATGATACTTCATGAAAATAAAATTATGGAATGTATTAATACCTACGGTAACACTATGCAAATATGCAACATCTTAATACAAATCATATTAATCTGCTACACCTCGGTTCTTTTCTCTGTGCAGCTTTCCTCCTCCTTGTGCTCCCTTCCATTATAATTATCCTACCTTTCAGGAGCAAACTGTGTCACAATTCTCTCTTGTTTCTATAATTTGGACCTTGTCACAGTGCTTCTAAGCACTTCCTATACCTTCCTATTATCTTTATAAATAGATACATTAAATAGATATACATTAAATGTTTTAACCTTATTTTAAAACTTAACATTTGCATTATATTTTTTACCTCCAGGAGAAGCGTTAGCATTTCCATTGTAATGGATACATATTAATGGAATCAAGAATAATTAAGATGCCTTGACAAGCATTTTATTGAAAAAGGCTTGAGTTTCTGATTTCAGATAAGAACATGAAAGTCTTCTAAAAAAAAATCAAACTCAAAAGGTCCAACCTCTAAAATATTTCTTTTTCTCAGAATATGGTATCTAAAATAAATTGTTAAATTTAAGTGTTAAGAGTCAAATGACAAGAGACCTGGTAAGAGGAACAGAGTTAGAGAGAAGCTGCAGGTGAGGTTATATTCCTGCAGATGCCTCCTCTAAAGGCAAGAAATCACAGGGCTAGTCTGGACCTGGAAATGACTGTGGAGAAAAGACAATTAAGATAAGACCACAGAAGTTAACCTGAAGGTTTGCTGTTCATGGAGCTCAAAAAGGTCACTGATATGACAAGACTCGACCCTCTATAGGCCAGGCTAAAGCTGCACAGTGCACTGGTTTCTATCAGGAAATGCTCAAGATGATCAAGAATTAACTGGGGTTCTTGTCTCCTGCCTCAACTTTTTTAAAGGAGATTTTACATCTTGCTACAAATCTCTGAACAAACTGGATAAGCCTTCTTGGTCTGCTTTAAACTAACGAAGTCGACGTGATTTAAATTGTGTAATATCCAAATACTCTGTTTTGGTAAGCTTGAATAAACAGGAACATCTGAACAGCTGTTTGTGTACGTATACGTACCCACCTATGGAGAGTGAGAATACATGACTGGTACAAGCACCTAAACCACAAAAAGCTAGGAGAAAATTAAATCCATTACAAAGGGCACAGGCAGTTAAAAATGTCCTACAACGTTAAACAAATCGAATGTACGAGCACTCCTGTCAGGCTACTTGGTGTACCAAAGACGTGGGCATTTTCCGAAAGCACGGTTTACAATTCCATCCCACCACACTACGTGGTCACACAGTAGAATCACAGCCCATCAGGACACATCACCATTGCAATTTTTGGTCAAGATCTGAGAAAACATAAGATCTGCTATTCATTATGTAGGCTGCTTATTGCCATAATAATGACAAGTGTAAGGGAAGTGCACTTTTATGCAAACAGAAATCCCTCAAACGCAACGTCTGGTTCTGGTAACTTAGACCAGTGCTCTGAGAGATCCTCAGCATACAGAAGGATGACTTTGTGATGCACTCTAATGTATTTCTTAAGATCGGGACACCTTAATTTCATTATCCCCCATATATTTTTTATGTTTTCTTCCTTTTATTTTCTCTACCTCTTGAGGAGATTTTATTTATTTACTTTTTACTACCTAAAACCTTCTTGTATTCTTCACTGTTTTAGAATACTCAGCAAGTATTTGGAGTTTTTTTCCTGTTTTTAAATAGTCTAGAAACCTCTATCTTGCTATATATCATATATATGTTTCTGTTTAATAAATAACTATTTAAAACTGTGGCCTAGACTGGAGGTGTGCAGCAGGGACTATAGAACAGTAGCAGAAAATAATTATCTTTTAGGATTTGATGAAACAAATGCACTCAAAACAAACTCTTGTATTTCCTAGATCAAAATACATCTGACCTAGACATGACAGATATTTGTTGCATTTAAATCAACTGACATTACAAACAGAATAGGAGTGAAGATATACTGAGGATCAGCTGCTTTTTAAAAGGTACTTTTTGTTTGGAATAACCTCAAACATTGGAACAGCTATTTATTTAATAGCTTTAAGGAAGCTTAAAAGCTTTAAAGGAGGAACCTTTGAGGAGGAGGGATTGCCTCTGAAAGGAGAACTGTCTCACTTCAGCCATTCAGTGGAGCGTGGTCATTTACACATCTGAACCATCAACAGAGTTAACTCCTGTGGAGGCAACAAACCACCACCTTCAGAAATGGGAGGGACTGGTCCTAACCTCCTAACCTGTGCTTAAACCAGCGCTTTATCTGTACCGAGAATGCTTTCACTACTTTGCCTCTGAAGCCAGCAGCAGCCCTCGGAGCGGTTCTCAACTGCTCTCCCATTGTACTTGTAATCCACATTTTCTGCTCAACTCTCTTTTCGTGAAGAGTTTACATCTAAACCCCCTGGAAGTGAATTTGCATTTTAAAAAACGTCACCATTCCAAAAAGCATTTAACATCTCCTCACATGTTGAGCAAAAGCTTACCATGCCAGCAGCAGGAAATAACGAAACCTTCTCGTAAACAAAGAAGGAGAAACTGGTGACGGTATTGCACCATCCAGCCATCCTTTGTCCTCTGTCAAGCTGACATCTGTGCATATTTAATAGCTTCAATGTCAGCGCTCAGAAAAAACACCAGTAGGAAAATAAAGCTGCGGCAGCATTTCTTTTCTGATACGCACAAAAGGCAGACCCGAGAGGATGAAGGGAGAAAATTTAGTGGCTTCTTTTCACGTCACAAGAGAAATGGTTTCCAATTCCTTTATTTCTGTATTAAGTAAGGACTGATCTGCATGTGCCTTCAATTGAAAAACTATCTGTAAGCCAGACAGCTCTGAGGGCTTGACCTCTTCCACATGTGTACGAAAACAAGCTGTGTGGAATACTCCGACTGAGGATAAGTAAACAAGACCAAAGGATGACCTAGCAGAGAGTACCTTGGAAAACTCATTGCACCAGGCACCATCTGCTAACTTTTAACAATTACCAACTCTGCCCGCATTAGTGGTTACCACGCCTGCAGTTGTTACTTCCCAGTGTGCACTGTGCTGCCTGCTACTGCTGATACCTTATGTCCCTTTTCGAAAGGCCTAAATTACACCCGAATTCTTGATGCTTCCTGTTGCCAATCCAGAGAACTCCACTGGCTTTATTCCAAGGACAAAGCGTCTCAAGCCTTGAGAGCACTTTTCTAGTACTCTCTGATCTTTATTCATGTGCCACGTCCTTCTCAGCGTTATCAAATGAAGCCTTACACGTGTAGAACACTGTTCAATAACCACAAACCTGTATTATTTGTTATAAAACCTTGCGACTGATTCAACTTTGCTCTTTATTTCATAATAATCGTGGCTGTGTAAGAAACAACCATCCAATCACAGGAAGTCTCATTCTTTTGACTTTTTTAAAGTACCTCTTAAAATGCATTATGAGGCAGAAAGGCACGATCGCTGAGGACAAGAGATTCAGCATGTGACACAAAATTTGAATCATAAACATTGGTGAACTATTCAAAGTTCAGAGAATAAATGATAGGTTTGTCTTTTTGCAAATATAACGTCACCTGAGCAAAGTGAAACGGTCAGTGTCATTTACCTGAGGTTCTTGCAGAACTGGCAGTTCCATGTAAGAACCGTATCAATTCAGGAACGATATGTTACATATGTTCATAACAATTCAGAGAGAAACACATCAACATTAGATTAGTAACGAGATTCTTTTGAATGGGCATTAATAACAATATGAAAAAGGTTCATTTATCTTTTTTTAACATGAATTTGCTGAAGGCTGCTCAAGCAACTCACAGCCAACAACAATTACATGAATATGCATGTGCATACATACATACATATTTGCACGCGCATGAATTTATCTTTAACAATAACTGATCACACATAATTAGCCAGGAATTCAGGCAGCTTATAGCAATTGATATCACAACACAAAATGATATGAAAAATGTCTTGCTGGGAATTTATAAAATAAATTGCTCCTTGCAAACAAGAAAAGCAATTTTTCATAGGGAAAATGTTATCATTCTTAACAGACACTGAGGTACTCCCTGTATTTACTTCACGCAGAGAACCTCTCAGGTATAGTCCTTGCTGCCCGTGCAGAATAACGGGCATTGCATCGTTCTGTACAGATTTCAAACCTGGATCCGAAAGAAAATAAAAACCAATGGACTATTGATTTCTGCACGGGAAAGAAGATTTTTGCAAATGAAACATATAAGCAATAAATAGAATGTAATTCTTTCCAGTGTGTGTGTGTGGAATCTACAGGCTTAGGAAAAAAATTAGAAGTTAATTTAAAATGTTCATAACTTTGTTTATGCCTATTTAAAAATCATATAAATAGCAGTGTGATTATTCTCAAGATTAAGAATTGACAATGTATCACACATGAACCATTACAGAGGCAACCATTTCTTTGATGTTTAAAAGTTTGAACAGATGAATCTAACCAAGAAAATTTCTGTGTATCACTAAGCTTCTGAGTTCCTTTAAAGAAATTTTAATTATATGTTAGTGGAATACTACTTTTTCATTTAATGGGTAAAAGTTATTCTCTTCCTTTTTGCTCCAAGAGTAGAATACTGTACCCTCTGTAATACAGCTCCCCCCTACTATTTAATGCCTGAATCAATATTCCATTAGCTGGGCTCAGTCAATGAACTGTCTTTAACTGCGTGATTCGAGCGGTGAGGTCTCCAGAGCTGGGACACGGCGAGTGTAAGCTACTGTGGTACAGCAAACCAGGGTCGCGCGCGCCTGTTTCTACCCGCTGCTTTAAAACGGCAGCGCAAGGAGGAAGGGATTGGCAGCTGCTGAAAAGGCCTGGCTGTCAAGGGTCTGTGCCCTGCTCATTCCCACAGCTCCTCCTTCACACACCTCCCATGCTGATCTGCCTACGAACCGAGGCCGGTGGCAGAGGCTCTGGGAAGCAGGCAGAGCCACGTCTGTGCAGAGGCCACAGCCCTGTCCCTGGCCCTACGGCTGCAGCCGCTCACAAGCACCAAGGGCTTTTTCTCCCAGAAAGTCCCTGCTTTAGGATCCACCCCTGTAGAGACCCGATGAGCACAGCACCCGCAGGATGCGGTAAGTGCTAGTATTTGTGACCACAGGGAATTCAAAACTCACCCCAAACTGGGAAATAGGTCCCTCTTAACTTACTGTAAACTAGCAAAATCGAAGGAGCTGGCTTTATGTGCAAGCAGCTCTACACAACGTGACACAAGTCAGTCAGGAGAAGTAGTCTCATTTCCGCAGTGTTTGTCTGGAAAAGTATCTGTAATGCTGTGTTTAGAGCAGTTAATATGAACTTAAAACATCGCTTAAAATAAGGCAGCTTTGTACATGTGTGCGTGCTGAAAAGCCAAGGGAAGGACCAACAGTCAGGACCGTTTGTACCCTCTGTGGTTTAAGTTTAAACAGATGTAGTTCTGTCTTGTCTTTATATTGTCCACATCTCACAGTGGAAAGTGTCTTTTTTCTGTTCGTGTGATTCCTACGGTGGATTTCTGGTCCGTGGCTGAGACCTGTAGGAATACAAAAGCTGACCCGTGAGCAGGGAAACTAATAAAGCCCATTTTATACCTTTGCTGCCTACATTTCTATGACTTTTTGAGTTTCAGGTGGTGTCGTTGTGGTCTTCCTGTCCTGCCAAGTTTGGTGGAGATTGGCTAAAGCTTTCAAAACTCGCTAAGGTCGGTAGAGGGAGGGACTGGTGCAGACACAGGCAGTGCAGAAACAAAATCCTCGTCTGCTTTGGGGATTAATTCTCACTTGGCTGTTTCTCACACCCAAACATGTGTGGGAATTCAAGCAGCTTCGGTAAAGACTTTTAATAAAGCATGCTAAGTCCAAGTTATCCATTTCAGCTGGCTAATGGGTTTAAATTATATATATTAAAGTGTTTAATGCAATAGCATACAATTAAGTGTTGTTATGTAGCAATACTCCAAAAGCATATGCTAGTTTCTGACAGAAGGCATAAAAACCCCCTGTGCTGCAAGTCAAGAGTTGGGAAAAATGGTATTTTTTCCTTCCGTAGGCCCTGCTGGAAGTATTCTTTCTGTTTGCAATAAAAGATCAGAAAGGAGGAGATACCACTGAGTACTCCAGAACTTAAAATTACGGAGTTTAACTCTTGTACAAAGGGATGGTGGTTTAGGGGCATGCCTGTGAAACCACAGCACAGTTGGGAAGATACAGATTTTTATCCTTAACTGAATGGAGGACTAACTTTTCAGCATCTCAGGATGAGAAGAGGTCAACAATTTCCAGCCATGTTTCTTGTGACAGTGACTTGAAGTCAGCAATCAGTTCTTTAATATGAAGCACATATCTGTAGTGGCCTAATAAGGATGTACAACATGCGAGTGAACAGCAGATAGAATGGAAAAGTTACCAATTTTGAAACAGAACCTTTTTGCCACCGCTCGTTTTCCCCTTTTTGTGCACGAGGAATTCAAACAAGAAGTATAAAGACTATCGAAGCCACTCACATGAGATTTGTTTTTACAAGTCAGTGCACACGTGGACGTCTGAGCACAGTAAATTCATGTGGATTTGCACCAACAACCAGTAATTATGTTTTATGTCAGCCAATAAAGAGCAGAATGATGAATCCCCACTGTCAGAGCTGCACTATATTCAACCACAGAAAAGTTTTACTAGTTCCAAACTGTAATAAAACTACAATGTAATCCAAGACCAAATCTCAAAGCAGCATGTCTGGCTAGATTTATAAATCTGGCCAGTGTTTCTGTGCTGTCTGAAATCAGTGATATTCCAGAGCTCTGAAAAGCTAGGGGTGCTCACCCAAACTCTCTTGGCCAAGATTCAGTTTTCTAAGCCGGTTTTCCTAAGAGTTTCACCGTACTTTTTCTGTGGCAGTATATTTTGCTGTACACATTTACATGAATCTGGACATTTTGCCAATACAGCTCTAGAAAGGCCAGATCAATGATCCCTTTTGCACCAAAGGAAGACGCAGTTGCTTAGCGTTGTGACGTAACCTAATAGTGTTACCTGAAAAGCGCGCTTGCTAGAGGCACTACATTCTCGACCCGATGTCATTCCACAGAAAAGCCAAGACTCTTAAAAGAAAAGGCTGTGGTATCCGACCAGTTTGTACACGTGGTTTGCAGGACAGTGTTGCTGCCTGTATTATAACAAACATTGTTAAAAAAACAGCGATCCAAAAAGTTTCAGCTAACTTTCACTGATTCCTACACTACATCTTCCAGCTTCATCCCTTGAAAGAGGTCACCACTTGGCTCTTCTTCCTGTGCTTAGTCTTGCAAAAAATTAAATGCCCACTTTCCTCAAGGCCTTGTGAAAACATAAATGCATTCTCAGCTCAAAGTCCTCCATAAATATCATCCAGAAATGGAAAAAGAAAGGTGTAAATCTCTATTTTATCTCATAGAGATTAATGTGGTAGCACTGATGACAATCTCACAAGAGCTCTTTTTATGAAAAGCTTTAAACAAATCCACCCTAATATTATTAAAAGCAACGTGGGGATCTAGCAACACATTTTATCATGGGGTAAGAGATGTCACAGAACACAAATATTACAAGCATTTTTCTTTCCAATTCCTTTAGTGTAGAAAGAAAAAGAAAAGAAAAATGTGAGTGCTCTGCTGCACAATTTATTCTCATGTCACTAGGCTATTCCATACACTTTGCATTGAAATTCTAGGGAAAGCAATAATTCATATAAATTAATTGGATATGTCAATTCTAATTAGCCCACAAAGGCTAGGTAAGCATCCTTAGGCGACCACAGGGTATCTCCACGTTGCAGCAGACAAACCAAGTATCCAAATCTTGTCTGGGGACACAAGAGAGCTTACAGAGCGCGATTCGGAACGTTGGAGCCAGGCAGCAGGGAAGCAAGGCTAAAAAGCAAAAACTCTGCCTCTCCTTTCTGCTGTCTGCAGCTTTTGGCCAAAGCAGCTGACTATGCCACAGAGGATGCCTTCAGAACCACACAGAACTCAAAGCAGAAGGAGCAATAAACATTGCTTGGGAACATGCAATGTTACAGCAGCTGGTTTCAACAGAAACAGCCATGGAGTGGAGCAGTGTTCCTGGACAGGCTTTTCCTGCACCACGGCGCAGGGAAAAGGCCCGTTCCTCATCCCCAGCAGCAATTGTGAGCACTACCGACAGCCTGGACCAAATGAAACATCCAGAAGGGCCGAAATTACAAACAAAAGTGTTGTCTCCCAGATCTAAACCTTGGAAGAAATCTACACTGTGTCGGAAATGAATGTACAATTAGCATCCCCTAAAGCGAGGGGAGAAGAACACACACAACGATCACGCGTACCAACAGCGTTTGGGTTGGATCCCAGCCAGCGCTCTCCCTCGCACCCTGGGCTGCGGCACTGGGCACGTGTGGTCTCTCAGCACCACGTCCTCAGCCTACCTGTTCACCTGCATACACTTCTGCTACAGCACCAGCCTAACAACCAGCAATACAATTTAATTGCATGTACTACGGCGTGTTCCTCTCACAGTGAGTGACAATAACTCCTAATATGAGAAAGAATAAAACATCCAGTGACAGAATACCTTGACAGAATACAGTTTACCCAGACACACAACCAGACATATAATACATGAATGGATTATTATAAATGGATTATTTTATACACTTATAAATGGAAATAAGTACATTTATTTTTTTCAGAAGCATGCAGTAGTTCCTGTAGTTGTCTATTCACCAGCGTAGCTTGCAATGGATTAGGATCCTCATTCTCACTGGTACTTAAACAGATGCATTTTCAGAAGAAAATTACAAGCTTTGGAACAGATTTAACACTTTGAATAGAACATGTTTCTCCCTATTTTGTGAAAAAGAATTATTGCGTGACAAGAGGAAATCTTTCAGCTATGTCAAAAGACAGGAAAAGAAAGAAGTCTATTTCCTCTCCTGAGTCCATTAACATTGCCTTGCTCTACAGGCAGCTGCTGTACATAAATTCAAGGAATTAAAACAGGACTCAATACAGAAGCACTGTCTTTTTCCTCAACACTTTTTTTTTTAAACATAAACACAGCCGTAAGTAGGAAGAATACAGAAATATTTATAGCCTGAAGTATCTTATCTAAGGTTTGATAATCTGATACCACAAAGCAGAGATGCATTCCTTGTGGAAAAGAATTAGATGTGTCACTTAGGTTCTGAATTCCCTTTAAAACAACTCTGTGCTCGGGTGCCTCTGAAAATTGTACCTACTAAGCTGTTCTACCACCACAGCTTTCTAAAACACTCTTACCCTGCAAACAACGGTCTCAGAAACCACGTCCTACTTCTATCAACTCACACAGATCCTTTTACATCTGGCAAGGGAACACTGGGTGACTTCACACTTAGAGAACTCCACTTGTGCCAGACAGGCAACACAAGGAGTGTGTAATTACATCCAGGGCTCTCCTTTCTCCGGACACGAGGGCAGCAAAGCCTTAGATTCCTTATCGCTTACCAGCAAGACCAAACCATTATGTACCCACGTGTGCCAAACACCCGTGAACAGAAATACTTCTAGACTACTGTGAACTGTCTGTACAATCTTCATTATCTTCCTTCAGTGTGCTGATCCTAAAAGACTTTTAAAAAAAATTAAAATATTGGCAACAGACTTTAAGATGAGGAAAAAGAAATCAACAACAGACAAGTCTTAAAATCCTGTATTTTTCCAAATTTCATTATTTGAAAGGCTAAAAAAGAATGAAACAGCTAATTAGGCTAAGGAAAAGATGATGCATCCTTTCTAATGTGCGGCATAATTAACTAACCCGCTCAATACTATTAATTCAGTGGTTTGGCAGAGCATAATAAATAGCACTGGACTGCCAAAAGTTGAACTTCTTTTCCAATTGAGATTAATAAAGCTCTCTGGATGCATATATGTTTGTATAGACAAAAATAATGTATGTGCCAGGTTCCTCATTATACTGAGGAGATGGAATATCTCTTCATCTCTCACCAAGAGAGATGAAATCCCATTGCAAGGAAAGAAGATTTATTTCCATCTATTTAAGCATCAATATATATATAAAATGAAGTTTTCAGCCTAGAATAATTACCTCTGAATAATCTTTGAATTATGGGGGGAAAATAAGTATCTGACACATCGAATGACTTATTAAAAATGAAACTAGATTTAACATCAGCTGAAGTAACAAAAAATAATTCCCCATATACTCACAGTATTGACCAATCAAAAAGGGCACAGGCAGAATGAAAGATGAAAAGAATGCCAACAGGAGATCATTCCAGGTACAGCCATTAAAAAGTAGCAGGAATTTAAGGACTTGAAAAATTTTAATTCAGAAACAGCCTTATCTATACAGGGACATCTCTGAAAGACCGTCTGCTTCATCTTCAGCATGGCTTACTTTAAAACACAGAATGGCCTTGGGGGGAAGAGACCTTCAAGATCATCTAGTCCAGCCTTTGCCCCAACACTCCAACCTCACCACTCCACCACATCCCTAAGCACCAGGTCCACAGGCCATTTAAATCTCTCCAGGGACAGCAACTCCACTGCTGCCCTGGGCAGACCATTCCAATGCTTGACAACCCTTTCAGTGAAGAGATGTTGCCTGCTATCCAGCCTAAACCTCCCCTGGCACAGCTTGCAGCCATTCCCTCTGGTCCTGTCGCACGTCACCAGGCAGGAGAGGCTGTCCCCCTCCTCGCTCCAACCTCCTGTCAGGTGCCTGTAGAGAGCGAGAAGGTCTCCCCTCAGCCTCCTCTTCTCCAGACTAAACAACCCCAGCTCCCTCAGCTGCTCCTCACAGGACTTGTGCTCTGGGCCCCTCACCAGCCTCGTTGCCCTTTTCTGGACCCACTCCAGCACTTCCATGTCCTCCTTCTAGTGAGGGGCCCAGAACTGAACACAGGATTCAAGGTGTGGCCTCATCAGTGCCGAGCACAGGGGGACGATCACCTCCCTGCTCCTGTTGGCCACACTGTTGCTAATACAAGCCAGGATGCCATTGGCCTTCTTGGCCACCAGTGCACACTGCTATTTAGTTGACTGTGGACCCCCAGGTCCTTTTCCACCTTGCAGCTTTCCAAACACACATCCCCAAGTCTGTACCTTTCCATGGGGTTGTTATGACCCAAGTGCAGGACCTGGTGCTTGGCCTTGTTGAACCCCATGCAATTCACTTTGGCCCACTGATCCGACCTGTCTAGGCCCTGCTGTACAGCTTCCCTACCCTCCAGCAGAGCGACACACTCCCCTAGCTTGGTGACATCTGCAAATTTACCGAGGGTACGCTCAATCCCCTCACGCAGGGCATTACTAAAGACACTAAAGAGAACAGGCCCCAGTACTGAACCCTGGGGAACCCCACTTGTGAGCGGGCACCAGCCAGATTTAGCTCCATTCTCTGCCACTCTTCTGGCCCGGCCACCCAGGCAATGCAGAGTGTACCCATCCAAGCCTTGTGCCATCGGTTTCTGAAGGAGAATGCTGTGGGAGACCATCTCAAAGGCTTTACCAAAGTCCAGGCAGACCATGTCTACAGCAGTTTCCTTAGTCACTAGGTGGGTCACCTTCTTATAGAAGGAGATCAAGTTAGCAAATGATTGCAAACTGCTTTCCATCTCACCCACAAAATGCTATGACTGTTGTCATGATGTTCAGAATCAGGAAATAGGTCTGAAAAATGCTAGGGGAAAAAAAAAAATAGCATTTGTTTGGTAGCTATGTCCCATGCATTGCTTAAAAGAAGTAGCAACGCAAGCGAATTCAACTCAGGCCAGTTGCTAGAAAGATGTTGACCCACAGGTGACTTTATTTTTCCTTCTAGCAGAAAAAACTACCATGCTTGGATTGGCAGCTTTTGCAGTAACTGCAGAGAGAGAAATTTTCTAATCTGTATTTCTCCTTGAGCGCTATCAAAGCACAGTGCCTAATTTCAGTAGCTGAATGCCTGTGAATTAACAGTACTTTTAATTACTTTAGATACAATCTATATTTGAGCATGCTTTTCATTTTACATTCATTTTTCTTCCATTCATTATCAAAGTCGTTCTTCCCACTAGACTGTTTATATTTTAATTTGTGCTGGCTTTAACAATACACTGGCTCCAATACTGCCCTAATTAAATTAAATTTACTTGCACAGATTTGAACAGCAACCCATGCTGACCTCAAAAGCGCTCCTTTTTCTTCTTTCCAATATCTTTTGCTGTCTATCAAAGAATCCTTTTCCCCAGGCTCTACTCCTCCTTCAGAGTCAACCTTTGTGCAACTAGTCCTAGTCCTCCAATACACATCCAGTCCAGATTAGTATTTCAGCCTTAATAAAACTACAGTCCAAATCCCAAGTGGCCTGTGCCTTTTAGTCCACAGAAGTTATTTAGGTCACCTCAAATAAATAATTGCAGAGCAGCCTCTGACCGCACCAGCAAGAAAGGACTTTGATGTTGAAGATCGGATTCCCCACAGCCATCATTCCCAATTTTCTTCTTAATTAAGATACTACTCAAAAATGTCTTTCTAGAATGGTCAAAGAATCGAAGCTGAAAGTACAGCTCACCTGTGACTTTTCCTTTCACGGCACAACAATTCCATCCCAAGAGCAATCCCAAGAAGGTGCCAGGACTTTCTCTCCTACATGCTCTTCCCTTTTGCACTTTGCTTTTACCCTTTCACAAAACAGATTATTCCAGCACTTTAAATTATTTAATTAAGGTAAAATACATACACTTCTCCATCACCATGTTGCCAGTTCTCTTACGCACGGGTGTCTCAAATACTTTTTTCCCTATTTACATTTCTTACATCCCCTTCTTGCCTGCCTCAGGTTGTCTTCCTCCCCTGTAGAACCTCTCCTAGACAGGATTCTCCTATGTAATGCCTAGTTAAAGCTCTCAACTCAGCCTTCTTTCAAAAGAAAAATTATAATCTGTGATTTTTACATCTTAGTAATATCTCTTCTGATTTTATTCTAAATAGTATCGTGGTTTGTATTGATTAACCAAGACATAGCATTAGTTGTTTGGGTTCCCCCCTCCATGTTTATTTTGGAAAAGCAGATAGAAGATCATGCCAAGGGCAAATGTTTAATAGTAAACCTTCCCTGCTTTAAGAATTTGCATTTGAGAGTGCAGCAAATAGGTGGTTTAGAACAGGAAGAAAACAGGCAGGAGATACCTCCTTTATTTTTAGTTTTCTCTTGCCCTTAGAGCCCTCATTATGGGTCAGCATCTAGTTTTGTACATGCTGTGCAGTGCATCGCTGTGAGTGAAGCAGAGGCATTGCTCTTTGATGTGGAACCCCAAACAACTACTGCCCACCCCACCAAAAGCCAGTGGGCTGATGGCCAGGCCCTTAGGGAGCACATATGGGAAATACAGCATCGCAACACTCGCTTTCAGTGTGTTCCAAGAGCTTGAGCTAAGACACTCACATTTCTTTTGCTTTCCTGAAACAACAGAACTGTTCTGCAGCTGAACTCCTCCTGACCATGGTGCAGCTGAATTCCTGCCTCACTGAGCCTGAGCTTACCTGAGAGATTTCTACAGTACGCTGGAGATGCTTCCGTTTACTGCGTTACACAACCCACCTCGCTAAGACGGGGTGAACATCCTGCTAATGCTGCCTGCAAGAAATAGGTCACGTAACTTGGGCACTGCCAATTGCCAAACAGAAATCAATTAAAAAATCCATGTATGGAAAAAAATAAAAATAAATAAATAAATAAATAAAATCAAATCGATGCTCATTGACGTGGCCCAGCGAGGGGCTGACACGCAGCATACAAAGCAGGACTGACACATATTGATAGGAACAGGAACGCAGCTCTGGGAGCCAGGCAGGAAGAAAGCACAGCGCTGCGTAGCATGGAACTGGGAACACACACCAGGCTGAATGGGGCAAGCGGAAGGACACGGGGAGAGAACAAACTACTGCTCCTGCTGTTCCCACCCCACCAAGTGTGGAATTTTAGACAGGATTGGTTGAATTGATGTTTTCCCTAAATTTTGTTTTGAGTTGATGTCTTCCCTCTATTTTGTTTTATAACAAGCTTTGCAATTATTCCCCCCCATCAAAGTGTGTGTGTGTACATATATATATATAGATATATGAATCCACAAATATACCCCCTGTGAATTCCATGCACCCTGTGCAGAAACAGAGCCACAGACAAAAGTCTGATGCATTGACACCTTCCTGACTGGGGCTGTGTTCTGGCTGCCCATCGACTGCAGTAAGCTGGCTTGGCACAGAACTCCGGAGATCAGGGGTAAAATGACATGCTTCTTAAGACATTCTGATCCAAATCATTTCTCACACGTTAGCTTCTGTTCAGTGGCATAAGAAAAACACAGATACCTCTACATGTCTGCCCCTTTTTATTAATTACTTCTTAAATAAGGTCTTTCCTCTGTTTTTCAGACTAGCTAATCAAACTCCACTACAGGGGTGAACCCCAATTCCTATTTTCACAGATCACTTCAGAAGCAGATTGTAGTGCAATAACCTATTAATATTTCAAGAGTTAGCACCAAATAAGAATGCAATTGTAGTATTTTAGCAGTGTATTTTGGTTGTTAATAAAGCCAGCACTGGATCTCCTACCATTCAACTACTGCCACTGTTTTCAAGAATTAAGTGAAATTCTTAATGACGCTTTTTGGCTACAGAGATTAAAATTCTTTCAAGTTATTACAGGCTAAAAATAGATTTTATACCTGTACAACTTTCACTTGTGATCCTGGCTCGGTAAGAAGCTGCAAGTATTGAAGAATGTGTTGTGCACAGCAGCAAGGCAGAAATGTCAGAAGCAGGAGAATACCCCCAAGGGCAGAGCCGCAGGCAGCAGACTCGCTCGGCACAAAGCACAAGGATTGGGCAGGAAGATAAAAATTTAGAAGCAGGAAAAAATAACCAGGCATTTTAGAGACAGAGTGAGAAGGGAAGGGTAAGGGCTTAAATGCAGGTGGCTAAATAAATGGTACCAGGAGCTGGAAAATCCGCATCCTGCTTTAAAAGAAAAACTAAGGTGATGAGATGACACAGTAAGAGGAGAACTGCACTGCTGACCGGCAGCAGGACCAGCGTTTAAGAGGTACAGGGTCTTTGTTCAAAAAATAAAAACAAAATAAAGAAAAAAAACCCAATCAGCAAGGGTCTTCCTAACGGGCACACTTGACTGAAGGGCGTTCTTTTTCCAGAGGAGATTTCTTGGCTCTGCTATTTCTGAGCAGTGTCAGGGCAGGGCACTGCACTGCTCTTTAGATGACATAACCCAGCGCTGTGGGGTAGCTGGGTTCCTTTTATATGGAAAAGGCTATTCCAGAGGAAAAACTCCTGAGTTTGATTTTAAATGTTTCCAAAACGCACGAGTTCGGTGGCTCCTGCAGTTCCCAGGCAGGGCTGCAGTGAGGCCAACAGCGTTTCTCTCCTTTGCCATATATACAACTTAGTTTGTAAGGGTAGATCTCAAGCTACATGAAGTATATTTTGTAACTGGAGGTACTTGCAAGAAGCATATGCATAAAATGTACTTCACACTGCCTTTTACTTAGATCAAGTACATTTTCTCTGCTTGCTTTCTATTTTACTGCTAAGTGCCAGTTTCTATGTTGGAGATAATTTATCTTCTCAAAATCCCAGAGGGTAAGATAGTTTGTGCAAGAGCAGAACTCTTGATAAAGTAATAAAATACTGTGACTGTCATATGTAATTTACCTATGTTTTACTTTTTTTTCTGTATTTTCAATACCCTTCCCTCTGTTCACCTACATAAAGGTTATTTTTTCTTCACAGTTAATACATTGCATTTTATTAGCTGGTCAGAATTAAATAACAGGGGGGAAAAAAGGATTTTCTGATATCAAATACCTTAAGAGGCAAACTGAATTAATAACACATTATATGAAAAAAAACTCCATTCTTTCAAATTTGGATGCTTGCAGGTTTTGCTGAAAAAATACAATAAAATCAACTTTAAGTTGACACACGTGTCTGTACTGTAGATAAAGCCAATTTTATCAGTCCTATCTTGTCTTAAAGCTCATTTTAAACAATCTTCCAGTCTAATTAGCATTACCTTCTGGCTCCCTAGTACCATGCTTTTGAACGCTGGCATGGTTAAAAGACTCAGGTCTACTTGGTTTAGTACAGTGTGGCAAATGTGAAATAGGAGGGCATATGGCTTATAATTACAGAACCATATGGATGCCAGTAGTGATAGTCAACAGTATTTGAATACAAGAGCAAGGAAGTTAGAGGAAGAGTGATAAATACCATCATACACAATCATAAAATGGATAGCTGTAGAGTGCACCCTACAGACATTTCATTTTGGTTTGGAAATTTAGAGACCCAGATTATCAAGATGAGCGATGCAAGAAATCACTTACCAACGCACAAAGCAGATCAACTGCTTCCAGAATCAGTTCTTGGTGGCCGATGCGAGTGACTCCCAGTTCCTCAAGCTCTTGGTGAGTGATGTGGAGCAGCTGTTCCCCATTGATCTTCTCTCTTTCAAAATTCTTTATGTATTGTTGGAGGCAATCATCAAGGCCTGTTCAAAAACAGCCAACAACGCACATTCAGAGAACAGAGGCAAACAATCCTCATTCTGTAAGTTACAAATAGAGACATTTCTTGGGAATAGAATTCCTTGTTTGGATCTACTGTGGAAAATGTGTGTGGGGGGGAAGTAATTTAACTTACACAGTACAGCACGTCCTACTAAAGAGAAAATCACTGGAGTTATTTTTCACTTTCTTAAACATTTTAAGACTAATTTTAAACCTTCATGGCACTGAGTAGAGAGACAGAGGGAAGCGGAGGACAAAGAAACACAGAGAGTGACATAACAGAAACGCTTTTTCTTATCATGTCAAGAAGACTTAAATGTAACTTTAGCTTATGATTAGGAGCATATTCTTCCCAGAATTCCTCTTAAAAATGATGTGGTGTGGTTATCACAGAAGAAGAGCGGTTTCCAGGCTCAGTACCCGCCTACGCTAGCGCTGCTACACCCAGCAGCAATGTTTAATTTATCTTTTTTTCCCCCCAAGTCCAACTTTCTAAAACTCAGTGAGACACAAATGGTTTTCTTACAAAACCAGAGTAATAATACAATTTTGCACATGCACAAAGTCTTACTCCATTCCTCCCTGAAGCTTAGTAAGGTAAAAATAACAGATTTATTAGCTGCCCCAAAATCCTATTTCTCAGATTGGAGAAGGGACTGAAGACCAACAAGAGCTGAAATATTTTAATTCCTCCCTATCTGTTTCAGGGCCACATATGCTTAAAGTTCCCAGCTAGAACAATGAGTTGAACACGAGACTCTTTACTATTGAAAGCCATGCAAGGTTATGCAGAGTTCCCCAAGGACTCTGTCCAGGACTGTACTCATTTCAGTGGAAAGCCGATATGCGTATGATTGTCTGGAGACCTACAAAAAATCGGCTTCAATAATTTCATTTACTAGGTAGAACACTTGGATTCTCAGTGATCTGTCCTAAGGTGAAGCAAGTAGACCCAAGATGCAGTCAGAAGCTACAGAAATAACCAATATGGACATTTAAGGAAGACGGAACTTTACAATATTGTAATTTCCACGTGCAGCCTTCTTTTAAATACACACAGAGTTACCAGTACGGTTAAATCCTTCATTTAGGGCTACACAGAAAATGTGTAGCCAAGCACTAAGAAGTCAGAGTGTATATAAAGAAAAGGAAAGCAATAGGCATATGATCAATTTGCTTTCATTTATCTGTTTAAAATTTCTCACATAGACAACATAAATAGAAATAAAACAAAAGTTCATGTCTTCTTTTCCTGGATTATGAATGTAAGGAAACAGGATCATTCTAATATGTACCTCAGTATCCTTTTTTAAGGATAAATTTGCCATGATTTTAACATTTTGTGAACCACTAAGGTCCTTTTCTGTAATCAGATGATACGTTTTGGCAATGAGTAACAGAAAAACATTCTAAATTAGTACACGAATGCTAAATGAGTTAAACAAGATGATGAAGGAAGTCCACCAAAAGCATATTAGAAAGCTACATTAGTATCTATTACTCCATTTATGAGGGTACCACCCTAGATAATATTAATCACATCTAATAAAACTGGTCTATTTCACTGTAGCAGAAAATATTAGCCAAAGGCATTACTGGCGTGCAACATCCCAGCCTGACTGGATGCTGGGAGTAGTCGGTGTCCAGAGGTGAGTTTTTAGACATTATAGGAGGACGTGGTCAGAACAACCAAACCACCACATCTTCAGAGTCACTTCTCCATATATCCCATACAAAACTAGATCAGTGATGTAAAATGCCCTATTTTATATTGTTATTCATAAGCATGAGGTAGTCTGGGGCGTTGGTTGGGGTTTTGGGGGTTTTTTCTTGTTTCCTTGTTGTAACCAATATCTGCTTCTTTTCTCTGTTCCAGAATGGTCTGCAAACAGGAGACGATTTCTCTGCCTCTCTTCACGGTTTTAAATGATTTAATGAAGGCTTTTATGTAATTATATTTCAGTTTGGGTTGGTTGAAGATTGCAATAATGAATTGCAGAACTGCAAGTTCTGCACTTATTATTTAACTTTTGAAATTCAGAGCTATTACACATTCCTGTTCCCTGCTTGCCCAAGAACAGTTCTTAGAAACGATTATGGAGCAAATTCCAAACCCCATGAGATACAGATTTGCTCTTAGTGAATAGTTGCCTAAAAATCATCAGAAAATTCACTGAATCTGACACCAGAAATTATTTTGACCAAAAGTGAAGGAAATGAATTAGAGCATTTATCAGCGACCACCAATAAGAATTTGTAGGATTATAAAGGTTTAGAAAACAGCCCCTGAATGTGACATCCTATGAAAACCACGTAGCCAGATGTATGAAAAGTGCCTTTGCGCCAGAGAATATATGACAGAAGAGCAAAATATGAAATTTGTATTATTCATGCTGCTGTGTAATAGCTCCCCAGGGCATCTTTAGAAGGCGTTTACTTAATGGTGCAAACAGCATGGCAGTGGGCAGCAGCACACAGAAATACATCAGTGAAGGGCCCGGCTGTCGCGGAGCGTGACAGCAGCTAATAAATACACACAGACGAGAAGGAAGAGTTGTCCACCTCTCTCTGCTGTTCTGTCCCTGGAGCAAGGGACTGTATTCCAGCGTTCTTTTGCTTGCAATGTAGAATTTTGGTTTCCGTAAGCGTGAGGTGTTACAAAGCAAGAATTTAGCTCTCAGTAGTTCCCCGCTTTTTTATCACGCCTGTAATTGTTTTCAGCATGGAAGTATCAAAGATGCAATTAGAAAGAGTACAGAATGAGCTCATTTTCACTCACCAAAGCCAAATGGAATATTTATTTCCTCAAGCCACTTAGGTCTCATTAGTGCTCTTTATGCAATTTTCCCAATATAATTTCTGTTTACAGATAGGACTGGAATTAGTTAAGATGCATAACTCCAAAGTCAGGGGCATTAACTCTGTTTCACGTGTAAGTAAATAAAATTAATCCTCTGTTCCCAAGTTACATGGTGTCAGAGTCAGGCAAGAAACCAGAGGCTTGCGGTTCTCTTTCTGCACATCCTTCCTTCTTTTGGATACACTTTGTAACTAACCAATGTATCCTTCAAAGTGCAATAAATTAATTCAAGGAAAGGGGTTCAAGCATGTTTATTTTAAAGCTGAGACATAACATCCATGATGAGAAATCTGTTATAACATCTTCTTTTCATTTTTAAGCAAAAGTAACTTTATTCCATCCACATAGACTAGGAAAACTTTATCTCTGTATTCATAGAGTAGAGGAAAACCAAGAATCTGATATGTTTACTGCAAACTAAGATGTGGCAAATGAGGCACGTAGGAAAGGAGACATGAAAAATAAAGGCAGTGGAAAAAAGGTTGGGAGAAAAGGCAGGAAAAGAAAAGCCAGTTAGCTTTAAATTGTTTATTTTCTGAACAGCATAATTAAGAAAATACAGAATCACTAAAACAACGAACAAAAAACCAAACAATCCTCTGTAAAGCTAGCTAACATCAGATTTAAGTACTAACTCCAAACTAACATTACAAAAATGACACAACACATCGTGGGCAATGAGACCCACGGAGATTAAAATGAATATTTCTGTTGATGTCAACGAGCATCGGGTTTGTTTGCCATTAAAAGCACAAACAGAAAGGTCTGTCCCTTTCTCTCTGGCGTTAGACAGGGAATTGGAAAACTCTCCTATGAAGCTCAATGAGGGCAGAGTGCAGGTTGCTGCCCTCTAAGCAGGGAGTCAAATTATGCAGCAAGTGCAGCTTTGCCAGGGGAGGAACGTGGTGACAGTAGCTTTGTCAGGTGTGATCTCTCACCAAAGCAGAGGAATTTCCAAGGTAAGAAGTCCATCGCTTCCAAGTTTTCATAAATATCTCCAGAAACACATTTATTCTCTTTTCCTTTTTCGTATATTTTAATGGCTTTGCATGACTTCTTGTAAGCAATGCTGGTTTTGTAATCTGAATCCTAAACATTTCTGGCCAAGGGATGGCTCTGTTCATGCCACATCATTATTCCCCCAGGAGAACACGGGCAGCTGGCGAGAACCGCAGGCACGGGCTGCGACTCGGAGGGGTTACGCGGAGGGCAGGCAGGAAGGTCCTCGACAGTTTGGCTTGTCACAAACACAACTGCTCTCACAAGGTGATCCTTCTGACAGCAGAGGGTACAGGCAATAATACACTGCGTTATAAAAAGGCAAGGTTGCTCATTCTGCTTTTAGGGATGAAGCAGGAGGAGAAGAGCTCGGTGGAAATGCATTTACCGCGTGTGCAGTTTAGCACCGATGCAAGGTCGTGTTAGAGTCCACTCACAGCCGGTCTGGCAGAGAGGTCAAAACCACTTGGATTAATGCTCTGAGAAAGTATCTAATATTTTTTCCTAATTAATATAATTTTTAAACAGAACGCACATAGCAGAATGCCCAAATCACAACTGCACAAAGGCTTACACACAACGGCCAATCTGAGGCACGGATACAAGTGGCTGTGGAATCTGTGTCGAAAGGACACCCTCTGAAAGTCAGAGAACGCTCTCCATTTGTGCAGAAGGATCACGCCTCTGTCTGCCAAGCTCAAATTAATATTCCTATTAATGTATCTCATTTGACTAGTAAAAGCTACACAACAATCCTATCTCTGTTGTTGCAGAATGGTGACTTGTGAAAAAATAAATCAATAAATCAAAGTGAAACAGAGACAAACTCCATTTTCATATGTCGTGTGCTGGCTGCTGGAGGAAATCCACTAAAGCTGCCGTGTCCTTCAGTGAAGATAAATGCAAATGGGTACTGTGCTTGCTTGCGAGGGCAGAAATCTTGTACAGGATGACAACAATGCACAGCAGGAGCGCAGCCGCACCAGCGCATCCATCTCAAGAGTGCAAGCGGACTTGTGAGCCACCAGGGTCAGCTAATCATTCACAAGAAAACAGACTGTACTCAAACTACCTCGGGGTGACAAGGATGAAAACAGAAAAAATGAAAAAGGACAGAAGCAGCATGAAGGAGAGAACAGAAAAGGTAAAAGACAAGCAGAAACTGTGTGTGCTTTGAGGAAAAGGTGCAGAGAAGACGACTGCTGAACCAGGCTTGGGACCTTAGGAAAAGAAACATATTCTTTGATGCCTGCTGGTTTTAACAAGTGACCTCACACAGGACCTTCCAAAGAAACAGGACTGCACTTGAGAGCCCTTGCCTGATTCCACCAATGGCTTCTCTTCCTCAGCAAAGCAACCTGCAAATCCAGAAAATTAGCTATTTGCTATTAGGAAAAAAGGAAACTCTCATTTCTCTGCTGGAAATTATCTACTGGACTGGGGGAGGCAGAACAAACTTCAGGTCCTGTCACAACCTCCAGTTTACACCTGCAGATCTGCTTAAATATATCCAGCATTTACCAGCATCTACAGGTTCAGTCCAAATAGCAGTTGTTTCTAAAATAACCATCAGCTCTCTGTAACAAGTGTCAGTTTGTATATAAAGCAATCATTGAGCAGCTAGCTGGAAAGAGCTGGTGGCAGAGAGAAGTAGGTGGTGGATGAACATCTTTCCGTAGACACAGTTTTGTTGCATACACATGGCAATTCATGGGTGTTTCTCAAAAGCCCCTTTGATTTATAGACATTTGGCTTGGGCAGAGGGGATATTTTCCAATTCTTATAACTTCCAACAATGAAAGTCATCAGGTGGGTATTTTTTGTCAATGACATTAAAAGCTTTTCAAGAATCATTCAGTCCAGTTCAGAAAGGGTATAATCCTCAGGACCATGGTCACACTAAGATGACTCTCAAATATTACCTATTTTTTCTTAAATCCTTTCAGGAGGAAGAAAAAAAAATGTTTATAGATTGCCTGGGAAAAAAACCCAGATTTTCGTACACGCAGCAATTCAGACAAAGGGAATGTGTTTGAAACACTCTAAAACACCAGTCTGGGAGCATTTCAGACCTGAACTTCATCTAAAGTTTAGAGGCTGCCTAAAAACCAGAGTGACGTGCAGCATTTTCCACTTGTTACAAGGCAGATCCATGGCAATACAGCAGCTAGATTACAACCTTCATACAACCCCCCGAGTGTGTGTGTGAATACACACACACACAAAAGGAAAGGATTAAGACTATTCTGAAAAAAAATAATCCCTCAATTCTGGCATTATCTGACCTTTAAAGGCTTGAGTGTGCAAGTATAAGGTGTTTAAAGGTTGCTTCCCGGCTGAGCTCCCCCCGTCACCCCAGTATTCACATGGATACAGATGGGTGGTTTAATTGCAAATACAGGCAGACTTCTGCTGCTTGGACTCACAGACTCATCATCTGCACCAACAGGAACTAGAGTGGGATGGGAGCTTGGAATTCACGTTTTCCAGACACCAAAACTGTTGAATTCCATTCCAGGTCTCAAAGTGCATTGAACTTTACCAGACAGCAATTCTCCTGCCTGTCTCAGACCACTGGCCTGTCCACAGACTCCTGTCCTTCTTCTCCTGCGAGAGCCTCCACATGCACCCACCAGACCCCTCTGCAGATGTGCTCAAGCACCAGCATCCAGCCAGTGCTGTTGGGCTCCCGTCCAGCCAGACCAGTTCTCCCACTCTGGGCTTTTCATTCGGAGGGCTCCCTTCTCCTCAGCCTCTCCCACCCCCATCCTGACACCCTCCAGCCAGTGTCACTGGTCCAACAGTCCCAGTTACGTGTAACCTCTCGCCCTCCTAATTCTTATCACAAAATTCTCCATTTTTTCCCCTTAGCAAATATATCAACTCCATTTCCTGACCGCTTGCCTTTCCAGATGTCACGGTTCTTTTCCTTCCACACTGTCCCCATTCTTGTGCTTTTGATGTGTGACTTTGGCAGCTTCACCTCCTCTGTACCAGCAGGGAAGCAGAGTTGTGAGAGCGCAAGCTGGAGGGAGATGGAAGCTTCCAACCTCAGTTCCAGTTCTCTCCCCAGAACCAGTCAGAGCTTCACTTGCAGTTTCAGAACTCCTCAGCCACAACCACCTTTTGTAAAAGGGACAGAATCCCCAAGAAATGTAGAAAGCCATAGAAAGTTCCTAAGCATACGAGTAACCTTTCCCCCCCTTCTGGACCAGGGCAAACAGCACCGTCACTTCACCCAGAGCCCATGTCTGAGACACAAACCAGCCTCCCAAATTCTATCCCATAAGCAAAACCACTGGGAATCCTACACCATCGCTGTAACTTCATTTTATTTTTAGCATGTCCAAAGCAATGGGATTTCCCATAATCTCCGTGTCTTTTCAGCAGCAATTTTCCGAGATAACTATATTATCCAGACAAAAACTGTGCTGAAATCATTAATATTTTAAGAGTTCAGGGGATCTGAGAAGGTTTTGTAAGGGGATGTGTGAAGTAATATTAATATCAAATGAGCAAACTGCTGCACTTATAAAATTTGATTTAACGATATGTCACCATCTTCTATTGACATTCCTGTATATGAAGTACATGACTTAATATAGTTCTGCCTCCACTCCACATGACTGAGTGATAGGAAGTGAAGACATTCTAAGTTCTTCCTCAAAGCCTGCCAGGTGCCGTGGTGTTATCACACCAGTACTAAACAGCACTTTGGAGAAGCTTGCTGGAGCTAGACCTGACCTTAGATGTGTCTGGAAGGAAAGAGTCAAGCTCAGGGAATGTATCCCGTTTTCAGACACAGCAGCACGCTCCTTGCTGTCACACTACACAACAGCCTTAACTTTGGGATGTGGTACTGGTGAGCTCCCCATAAAAGTGGTAAAAACTCGAGTGTCTTTAGCTCTCTGTGCTAATGACAGTTGAAGTCTTCCCTTAGCCTCATTAATTTTCTCCGTGATGAAGGTAAGAACAGCCTCCAGTTGTCCGTGAAGCAGCACGGCTGAAGAACAACCTGGAGGTTCTAGCAAGCCTCCAAAAGCCAGCACGTTCACAGCTCCCATTCATTTGATGATTGCTCCCTAGTCCAGAGCAACTACGCTGAGAATACTTGGACTCTGAACCTGCCTTCTTACATTTATTTTAAGAGAAAGGCAAGTCCTTGTATCTATCGCCTCCGCTGGACTCCCACAACACATGGCTTTGCTTTTTTGGGACAGCTGGATGAAATCTCTTCTGGCAGAAGGGCTGGTTCCAGCTCTGAGCGGTCCCCTCGCACTCCTGGCTCCTCGTGCCGCGCACGACTGCGTGGAGCTACACAGGGAGCTGGGTCAGAAACTGCTCTGCCTTAACTTCACCCCTCCTTGTAACCAGCTATTTTTAACTGGCACAGACGAAGTGGAAAACACCAGTGGATGAAAGAGCAGATGCTCAAGCTGGCACAACTGCCAACATACATGCTTCTCAAACTGCACCGTAAGACAGACACATTTGATGGGTTTTTTTTTTTTTACCTAGTTTTCTCTTTTATTTGCTGAGATGGCAAACTTAGCCTGACCATCCCAGCCACTGTTCCAAACATCCTGAAATACATATCAAAAATTAAAAAACAAACCCAAAAAACACTTCTAGGATTAGCTAAAACACCAATATAAAATAAATCCACAGGGCCCCAATCAACTGGTATTTAGAAGAACCTTCTTGATTTCTACTCGAGCCAAAATGCAGAACCAGCATAATCAAATCCTCAAAGGTACCCAGTTACCCAGAAACCAGTCCCTGGTTAGGGGGTACTGGTGACAGTGATGCAGAGAGGCTGTGCCAGTGCTCTATGTCAAGGTGGTGTTTCTGTGGTAACCGTTAAGCCGCTGCCAAAATTGGCAAGAGGTAAAAAAACCCAAACCACAACAACAACAACAACAACAAAAGACAAACCAAATCCCGCCGACTAAAAAAGGCCTTTCTCAGGTCAAAAGAAACACGTTAGGAAATCATGTATAATTTCCCTAAGCACAAGGAGGTGATTTTATTTCAGACCCTTGGACACAAGGGCTGACCTTAAAAGAAAACTACAAGAACAAATAAATTAACTGAAAGCTCCTTTCTCCAGCTCTGGAGGATTTATCCATCTTGCACTCCCCGCAGAAAAGTCTCAGCCACAGACTGACCTTCAAAACCAATAGCTGGCTATTGTACAAAACTATCACACCAAACACGTTTTGGTGCAAGTTATACAGAGATACCCCCCACTTGGCCCTGGTCTTAAATGAGAAGGAAGGAAAAAAAATCTGAAGAGAGAGATGACAAACCTGTCTGAGATAATCAGTAGGGAGAAAAAGTCACTTGCTGGACAGAATTCATATTATCATAGTGTGGACATTGAAAGTGCAGTGAAATGAATCCTGCCCCAAAAGTATGAGCTTGCAAATTGGGCTCTACACTAAATTCAGTTCATGAGCATATTCAAAACCATCCAGTCACGGTGCCACCGACGCTCCAGAACAGCGACTTCCTGGCCAAAAAAAAAGAGATAAAGAAATGGCAAACATCTGAGGCATATATATGGCTGTGAAACAGGAGCAGCAAAATGAGCTTGTGGCAACAAAGCCAACTGAACTCAAAGGAAACGGCCAGAACGCCCGGGTCCCCTTGTGTCAGCAAGGGCCAACGCTGGCAGAGCGGAGCAGGGACAAGGGAACGGAGACAGAGCCCAACAGAAAGTGCTACAGGTGTTTCAGTGCCAAAGATCTCTTCCTTCTTGTTTTGACTTCACTGGCATATCGTATTAAAAATCTCAAGACATCCAAAGCACAACCAAACCCAGCGCAGGCATTTACAGTGAGAAGCCCAAACAAACAAGGTTTCCGCTGAACACAATTTCTCCAGCAGCTGAGCCCGTGACCCAATTCACAAGGGAGTTTAAACTCCTCCAAGATCTGCATTTTAGAAGATGGCCTTGGCAATTCCTCACACAGTTGCCAAAAAATCACAGGGCAGCTGCTTTCAGGCTGCTGCAAAGAGTGAAAAAAAGGCTGGATATGATTTTTCCAACAGTATTCAGAGGCTTTTTTGATAGCATCTCGTAGGCAGTTACTTGGCTGTGGATCAGTTGATCTCTCTCTTCCCTTTTATTTCAAGGGAACACTAAGGACATCCAAACTGAAATATTAATTCCAAATGGGAATTCATATTTTTATTGATACAAACTCTGTGAAACCAGCAACAGTAGGCAAATGGGAAGAAACCACAAAAAGAAAGAAAGGAAACTGTAAATCCTACCAAAGAAAGAAGCTTTTCTCTTTCCTTGCATTTACCCATTTTTATTCTAGGTAGTTATGTCACATGATGATACCAGGCAAATTTATTCTGCTTGTTACTGAACAGAATGAGAGCTAAAAATTTTTATTCACTACCACTTTTCTTGCAGTATCAGATTAAGATAGATTAAGTCTCTGGCTTCAACTACATGATGAAAAATATTACTACAACTTAAATCACTGTTATTTTGTGGCTTAATGCTGAATGTTTTGCTATTTGATCTGGCCACAGCTTATCCAAGATTTAATACTCCTGTGAAGAAACATGAAACAGGAAAGAATTTTATCATATCTAAGGAAATACATCGTCAAAGGTCCATGAATATAGTATGATTACAGGTCAGCGTAGAAGAAAAATTTTAATCTGCCCAGAAAAGCAATAGTACCCAGTGCTTCACTGAGAAAAAAAAAAAAAAGGTAAAATCAAGTGATTACAAAATGTTTCAAAACCATAGGATGTCACTCACTCATGCATTGGAAATATTACTTTTTAATATGCTTGAGATGATTAAATATTTTAAATGGCAGCATGAAAAAAAAAAAAAAAAAAAAAAAAAAAAGGACGTAGCACAGGACTGGCCCCTGACATTTAAATCTCCCTGCCAAGGAAGCATCAGACTGGAAATACTCAAGTTCCCATCTAGACCTAACCACTGTTGCAGATACAGAGCCCGCTGCTGGCAGAGGACAATGCAGGAGAACTAAACCAGAGCATTCCTAGGCATTTTCCTGTTCTCCATAAGCAAACAGGGGAAGCTGTTTTCTCAAGACATCAGACAAGGAGCAGCAGATAACGCGAGAGCAATGTGCCAGTAATAAGAGCTGTCCATAAAAGCTCTAAATAGAGCTGCCCGTGAAAGGTAAATGTATTAACTGGCTGATAATACAGACTCAACAACCCGGAGCAATGCACTGTATTAACTGAGCAGGATACATTAATTCCATGTCAACAAAAATAGCACAGGATGAAATCACGTTTCTGGAGACACTGCTCTCTGGGAGCAGGCTGCTGAGCTGCCCTGGCAGCCATGCCCAGTACAGGCTCACAGAGAAAAGTCTCTTCTAGTTTACTGTGGTTTGTTTTTTGTCTGTGTCAGAGAACATGGAAAGCCATTGAAGGTTAGCCCTTTAAATCACACTTAGGAACAGGCTTGCTCCTGTCACCAATCTTCCCTACTCCACCCTTCCCTACTCCACCCTTCCCTACTCCACCTGGGAAGACAGTCAGAGGCAGGAGGCTGTGAAAGACACTTCAGGTGTCATCTTCTGGTCTCTGAGCATAACCATGAGGTAACACAGCTGGGAACCTCTGGCAGGACCAAGTTATGCAATGAGTAAGAAACACTAAGTTAGTGGGAAAAGTGAGTACAAAACAAATGAAATACCAGTTTCTGTGTAAAATCAAATAGCTGTGATAAGAAAACAGGGGAAAAATAAGAGCGAGATAACCCAGAATGGTCAGAGGAGTGAACTGGAACTGGCTAGCATATTGACACATTTCTCTTTAAATCGTCATGCAATCAGCGTGCCCTAAATTGCCATTGTTCTGAACTCCTAGAAATAGGACACAAAGCACAGACAACTTAATTTCTTCAACTATTTCTTATTCTCAGTGAAAATGCATCGTGTCACCTACGGCTGCAGGTCTTTTCTCCTGTGATATCCCCTGGTAAATTAAGGGTAAATCCGGCCGCTTTGGTCTATCCCAGCAACCAGAGAAAGCTCAGCGCATCCCAGCTCGGTGAGATTTTTCTCTTTGTGACTTTTATATATCACTGAAAGCAAAAAGTAAACTTGAACAGCTTTTCGGTGACTGTTAGAACACCGAGTTAAAAAGGAAAAGTTGCCATCCATGACCCAGGGTTTCAGCACACAAGTAACGACGCAGGGCTTCCAAGCAGGCTGGAGGGACGCGTTGCAGGCTCCGGAAAGTGCTGGATGGGCAGAGCTGCTCAGAAGAATTTGTTACACAACTGGCCCGTGGCACATACAACCACACGAGCAGGCGAAGAGCAAATGTTGCTAATTCTACAGACCACAGCAAAATTTCAGGCTGCTTCATCACTAAGAGGATTTAGCAGACAGGGAGCTACGATTTGCTTCTTCCCCGTCCGGAACTGGAAGCCCAGTACACCTGCATTAAGAGGATTGCAGAGGGAAAGGGTGGCAGCTTGCCCCTTCGCTTTGCCAGGGGCATCGATGCATTTTCACAGCATAAGAGGATTGGGTTAGTAGTTTCAGTCGTGCTGCAATCATACTCTCTTCCAGATGACACACAACTTCGGCTCAGTATGGATCTAAGAAAAACAACCAGCCCTCTCCACACGCACTCCCCCTAAAACCCCAGCAGAAACCAGTCATACCAGCTGAACCTTAAGTCCAGGTTTTTGAAATCTCAGCCCAAAAAGAGAAACAGGGACACAAGTTCTGGAAATGGGTTCAGCTGGGTGAAATAATTGCAGGGTGTGCTATTCACCTTGCACTGCTTTAGGAAAAAAAAACCCCAAAATCTTAATTTTTAACTTTTGAAAAATAATTGGCAAGTGCATTATTTCCCTGAGACAAGCACAAGCGACTGATAACTTTCAATTAGAAAATGCCTGTAATTATTTTACATATTTTACATATAAGGTATGTTATTATTCTTGCTTTTGATTACTTTAAAGGTATCTACTTTTTAGTCAAGACATCTCTATGCCTCCCTAGTTGGCAGTCTCTGTAATTCAGAATTTAAAGAGCTTCAGAAACAAAAAGGTCATTTTGATCTCAAACACAGTAGCTGTTTAATATTAAATTTGGATTTTCCCTTTTCTCAGATACCAAGTTACCTTCTCAAATGTAGCTTGAGTAACTTGATAATGTAGATTAATTGACAGCGCTACTCACAGTGTTTCTTTTCCCTAAAAATGCATAAATGGGACCGGAAAAAAATCAATTTAAGATGACATTTAATACACATCTAATAATGCCATTTGCTCACTGTGATCAATTTTCAAATCCTAACTTTAAAAGTACATCAGGTACCTGCAACCATGTTAAAAATGATTTACAAGAAATGAATGTCCTTGACTTACTTTAGTAATTTCCAGGGACAGGATGAAAAATTAGTATTTCCTCTAGAGGGCTTCAGGGTCTGTATTATTTCACAAGTCATCTAAGTTACGTTGCACTAAGTGACTGTGCTACTAAGGGTCAGAAAGGCTCATTGCTATTCTGATTGGTCCTGCTTTGGAAGGAATAAAAACCCACCCAAACGAACAAAAATCACCATTAGTTAAGTACAAAGCTAACATTCTGATGATCATATCCTGGCTAACGTCCTAACCTTCCAATCCCACTATAAGAAACCAAAAAATGAGGTGGACACTGGTTATATGATTATTTTTACTAGAAATGCTAAAGTTAAGCAATTTACACTTTGTTTTTCTTGGAATATTGCTCCCCATGGCAAGCAATTTTTTTCTTTGATGATTATTTCCACACAACACTAATAATAATCCCGAATTTAACAGGACATTCTAAAGCAATGCACATACAAAAAATGCATATAGTAAGTAAGGTAATATTTTTTTCCTTTCTGTCTGCATTGCCATAATCTTTCTAACCAAGTTCCTGATTCAAAGAATTTATACGCTAATAGAAAATCTAACTAAAATTCAACATTTCATATTTAATCACTTTCCTGTCTCAATGTTTCCATACCTGCCCCCAGAAATCCTCTGCCTCATCAGCCAACATTCTTGCTATGTTCTTTTTCTCTCTGTTCTTTCACAAAACTCATACTTCCTATGCCTACCTTACTACTGAGCCACTAAGTTATTCACCACCTCTCAGCAGCTCTTACTTTTCCAGTATCTGATGTGTCAACTGTACTTCTAAAGATGATACGTTTCTTATCTTCTCAGATACAGAAATGTCCCTAAAGGTGCAGTTTCCCAACAGGCTTAAGCCCATTTCAGACTGTGTTGCTGCCAAAAGAGGCAGGAACTTTGCAGCCTCCCCCTCCTCAGCCTGGCACTGCTGATTTTACGGCAGCAGAGTGAATCAGAGCAGCCTGTTAGCCCAAGCTGAAGCATGCAGAAGGTGAAGGGAAGCTCAACCTTTTTTGTCAACAGCCTGTGAAACAACTTGGGTTTGAAAATGCAGCAGCCAAAGCAGTCATTTTCTGCTCCTCCCTGCCTCTCGCCACTTGCTGCTACCTCCAAATGTCTTTGCAGCTGCCTGTTGAGCCGAACTGGGGAACTGATCCATCTGAACAATAGCCCAGAAAACAAATAAAAGAGAGAAGGTTCCTGTTTGGCAGGTGAATTTCCTCCAGTCCCGTTTACAACAGGGCAGAGAAACCAGAGCCAGCATTCCCAGGACACAGGGTAAGGGGGAGTTGCAGGGGCCCAAGAAGCAGGGAGGTAGAAGCAGTGGATTCACGAACAACGATTCGAACCAGGACGGTCACTGGAAATCTGGCAGATTGACTACGACCCTGGAAAAAAGCTTTGAAAAGAGAGAGGATTCTGACACCCCTGACTGCTACAACTGGCTGTAGCAAACCCTTTAAAATGTTTTACAAACTCAGAGCACAACAAACGAATCTTTTTCCAACAGGGCCAAACTGTTTTGGTCCCCCCCATCTCTGGTGGGACTGGTGATCCTTTTCATAGAAATGTGATGAAGGAAAGGAGAAAGAAACTGGAGATTATGTCAGGGAAACTGTGAGATGGTAGAAAGTTCACTTTAACATGTTGCACTGGGAATCACGAAATCATCAGCTAAACCCTTGACAGTTACAGGAAATCTTCCTAAGATGTATCCTATGTTTAGTTTCAGAACTGGAGCACCAGTCAGACCGTTTCACTCATCAAATCCAGCACATTTTCTTGTAGAATAGAAATCTAATTCGACTTCTCTCCAGTTTGATGCTTGTCAGGTACTTGCAGCCTGTGGGAATCACAGCGCTGAAGTTCCCACTAGAAGATTCCCCCCTTCAAAAGAGAAACAAAGTTTACAGCATACACAGCTCTTTGGAAAACAAAACGTTTAGGAATTCCAGACGGATCGTGGAGGGTCCTGTTCTCAGTGCCACTCATTTTTAACTATAGGACACGCTAGAGTGAGGATTTGTGCGAGTGTGGCCTTGATCCAACAAAGAACTTAAGTGCCTGCCTCGCTCCCCTGTAAACTGCAAATCCTCCAATTGATTGGCACAGGAATATTCACATGATTCCAACTTAAGTGCATTGCTGGAGCAGAGCCAGAGCACACTGAGCATTACACCCCGACGGACAAAGGCTTGGAGATGGTCCCATCCCATTTCACAGGAGGAAATCCATGTTTCTGTGGAAGGACAGCACGCACGCAATTTATACCTCCCTTAAAAGCTTTCTCCAGTCTGAAAAATCCGCTGCAAGAATCCACGTTTCCCATGACACTTACTGGTACCCGTGTACTCGTTTCCTCTGTAAAGATGCACTTTGGTAACGGATTTACATCTTTCAGTACTTAAAACTGCACCACTCTTGCTGCCTCTTCCACTCCGGGATAGGCAGTGACATGACAAACCTACTTGTAAAGCGATTACATTCAATACCAGCAGGTGACTGGTTCCAGAAAAAGACAAAAGTGACTAAAGTTCTTGTTATTGAATCATCTACATGTCTTCCTCCATCATAATATTTTGATAACTTTGAGAAATTTATTATAAAACTCTTTAAAACTGTACCCAAATATTGCTTAAACAAGCTACTGTTAGCTAGCCCCTACTTCTTAGGGACTTGAAGTTATGGCTTTTCATCTGACTGAGAAAAAGAAAAAAAAAAAAAAATCAATCAGGAGACAGGAGACTGGTCACATTAAACAATGTGAAGCTGCTGATCATGAGAAGATGAGGAGAAAAATTCTTGTGACTGATGAGTTGTAACAGTCAGTCCTGAAAAGCTACAGCCAGCGAGGAGCCAGGAGAAGTAGAATGGTCTCAGTGCTTTACCAAGGGACATCAGCATGAGCTAGAGCGTTAAAAAATTGCTATTCCCATTTTCCCCAGACAAGTCTCTCTTGGCAAGGTCAGGTTGGTACGTGCACTAAGTCTGCACTGAAACCGAAGAGATTTGGCTCTACATATGGAAAGAAAAAAGGTCAAAACAACGCTTTTTTTTCAAGGGCTGAAGGAAAATTCCTTGGAGACCAGAGTGATAACTGACGGTAACTGACAGTAATGAACATTCTGTTCATCAGTTTTATGATTAAGCACATTCAGACCTTCAAAACGCAGGTGCTCAGCTGCATGCACCTCTCCTTTTAGAGCCAGGAGGACACTGTTTCCTCAGCACCAGTGGTTATTGCCACCAAAGAGCTGTATAAGCAGCACCCCAGGAACCTGGAACACCAAGCTCGAGCACAGAATTGTCTCTGCCAAACACACACACGCAGACACTGCACAAACCCATTCTTCTAAACCCCGTCTCGGAGCACCAGTGAATGTCATCACCTGAGGGTCACCAGGGTTGTGCGTGTGCACCGAGACACAGAGCACACTGAGCTATACACACACTGCTGTTTCAGATGAGGACTGAACCTGCCATATGGACACTGCTTGAGCAAAAACCATTTATGGTTGTCTGTCACACCCAGGTATCCAAATCATAAACTTTTATGCTTCTCAAAGAGAAAACGAGAGAAGTGGTTTGCTCTGCTGGCAGAAAGGGTGCCCTGCAATACTGATACATTCTCAACAGCTCCTGGTGGGCCCCTGAAGTGGTCAATCATATGTTGGAACAAGCCATTCCATCGTGTAGCTTACTGGGGGACAAGTGAGGGCATTTCCCCCCCCCCCCCCCCCCCCCCTTTCCAGCTACAAACGCCTAAGCAACCCCTAAATGTGTTGAAATTATCTTGTAAGGACTACCTCTATGCCACTTGAGTTCTATTAAAATCATGTCTTGAAGAAAACGGTGCAATAACTAGGCCGAAACCAACACGGAATGAGTTTATTTTGCAGGTTGAGAAATGTTCATGTTTCATAGGGAAAGAGGTTGTTACTTCTTGCTACTACAACGTTGGCAGTTGTGCCGTATTTTGGATATACTGCGAACACATTTTGATTTGATTCTGGCAGGCTCCCAGCTCAGCTGAGTTCCAATGAATGCCAACACATTAGGATTCCTTTCAGTAAACACAAGCCACAGCTTCTTCGGCAAACGGCCATATGCCACGTTCTCACACTAGCCATTTTTAACCCAAAGAGCTGAATTTAGCCATTGCTTGTGAGGTTAAAAAGAAAAAAGACAGTCAATGGAACTCCTCTTGTACTTCAAAAAGCTGAATCTGCCTCGGTGTCAGGTAAGGTCTGCATGAAGCTGCACTGTACAGCTCCATCACCTGAAGAACAGCGATTCCATTTCCAGGAGCCAGGAGCAGAAGGGACAGCAGGAAGGTGCCATCTCCCCTCTCTGCTTTTCTCCGTGTTTGCTTGAGAAAGGGGCATTGGTTCCTAGAGGCATGCAGGTGCTTAAAAGCTACTGTGAACCCTCAGCTGCTGCTGCATGGAGAGATCTAAGCATGTCAGTTTGAGCAGTCTTTTCACACCGGGGTAAATTCCCTTTGAGACTATGGACATTTATTTCAGATAGAATCTTTCCAGTTAAAAATGAAGCTAGGTAGGGGCATGGCCAGTACTCAGAGCTCACACCTCACTGAAGGTCTTATTTCTCACAGTAAAGAAGTATTAGATGTGAACTTCCAGCCAACTAAATATGTAGCTCCACAAACTTCTCATAAAACTGCTTCCACTCAAAGACAAATATTGATCAGAATATTCCCAACACCTCATCATTGCCTCAACAGTTCTGACCAGACTCTTCTGAGAACCAGTGACAAGCAGCAGCACTGTGAGCAGGTGGCTCTTTAGTTAATCTTTCTAAACCCAGCAGAAATGACAGCTCTCTTCTTTGAAGCTTGTCCAACAGCCAAGCTGCAATGGGAGAGGTTAAACTCACCAAAAGAAAAAAAGAGAAAATTCCTAGACTGCAAGGTCCTTCCACAGTTGCAAACACCTTCCTGTGGGATCAACTGGTGATGCTGGTCTCCAGCTGCTGCCTGCACATTCCGATCCCCTCAGTGATAATGGGTGCAAGAGCTCACTGGCACGAGAGAGAAGTTGTTTCCTAACCCCACTGCAGGGCAGCATATTGCCCGAGAACAGCAGAACCACTGCTCTCTGGGATGGTCCAGAGTTAGAGAAGCTTCCACTGCCCAGCAGCCTGCACCACTGGCTGCCTGATGCAAAGCTGCTACATTTGCAACCTACTTTCCAGAGGTTCTCCAAGGTTAGCTCTGGCCTCTTAGCATGCAAATCCTCAAGGAGCACAGAGACACAAACCTATGTATTAGTACTATACATATGATTATATGTATCATTATTAATAATAATTCCTTATCCTTATGTAGCACTTTTTTGTTAGCAAAGCTCAGAGCTCATTAGAATTCCCTGTTTGCCAGGCAGGAAAACCAAACCAAAGGGATGTAAAGCAATTTTCCTGAAATCACACTGAAGAGCAACGGGAGAACTAGAAATAGGCTCCATGTTTGGTCACAGTTTTCATGCATGGCCTTAATTAACTGGGAAAAATGAGAATCTTCTCTAACCAGAAGTGAAGGGGAACACACACACACTACCTAATCCTCCACCAAAATGTTCACAGTCTCCGGGAGAATAAAGGAAAATTTATGAAATACATTTTGCCCTTTATTCTTTGACTATATATATATATTTTTTTAAAACATTTGCAGCAAGCTCTGTTGAAGCTGCATTTTCCTCTAATGCGCTTTACTTCACAAGTGTTCATAATCAAAATTAATTCAACTAAATATTGCAAATGAGACATGGAAAATTACAACCACTTGGTCTACCGCATTTTTATCATCTTCTTCATGCCAAAAAATTCAAATGACTCTGTATTATGTATTCACACATTCTGTCGCTTGCTCTTTAACTCTGCTTGTTTTCCCACACATCTCTTGTTCATTTTGCAAATGCTGTCTTAATGTCCTTGTCTTTTCTGGTTTAGTCCTCTGAACTCTCCCTTCTGAGCCTCAGTCCCTCTCTTAGGCTCCTCTCCTCCCTTCATTCCATTTGCATCCTAACTCCTGATGCCTCACCTGCAATTTTGTCACTGCTCCTACTAATGTGCAGCCGAGTGGCTGCTGAGAGCACAGAAATGGTTCAAATACACTACAATTTGCAGTCCATCCCTGTGTGCAGCCCATTTTATTCCCTTCTAAACAACTTTAATTCTGCTCTGCAAATTTGTCACATTCACATTTTTTCTCCCCCCAAACCAGCATGTCAATACTGTGTCAAAATTCATCCCTTCCAAAAGCTTTAACAAGTTAATAAAACAAAAATAGTAAGCTCTAGCCTCTATTTCTCCTAAATTTAGTTGTGCCCTAGCATCAAAATTTTCTTGGTCCTTGGCTTTCAGCTATTCCACTGCAATAGCTCTCCTACAACCAGTTCTCTTACTGCAGTAAATCTGCAGGACCCTGTATCTCTGCATGGGTTCAGTCTCTGATCACTGGATGGGTCAACAGAAGAGTCAACTTCCAACTGCAGGAAAAAAAAAGTCTTGAGACAAGTTTCAGAATTAGAACTATAATAAAAAATACACCAAGCATTTCACCCCTGTTTCCATAACTGAAAACCATCATGGACTACAGCATGAGCAACCTCTAGTTTGTCTCATTTCAGTAAGCAGAGCAGATATTAGCAGCTCTCGGTGTAGTTCCTCCTGAACCACACACCTTGACAGGTTCCAGTTGAAAGCTCCTTTTCAAATTGCTTCAGAATTGCTTCAGGAGTGCAAGCGAGAGCGTGACTGTTGATGTGAAACGTGTTTGGGGGCAGCAGACCTCGGCTGGAAGGCTCTTCATTCCATCCTCATCTTCCAGGAAGATTTGCAAGATTTCACTTAGCTCGCCTCCCAGACATGGAGGGGCAAAAAGGTGAGCAAGGGCTGCTTTGAACTTTTGAAGCTCATTTTATTTGTGTGCTGCTGGATTTGCTGCTATGCCTTGAACTTAAAGATAGAAACTGATTAAAAGTTCCCTTAAATTCACCCTTATCTCCCAGTTCCAGTTCCATTTTGTAAAGTCTAGTTCTCTCACACATGCACAAATACCTTTCTTTCCCACTCTGACTCTCATTATCCTTTAATTACTCTGTCCTTTTTGATCTTAAGCACGCTTTGATTCCCTCTCTCTTGAAAAACATCAAGTCTCTCTGGGAATCCACCTCCAAACTCTTTATAGCTTCTCCACCACTTTACCTTCCAAGTCTCATAGCATATTTTCATTTTCTCCTGCACACATTTCCTTTCTGCTGGCTTTTTATAATTGGCTTCTTTAACATTCCATCAAAACTTCTCCCTTTCATTTTCTTAGTCATAGCAGGCAGAGTGTGCTCTTGAAATGCATTAACAGTAAACTTAAAAGGCTCTGTCAATAAAAAGACTGAAAAACTGTCTGAGCAGAACTGTGTGACTGAGAACTAGACCAGTAGAAATCGAATGAAATACAGCAACCCAACGGGTCGTGCCATCTAGGGACTTGTAACAGATTACTGCTACTGTGGAGACCCAGGGGGAAAAGGAAAAAACAAAAAAAAACCCCAAAAAACAAATCTTCAGTGAATCAGGAGATAAGTTTTCAGTATTTTAATTTCCTCACACTAAAATCAGTCAAAGATCTGTGGTGATTTCCTCCTTTTCCACTGTAAATCTGTCAAAGTTTCCTTTTTGAGCTTTATGACTGCTATCAAAACTATGCTGCTTAGATTTTGCCACAAATAAAAATGACTTGTTGGGCACTCTGAAAGGCCAATTGCTTTAATTGTTTTATATCTGCTCTTTTCATTTTAGAAGTCTGGAATGACCTAATAGGTTCTCTTAAATCCAGAGCCTACAAGATACGTTACCCAGCCACATTTTGTTTAAGTATTCTAGCACCTGTTTTCCCTCAACAATACTCACATCTGGAGTGGCCAAAACAGAAAGATGCATCTTGCCCTCCCATCCACTGACAAAACAGGGAGATGCAGGATCATGCTGTTCAACTCATTTTTCTAAGAGGCTGCAAAATTTCAGTCTTTCTTTGACAAATGAGATCTTAAAGTCCAAAACCAAATCATTAAAAACACTTTATGACAGCAGTAGTAAAAAAAAAAATACAGTTACTGCTTCTGGGTGTTCTCCACAGGGCACCCATCTCCAGCAGCATTTTCCACAGCCTTGTTTTCCAGAAGCAAAACAAACAAACCAACCTTGCAACATTTAGATGATCACATTGAAGGTGCTCCGATTTTCTGCTCAACTCACTACAATTCTGATTCCAGTTCAAGATTTCTCAGAAATTGCTGGGTTTACATCTAAGAAACTACTTTGGATAAAAATCAAAAGGGAGGAATTGTAGCACCGAGGATGTGATGACAGAACCTCACGTGTTGTCGATCAACAGGTTTCTCTTTATGACAGACCCACACAGCAGAAAACAATCGCGGGGAGTTGTATATAACAAGTGAGGTGTCCCAGAGAGACAGTTCTCTTTTCGGGCTACATCTGCTCCTACAAGCTTTCAGAAGAATCATCCTTTGCCTTGTCAAGTTTCAAGTGCCTTAGGAGGTATTTAATTCACTGCCACTGAATTTAGCATATATCCAACTACCAGTGTAAGTTGCTAGCATAATTTCTGGGTTAACCAGGCATTTTTCAAGTCACATTATATTAATACAGTGTAAAATTGTGCATTGTCACATTTATCAGTTTTATCAGATTACCAAAGTTAGCACGTTTTTCTAGCAAGTTTGCAGTGCTTGTTATACAACATAAAAATGATCTGCTATTACCTCAGACTTTATTTAACTTTAATATACTTCTATTTTTCCAGGCCTGTGAAACTTTGTGCACAGCTATCAAGACTCTACAAAAGTAGACCTGGAAGTGAAAAACTGTTTGCTCAAGTGTGCAGCTTGATCATGAAAGGAAAAACACAGCAAGGTTTTAAGGTATAAAAAAAGCCAAGAATTGGAGGAAGTAACCAATAATTAGAAAGGATTAGAAAGGGTGGTTGTTTGGATTCGATTGTTTTAAAAAAAGCTATGTAGAAGAGATTTAAAGTTATGTTTTTCAAGAACTTGTTCATCTTCAAAGCTTACACACTGAAAAATACTAAGTACACAAACACTTGTGGATTTGGCTCTGGATTATTTAAATTTGGTTGCTTGGGTGGTTTTTTTGCCTCCTATACACGATGAATTAAAGTCATAGTTGATATTCATAACTGTAACATTAAGACAGAATGCCCAGAGGAATTTTGAAGAGAGTAAATCAAAGGGCTGTATTGTTGAGAAGATTATGAAGCATTACTTGTGGAGACCCGACCATTATGCATCAAAGATGTTCCACTGTTACAAAGAGGGGTTGTTCACTAATGCTCATCTGTTATCACAGCAGTCGTGTCAGATTAGTTTCATCCGCAGTGCTGCCATCACCACAATCTCCTACCAGGGATGGCAAAGGGGCTGAAATCTTCTTTTACTGCACACATCCTGACTTCCTTAGTTTTCCTCTAAAACCCACCAGTCATTCACAGGCAGCACGCAACAATCCAACACCAGCAGATGGAATTGGAAGGCTTAGTCAGAAGGGATACAAGGCACAAGCAGGCTTTCATTTTAAGGGTTTTTAAAGCCCAAGCAACTCCTGGAAGCTGCTTTGCAGCAAGACCACTGCTCCTGCAGAAGAGTCATCGATGCTGTCAAATCTAGCCTTGCCAACTCCCATCAATGCACATATTTCATCCATTAAAGCACACGTTTTTCATCCATTGAAAGCATGACAAGTGACACGAAAATCTCAAGCGTACAAGCAGCTCGAGGAATAAAGCTGGAATATAAGGTTTTATGTAAGGTTTACAACTCCTCCATCTGAAAACAGTAAAAGATGAGAAATACAATATTAACATTTCAGACTGTTTTCAAAAGAAAAGAGACTTCTCTCCCATTTCTCATGAACGAGGCAGGGAAACAAATTTATGCCCTTATTTAGTGAATTCTAACCGCATTCAGCTGCAGTTAAACAGCCTATAAAAATTAAGAGAATCTTACTGTGCTAAGGGAAGAATTACCCATTACATCAGACTTAGAAGTCTATCTTAGGCCAGTAGAGAGATTTAGGAGGCATGAGACCTCTTATAGAAGCCATACGTACTCTTCCCAATGTATTGCATTTATTCACATAACTCTTCATTCTTAGCAGCAGTTTCTGCAGGTAAATCAGATTTATTTCTCCAGTACACCACAGTCACGTGAAAACCCCTTGCAAAGATGTACATCTCATTTGCACTCTTCTATCCCTCTGGTACCAGGACTTAATTGAATAAAAGATTATCTATAATTGAATAAAAGGTTATCTATCAGTTATTTCGTATTTGAAGTTTTGGGATGTTTTGTTTCTTTTGGTTTTAGGACTTTTAGAATTATTTTAGTAAAAAAGCTTCTAACAATTTCTTACTGTCCACCAACTTATTAGATGAACTGTCTGCTAACTCTTCCATTTCAGACAGTGCTCCAGTCACATTTCCTGCAAAGAATATCCTCCTGATCTCCCCTCATAAGGAGTTATTTATTCTACATCATACTTTCAACTCAGTAGACAAAAGACAAATGTTGTTATGTACAATACAGTTTAACAGAGAAGCACATAATGCTCAAATTAGGCAATTCCTCGCAAAACCGTGGTGATGAATACTGCATTTAAACTCAGTCATGCTCTTTTTTCAACACTTTTCCTGTACTGTGTACAGGCCACAGCTTCCCAAGCGGCTGTAGATATCCAAGGACTGAAATGAATCATTAGCAGTCAAATTAAACTTGTTATCAAAATGCAACTCTATTGTTAACAGATGAAAAATGAGTGGATCAAACGACTGCAGCAGGAAAAATCTCATAACAGCTCATCTGTGACTTGTCATCTCGTGCCACAGCACTTAATTCATAGTAATATCAACTCAACAGTTATTTTCTACCTGTATTTTTATATCTCTAAAGTAATTTCAGGGTTCAGCTATGCAACTTAATTTCTGAATTAGTGGTTTCCAGGGAATGTGCTGCCAGAGTAATAGGCTGGGAAAAAAAAGAAAGGGGGAAGAGGGAAGCTGGGAAATCTTCTTGGAAAAGCACAAGATGGGTATTGTCAAGGGTTGATCATGAAAAGATAGGGGGGGAATGAGGGCCTAACATTCACTCAAGACATTCTCACCTCTATGATGAGCTTCTTCTGTAATACTTTGTTCTAATACTAGAGCTACGAGAGAGGAAGGAGACAGAGGGACCGGAGCAATAGCACAGGAGTTCTGAATACTATGAATTGCTTCCATATTACCAAGCTCAGCTGTGGAAAGGTTTCTAAATTTTGCCTGAAATAGCAAGGGACATGTTCACCTCATACCAATACTTGTCAGAGAGCGAGACAAGCTCTCTGTCAATACACACAGGAACGGTCCTACAAGGGTCCTGGTTTTCACCAGCCTCTTGACATTGGAGTTTTCCAGCAAGGAGAGAGTCTCACTTTTAAAGAGAAACTCTGCAAGTCAAAGTCTCGAGCTTTTTGGCTCACTAGCCACAGTGGAAACTGAGAGTCAAAGGGTGACGTGTGGGACACAACCAGGCTTCAGAAGTCGGTGACTTTGCTTCACTGGTAGCCCAGTTAGCGCAGGAGAAGGGAAGATCTGTAGAGGTGTGGCAATGCCTCAGAACTCCACACATGTTGAAGATGTGACTCCTGGAGACTCACAAATAGGATTTAAAATTAAATCTCCCATGGAGACTGTTTCTATACTGTGACTTCCAGATACAGGCTACTGAACATTTCGGAGGCAGTCTGCAGGACACGGCAAGTGGAAGAGGGAAGGGTGACAGACAGCGGGTGATACGATGACTTGATAACACATCACTAGATTGCACCATGGAAGAACTACAGCAGATGTGAGGACACAAGCATGTGGGGCTTGGAAAGGGGGGTGAAACCAATCCCCACACCAAGATTCTTTCTTCTGCAAAGGAATAGGAAGATGAGTCAGAAGTGACTTCATACAGTGAAGGGAGCAGCAGAGTGAAACTTCAGAGGGAACAGGATGCTGCTGATATGGACCTGGGATAATCCTTAAAATGATGGTTTAAAAAAAATATATGTTTTTCTAAAAAGGAAAAAGCACCTAAAGATGCACTTCTACTTCTTGACTGGCATTTAATGAGTCACAGCACTGTGAAGAAAACATGGTTTTGTCAGTTTTCTGCTATGTTGTGATGACTTTGAATGGCTCATCTGAAATATCAGTCCTTCTGTAATCTTAGTCCACAAGTGCTACAAAACTATCTGTTTCCTGAAGCTGATCTGTTCTTCAGGGGGACTTCTACTTTTCCCAAGCCTCAGGGAGCAGCAAGAGCTGACTGCCCCCTGAGGGAAGGTGAGCTGGGGGCCAAGGGTGACCCCAGCACTGGCAGCACCCTTGTCTGACAGGGTGCAGGCCCCAGTGTGCGAACGCAAGAGGCAGAACTGGCTGTTGGCAACAGGCTCCATCAACAGCCACAGACAACGCAAGTCACGAAACAGGACCTGGGAGGTCAGCAGGGAACAAAAGTAGATACAGTGAGAGACAAGATTATGATGTACATCATCCAAGGCATCCAGTCAGGAGACAAGCTACCTACAGCACAGGTCCAAGTGAGCAGAGCTGGAGACCAACACACCCTAAAGCATAATCTGGGCTTCCACCAGGCTGCTGGGCTGGTCAGGGCAGTTAAAGCTTACCAGCACCCTCTGGGCCCTGACGTTAGAAGGCAATGGTCAAGTCTGGCACTGATGGTTGTGTGGTGGCAATGCCCTCTTCAAAACAGGAAGGCTAAATCAGAGTTCTCATCTAATACTAATTGAGCCAGTTATTAAGCAAAAGGCACACCTTGTCTGGGCAAATAAAAGTAACTGTCTGCAGTACAGTGCAAATTGGGCACTCAAAGCAAGGCAGTGTCTGAGCTAGGGACAGTATTTTGACACAGCCATGGTGGGCTAAGCATCATCTAAAGACACTTTTGTTAGAAACTAAATTTGCCAGACAACTGTTAGTACAAAAATAAAATCAGTGATGTGCAAATTCATGCTCCCATACTGAGAAATGCCCTCCTTCTTTGAATATGCATATAAAGATTTTTTCATAATCTACTATGGTTTAAACATCACTTTTCTGAACCACAGCTGATATGGAAAAGGAAGGAACTGACTAATTGAAAGAGAATCACCACACAGTGGAAAGTAAAATATACAGGTAGCAATGGGATAATAAATCCTCTGATCCCATCTGGGAGAGCCCTGCAGCCATCACACCATTATTCACAGCATTATTAACGCGAGTGAAATCTTGATAGGATGATTATTCTCATCAGCCTGTAAAATACGTGGCTCCAAAGCCTTCTGTACTCAGCTTTCCATCACAACTTCTGCAAGTCAGAGCCACCCAGGAGTCTTAAAAGGCTTTGGCTTGGGCATTCTCTGCTGAAAAGAAAGGAATAGCAACAACTTTTCTCTATTCCCAGTTCACTTTAACCCTATAGTTTCTCATTTTTATGAGAGTCAAAATAAATGAGCCAAAATGCAGTGCTTGCTTTAAGAGAGGGGACAAAAAACTTCACATCCATGTCTTTAAAAGGGAAGTCCTTCTCTTTCACAAACATTTTGAACCATTTTCTGTCATCTACAATATTAGAAAACCTTTACAGCTTCACAGCATTTTCAATTCAGCGATGTAATTTTTAAAGCTTCACAAAAAGTCTCTCCCAAGTGCAGGTCCTGAAGCTATTGTCTCCAGAACACGTGCAGCCAGCACTAGTGAAGAGCGTGAAGGCCACCATTTCTTTGTGAATATTATCTTCATCATGTTATTTTAAGCGGAGTATTTCTTAAAACGGCATTGCACAGCTTAAAATTTATTGTAAAAATGCCAGCCAGTAATTGCTTTTACCAGTAGACTAAGAGAAGCCATTAGCATGATTTCAGTTCTGTAATCAACACACACTCTCAGCCACACAATTCAGTCTGACTCATTCCCTGCACAGACTCTAATTAACTTCCGAAGGAAAGCCAGGGGATTCCTGGTCGAGTAATAATGCTATTGAGACATTATGCAAAACTTCACCTCTAGGAAATGATCTTGTCTAACCATGATTGCATCTCAACAGCAATGCAGAAAGCTTTCTAATTTGGTCACGAAGAGAATATAATCAATCTGTCCGCAAGAGCGGGGGAAGATTATTTCTTAATGCTTTTAAAATGAAAGCACATCTAGAAAAACGATTATTGAGAAGATACCACAGATAAAACCGGATCCTCTATTACACACATTAAGCCTATACAATGTCATAGGATATTGAGTTAGCAAAATAGGAAGGCAGTGACTTCACGCTGCAAGCTCCCAAGACTCGGCGTTGTCGACGCTGCCATCACCAACAGGCTGCCTCCCTTAACAGTGGGGAAAAAACCCCAAAATCTTACATAACTTACCATGGAAATAGTGTAATTGAATAAAAACTAAAAATTCCCAAACTGTCACCCCTGAAAAACATTTTGGAGTTTTGCCAGTGTATTTTAAGCATATATAAAAAAATAAATGTACCAAGGTGACACAGAAATTGATCTTTAAAAGAGAGAAGCAGGCCAGAGGACATCTAATCTCAGTTGTTATTTGTCTCTCGTATTTTTTGCTCTTCTAACTATGTAACAGACACTACAGTCCCTTTCCCTTTCCTATCCAGTTCCAACACCCTGTAGTTACACCTTGTCTGCTTCTTCAGAGAAAAATTCCTCACTTTCACACTGCAAGCCATTCTTCAACCTCATTTAATTCCTTTGTTGTATTGTTCTAATCTTACCCATCTTCCCTTGCTCATTGCTTCCTTTGAACTAGGTTTTTTTTATAGCTTGATTGTTCACTTCCATTGGCAGGTGCTTCATTTTTGGCGTGCAATTACCATGCTTTCTTCCTATCCTTCATTAAATATTTCTGCTGGTATTAAATACAAGATCACTGCAAATAAGATGGACCGTTTACAGAAGGATCAGTAAAGATGTAAATAACGATGCTGCTAGGGGAATGGTGCAGCACAATCTGGATTGTTTCACCATTTGGAGCCATTCAAAAAAGTACTTTTTTTAATGGCCAAAGACATTTTGCACATTCAGGAATGAAGACTGTTGGGCACACTTTCAAAATTGGGGCACACATGAGGGAATCAGATCCTCTGGAAAAGACTTGAGATGGTCCAGTAACTTAATATGAGCCCCAGGATATAACGCTATGGTGAAAGAAATAACTTGATGCTTAGATAGATATGTAAGAATTTACTGACAGAGAGAGCAGGGAGAAATTTTACCTCTAGTTGTACCCCGGGTGAAATGGTGCTTAAATATTGCACCCAATTTTGATGCCTGCAATTTTAGGATGTTTAAAAAAAAAAAAGATAGAAATCAGAGGATGGATAAATGTGATACTGGATTTAGAGGAGCATCGCGAGATTATCTCCTGAATTCATCTAACTGATAAAAATTAAGTAACAGAGCTCCAAGTTATTATTTCAAAGAAAGAAAATATCAGGAAGAGAAGCACTTTAATTTTGGCAGTGGAAGATTGAAAGTTAAAGCCAGAGAAAGAGACGGAAATCAGCTGCTTTCAAAAACAAACAAACAACAAAACACTGAAAACCTGCCAGTGAATGTTATTAAACAGAAGAACAAGCACCCTGAACAAGGGATGAATATTTTTTTCCTTCGTAGTTTCAAATATACCTCTCTGGAAAATTCTGCTTTAGTAAACGAAGTTACTAAGCCCAACACTCTGCAAGTGGGTACCAGATTTTATGTAGAACACAAACCTTACCAGTGAGCTCACAACGCTGCTACTGGAGTTGTATCTTCTGACAATTTATTGACCACATAATTATTATTTAATTACCACTATTACTGTTTTTAACTACTACATGTAGTTACCAGTTTTTCTCCATAAGATAAAGTCAACTGCTGCTTCAAGCCTTAAGGAAAATAAATAAGTTACACAACCAAGAGTGGGAAAAGCCAAAAGAAGATAGAGGATCTCTCAGGAATATAAGAGACAACCAGCAACTGCTGTGCTCCCACTAGAGCTCTGCAGGTTCTGGGTTTAGTTCATGAACATTACCACCCTGAGTCAAGAATTTCATTTTTCCTTCCCTGACTGGACTCAGTGTTTTTGTTGATCCTCGCCTCCCCTTTCAGCAAGGTTATTCCACGTAGCTAAAACCTCTCCTTGGGTAGCAGGCTCTGAACAGTGCAAACCACTCAGCACACCAAGGTAGCTGGGTAAACCCTGCAGGAGTCTTCAGTGCCAAAAAGCAACTCCCTGGCTTGAAAAGGGGAACAGTAGAGTCTGTATTACTCCACGTATTCATCACTACCAATTTTGATACTTATTCTGTCATTTAAGAACTATTTTGGATTCTGAGTAATGTGCTTAATGCTGTGTATATACAACCAGCCTATGGTTTGTAGTGTCCATGTAGATATGCTCCTCTTCAGCATATTTTATAAGGTTATATGGATGGAGAATCTGAACAATTGGGTTTCTACTGCATGATTTATTTTTGAAGAAACAAATGAAAGAGGCAGAAAAGAAAACCAATAAGAAAATGAGGTTTCATAAATCATCATAGTCTTAAAATGTGCCTGTGGAGTGCAGATTCTCCCAGTATTACAATAATCATACGCTCTTCCTTGCTTGCCAATATAATATGGGTATGTTCTAAGATCATAGGAACATCTTTTTCCTCCCACTTAAACAAGGCTCCCTTGAGAGTGAAATTATGAACAATTGTTTCAAGAATCCAGAATGGGGAAGCAGGTTTTTTTTTTGCAGGGAGGGAGTAGGTTTTGGTTTAGGTTTGTTATTTGCTTTCTGGTTTTGGCTTGTTTTTTTTTTTGTTGTGGGTGTTTTGGTTTGGGGGGGTTTATTTGTTTGCTTGCTTGGGGTTTTTTTTTTAATCAACTAGGGATCACTATAAACCTGATACTTAAATTACTGCAGTTTTAGGGTACTTGGAAAGAGTCTTCTACAAAACATACTGTAACTTGAATTTTCATTTGCTGATGAAGCACAAAATTTTACAGAAATCTGAGTTCTTAAAAACATTGACTTTGCTCTAATTAAGGCTTCAGGTACCCTGCAGGAATCAAGCTGACAAGCAGAACTAGGCAAGGCAATTCACATCACTGGCACAAAGCAAACATCACAGTGGTAGGAGGCCGAAGCACATTCTGCTGTACTTCAAAATGTCTCAGAGACGTGTACAGACCAGACCAGTGTGTCCACACTGGAAGTTCAATATTAGAAAAAGCTGCTAGAGATTTTATTATTTGAGTTAGTTTGTTTGCCTTCCTCTCAGGTTTATTCTATACTGACTGTTTGCCACAATAACTGGGTATCTATACAAGCCTAAGTTGCACATTGCTATCTATAGTCCCACAATTCAAATACAGAATAACAGAAACTTATTTTTTTAGTTCCCCCCCAGCTAGTATGTCATACCATGACTTTAAATGCTTCAAGAGATATTTCCTCCAAGAGATTCCATGTAACTTTTTCCCCTTCCATCAGCAAAAGCACCTGAATCCTGAAGTGTACACTTCAATCCTACACTTCCTTGCAGGATTCATGACCCATCTGTTGAGCTGGAAAGAGTGCACAGAGAGCCACTTTGTAAACAGGATTAATGATGGGATCTACCTCAAAACGGACCCCGCGGAGAGAGGCATTCTCAGCGCAGCGATTCCTTCCACAGCAACCCTACAGACCGTTACTACCAGCACAACCAGAGAGCTGGGGACCCACTGAATTAGACTAATCTGAATTTAGTGGATTTAGTTAAATCAGATTTATCAACATATATGAGACTGGATTTTATGTGTTCATTGAATGATCTTTGCTCTTCAGCAGAGATTCTTTCATGTACACACTACAGAACTATGCGTTACAAGAAGTATTAAATATGACAAAAATGGAATATAACTATGCTTTTGTTGCCGAGAGGAATGATGATTTTTGTTAAACAGCTAAATGCTGAGTTGTGAATTACGGAATTAATTATTCCATTCAATTAACCTACTAAGTTTACTACTGTGTGAAAACAACAGTGACCAATTTTTTTGTGAGAAGATCTTTTACCATCCAAGCTCCTTAATTCAATCATCAGTAAGCATCATCTCCACCTGAACTGTGGAAGTCAAGATAGAGAATGTGGTGTTCTGGAGAGACCATATACCAGCCAGAATACCATAACAGATCACGGAGATGTTCAGAGTTGACCTTTCAGAAGCACCAACAAACACAGTAACGAGTGGGAACTTTGATGCCCTTCCATCCGTGCACACAAAACTCAACCTTAATCCCAAATTTGAAAGTTACAACAAAGCTTCCACCACCCAATCCAAAACAATAAAGGCAAACATCCAAGAAAGGCAGTAGCTGGGTGTTTCGTATTTCAATCAAAATTTCCTAACCCTTTTATTGTTACTAGCTGTGATATGAACCAGAAAAGCTCCACAGTAAGTGATTTTAACTGTTCTTAAAGGAAAAATAATCCCCTAAAACAAAGAAGCAAAACACCCCTACACGGAATTGGGTGCTTAGAGGTATTCTGATGCAAGTGAGACATAACCCAGGGTAGAATGAACTCTATTTCTCATTAAATCAGCAGTCACACTGGCTTGAAAACTGGTGCTTTCAATAAAACTTACATTCCTAAGTTGTTATTTAAAATATCTTCTCCACAAACACTGAAGTTTCAGTAACATCAAAGTGTTACCATATACGATCAAAAGAACAGATGTCACAAACCCACACTCAGCAGTGATGAGTAGAAGTTAATTAACGTGCTGTGCTGTCACTGAAGTAGAAAGCAGAAGAGAACTTGAGACAAAGAACTGAAAGTTTGGGAGTTTTTTTGAATTGCAATACCAGATGGTTTTATGTATTATTAGGCTAGCTTCTTACGTACAGATAATCCTGGATAATGCATGTACAACTAACATACATGTCTAGAACACAGTTATCAGGAACATTTACCCATTTCACACCTGAAAAATTGTGGAACAGATTTTTCTACAATAGCTATAGCATAAGTATGTGAAATTATGTACATTAGGGAAAAAAGCACTTTTAAAACTGAAGTTTTAAAACAAGATACAGGATAATTATAAAGAAGAACAAATTATATACTATTCATGATCAAAACCCATCCAGACTCTGCAGAAGCACTCAACTCAGATGTTGGGATTTCCCAAAAATAAACTTCCATTTTCACAGTTTTTCCACAATTTTTGTTAAAATTACTTTACCCTATTCAGCAGCTGAATACATAACTGAGAGCATTTGAAATGGAAAATTTCAGTGAATATCACATAAAAGACTTAACATGACATACCTGTTTTCTTCTTTAAACATCACAAGAACAAGATATGCTCCCACTAAAAGAGCATGCAGCATAGGTCACCTGGTGAGGAACTCATCTGAGCATCCACTGACAACAAAATGCATTCCCTAGTGGCCTTAAACTAACTGGCACAATCTTTACGGTCACATACATGTGAAAATGAATGCCTACAGATGGAATTCCTCTACTGGCAATGAAACAGATATTTTTAAAGAGTACTGCATTAAAAATAAATTTTTTAAATCCCAGGAATTGCTTTACAAAGTAACCTTTCTGGGACCAAAAGTAGCTTCATGCTTAAACCAGCTTAAAAATAAAAAACCTCTATAATATAAATACTTCAGGCCAAGCCCCTAAATACTCTGGTTTAAGTTGAAGCCAGCACCACTTGATAACCTCTGAACAGCAATCACCACAGAACAAACCCACACCCTCAGAGGGGAGCTACCTAAATTTATCCTCTCAAAAAAGGAAATTAGGCAGAACTCCATAATGGAAACAAAACCCTGCACCTGAGAAAGGTCACCCCTTCATTTCTATTACATCTGAGACTTCTCCAGCTGATCTGAAGCTTTATCATTAGCACATCATTGTTGATAATTAAACAGGATTTCAGAAATTATATCCAAACTTTTAATAGAAGTGGGTACGTCAACCTGGGAAGCAGCATCCTGTTATATTATTAGCAAGCTCATTATTTACACTTCCTGAACACATTTTCTTGCTAACAGAGATCTAAAACCAGCTTACTGCATTCATCTGAAATGTTCATAGCTAACATCATGCCAGCTTTACAGCAAACCCCAACCAAGCAAACCAGCAAAACAGAAGTAGTCAATAGCTCAGCAGGAAAATGAAGGAGTTTACTGTATGCAAAAGAAATCAAGGCTCAGCTCTGTATCTGAATAAGCACAGAAAGGAGTAATGCACTATGCAGTGAAGCACTGGGTAGATGACAGAGAGTGCTCCTTATTTTGCAGGGAAATGTTGCATAAACATAAACACAGAATTCTCCGAAGTATAATGCTTTACAGCTTGTGCATCCAAACTAATGTCCAGCAGAATTCCTCCGACACGGGACACAAATGTCAGTAGGGTTTGCCAAAACTGTCTGCAGATGCCTGCTGGCCATGCGATCGGGCAGGCAGTCAGCACCAAAATGGCATTTAATGCAGCCGTGAAAAATCAATTACACAGGACCCCTGTTCTTCCCTGGGTTGGAAGAGAGGCCGTTGTGTTATTTTCACTCCCAACTTCCCACTGGCCTTGGAAAAAGCTGTTTCCTCCAAAATTCGTTCATTGTATCTGATTCCACTTCCCCACTTCTACCTGCATCTGATTCTTTGTGTCCATCCCTCAAGTCCTCTGAAATTATCACGCTGCCCAGAGTCTTCGCATTATCACACTGATTTCAATTTCTTTTCCACGTTTAAAATAAAAAACATCTAAAGCTGCATGGCAAACGTAAGCATACTGACTTTTATAAAGGAGTACCTGAAGTCAGCCTAAGTGCTTCTTACTCACAGACCTCTTCAGAAGGGGGCCAGCTCTGACCATTAACTTGGTAATTACTCTAGAAATGATGAAAATTTGCTGCATTTATGTAGAATTAAATATAATTGTATGCATCACCTTTTCTATGTCAGGAATTGTGTTTTTCTTCAAGGGTATTCACCTTTCCAGTTGTCACTGCTTGACTAGAAACAAGGGAATGTACAGACTTTAAATGCCATGCACTGGGATGTATTAATTCATAATTCATTAATTCAATTATTTTGTTAAGTGAAAATATAGCGTATATTTTCCTGCAAAAAGCTAGAAGAAATTTGCCTTAAGGTAATCCATTTAATTCTGCTTTTAAGTCAAAGTAGATCATCCACAACAACAAAGTTAAAATGTTTAATTTTTCTATTTCCACGAGTCTTATTCTGACAATAATACTTTCAGCAAGACTGATTTTTACCACTATAAAAACTGCTTTTAAACAGTATTAATTGTTATTTGTTTTTTCCTTCAACGATTGCCTGAGTAATTTGCTTTTCTTAATAAAACTCAGCAGTTTTCCATAGCTTTGCCAGAAATGGCTGGAATTAAAAAACCGTGGGAGAAGCAGAACTATTCTACTTGATAAGCTGAACATTTTAGTACTTTTTTTAAATTCATATTTTATGTTCTGGATAAGTCCACGTACAGGAAATGCATTAAAATGAGCAAATATCTGCTCATTCCCACTCCAGCCTTCCAGATCCAAGCCAACATATCTGAAATGGTTAGCAGTGTGCTTTAAAATTTCACTTTTTATTTTGGTCTGGTTGCAAGCTATTTTAACAACCTGAAAATTTGCTCAAATTAGTTAAATGTAAAAAAAGAGATCAGGGAAGAGTTACATTTCATTTACAATTTCCCCGTAATTATCTCTATAGAAATATCAACTGGAACAATTGCATAACCTCTCAAAACTAAACCCTTTCCCTTGTTACTTTAACATAACTCCAGAGAAAATCCATGAAAATAGAAGTGAAATTCTGGATTCACTCTGTTTATATCTATTGAGAAACCAAAATGAAAACTAGGTAAAGATTATATATGTCCTCCTGTTTAAGGTCTTGTAATAGAGCTCTGCTTCAAACACACCTCCATTCACACAAATTTTGTTGCTCCAAACTCCCTTCAGAGAATACAAGCGTTATGCTGCTGGCTGGAACACAGAGGAAAAAACTGGAGCATGAATAACTCCTAGAATCACAAAGCCATTAAGGCATCACCACCATCCACTAACTGGGAGCAAGTTTTCGAGATCTTTCAGCAAATATATAGGTCAGCATCTGTCATTTAGAGTCCTACTTGACAAAGCTTCTCTCAGTTCATGTTTTAAACCAGGTTTGTCACCTGGAACTGTTGCTGTAGGTATCAAGCAGAACAAAGTTACCTTTACAGTCATCTCAATTATCCCTCCCTGAGCACGTTCCTCAAAAAAATCCACTCCCCCCCAAAAAAAAAATCAGCAGGAATACAGTTTGGTTTCTAATCATGGATGCATTTGGTTCTTAATATTAAAAAAACCCCCAAAGGTTTAGGCTTCCAAACCTCTTAGTCTCTTAGCATTTACTGAACCTCTTGAATAAGAAATAAAAAATAAGAAAGAGAAACTTGTTACCATCATAGAATGGTCTGGGTTGGAAGAGACTTTAGAGATCATCTCATTCCAACCCCCTTGCCATGGGCAGGGACACCTTTCACTAGACCAGGTTGCTCAAAGCCCCATCCAACCTGACCTTGAACACATCCAGTGATGGAGCACCTACAACTTGCCGGGGCAAACTGTTCCAGCGTCTCACCACCCTCATAGTTAATCATTTCTTCCTCATTTCTAATCTAAATCTGCCCTCTTCCATATTGAAGCCATTACCCCTCGTCCTATCACTATAAGCTCTGGTAAAAAGTCCCTCCCCAGCTTTCCTGTAGGCCCTCTTCAGATATCGTAAGGTTTCCCTGGAGCCTTCTCTTCTCCAGGCTGAACAACCCCAACTCTCCCAGCCTGGCCTCACAGCAGAGCGGTTCCAGCCCTCTGATTATCTTTGTTGGCTACAACAGCTCCACGTCCTTCCAGGGCTGAAGGCTCTGGAGCTGGGCACAGTACTCCAGACGGGGTCTCACAAGAATGGAGTAGAGAAAGTCATGCTGTTCAAACTAATTATTCATTCCACATGAGAGACCATATACTTTCTTTTTTCACACTGGCAAGACTGGAACAATTACTGCTAGGACTCTGTGAGCTGGTGGTCATTCTTTAGGGCTGAGGCAGAAAGTGGCCACGGAGGAATGCAATAACTTACTGATCATAAAAAGTGAAATTACTCCCGAGAGGTCATTCCATATGGAAGCCACAAAATTGCTACCACTGTAAGCTAATAAAACTTCCCTCTGCTTCAACTGTACTTCAGGAGTCAAGGAATAAAGGCTGCAGGTTTAATTCCCTACATCTGTATGTTCACGATTAATGTATTGCTTGAAATTGTTGGGCTGATGTCTGCGACGTAGCCTTGAAAGAAAACCAGACTGCTTAAAAACTGCCAAGAAGGCAGAAATAACCCAGTTGCTGTGGGTCAGTTCACTTTGCTAGCTCCTGATTTCTCCGAAGATATTTTGGATTTGTGTGTACTATGCCACAGTTTTCAGTACAGACATTTCATTTATTTACATTACACTGATTCCTTTCTCAATGCTAAAACCTGTGGATGCTGAAAAGCTGCTAGCAGAGGGATTTGCTCAGGGTCTCACAATATTTGATGAGAGTCCTGCCTTTCTCACCAGTGTTATGAGAAACAGTAGGATGGGTTTGTAAGCTGGACCCACACCTGGTGTTTTGCTGAGTTCTGTTTATGGAACATTGGGAAAATATTTTGCAATGGGTGCTGTAGGACTTTAGCCACTCACCCTAGGAGATGGGTGATCACTGACCCATCGCCCTGTGGGGCTAGGGGATAGAAAACGGGGTTAGAAATGAATAAAGTTGCTTCTTTTGCCTGCTCTTGCTGAATTTGTGTGTTGCTGCATCTCTCTGCTCCCGGTATAAACAGCAACGAAAACCAAGGCAAGAACATTTTTTAAAATAACTAAAAAACAAGCAAACAAAAAGACAAAACCAATCCCCAATGCCAATACCAGTCTTAAGAAAACAGTATGTTCAAGCTGAAATGATCAGAAGTAGATCTTGTCAACAACACTCTTTATGGCATTTTTAACGTTAAATGTGCCTATTTTTGCTTTCCAGTGTGTCTACCATTTAAGATTGATTTGTAAGAGCTATTTCCCTGAGCAGCACGGTTACAGAGTCAGTGAGAGTACTGCCTTATGTTGCATTTGGAAGATTTTCACCACAGCAAAATCTGGAGACACTTTCTGAGCAACATTTAAATCCTATATAACCCCCCTTCAGACCTATCACCAGTGAGTACGTGCAGACAAAATCTGACCAGCTATTGGTTATACTCTATCTCCAATAAAAAATATCCCACTATGAATTCTTGGCAGGACTGCCAGCTCATGCTCCGATACAGACATGGCTTTTACATTAATGGACTCATTGCAGAGAAGAGCATGATTTTATGCTGGAATCACTTCTGCTGGTATAAGCCTCCGAGAAGGTTATTTTCCTATAAAAGTGCTCACACTTGAGTCCATATTCCTCTTCCTGTAGCAGAATAACAAAAATAATGGACATCCAGATAATGTTGTCCCTATAAAAAGAAGCAATTTCTAGCTCTAACCAGGATGGAAACTTGCCCAATGGGATGCGTTCCCTTGAAATTCCAAGGTATGTGGTAAAATAGCCCTTTCTTACCTCACTTTACAATCAAATTCATAGCTTGTTTATCAGGCCTCCGCCTGGCACATTTTGACCATTAGCTGTTTGTTTATTTACAGAAGCATAATCTTTTTACTTACACAGAAAAATAATAATATTAATATTTAAAACCTGCTATATATATGCCCTAGAAGTTGCTATTTAAACAATATATAATCAGGCCTTTGTTTGATCTCTTTTCCCTCTTTTTCCCATCCCAAGCCTCCTTTCAAGTGTTAGACAAATCTCCTCCAGTCGAACATCAAAACACAGTGACAGAAATAAGACCGCAAGGCTGCTAGCTTCTCTCAAGCAATGCCACCCATTGATCCATGAATAAATGTTCCAGCTTCAAGGCACATCTCTGCTGTAATGCTCTCTCTTGTGAGCCTCAAAGAAGAGCTCCTTGTCTGGTGCCCAGAGATCTGAAAACCTGCTGTAGAAACTGGGATTCAGAAACTGGCATCGTGGTTTGCAGCGTTTGGTCGGGTTTACCATCTCATTATGTTATGAAATAGCCCCAGAATTTTAGAAGAATGACGTAGAAGATTCCAACACTTCACTCTGACACACTGGCATTCTGTTGCCCATCTTGTTACATTTCATAATTGCTTAAAATAAAACCCCTGTTTGTTTTCAAATTACATGTAATATATATACTGTAATCCCAAATGGAAATGACAAAGGTTTTCCTTTCATTTGGTTAACATTTTAGTGATACTGTACCAATAACTTACCTAAAAATTTACTAGAGCCTTGTATTGCCCACAGTATTCCTGGAATATTGAAGCTGCAACTGAAGCCTTCCAGAACTTCTGAATTTAGGAAATCTTTTAGAACTTCTCTAACAGTAAAAGATTTCAGGTCTGTGGCTTTGGTTTTACTTCCATGTAATGGATATGTTGCTGTTTATACCGGGAGCGAAGGGATGCAGCAACACAAAATCAGTAAAGAGAGAGCCAGGAGAGGGAAAAGACGACACTTCATTAATTTCTAACCCCATTTTCTATCCCCTAGCCCCATGGGGTGACTGGTCAGTGGTCACCCATCTCCTAGGATGAGTGGCTAAAGTCCTACAGCACCCATGGCAAATTATTTTTCCAATGTAACATAAACAGAACTTAGCAAACAGCAGGTGTGGGTCCAGTTTACAAACCCATCCTACTGTTTGTCCTAACACTGGTGAGAAAGGCAGGACTCTCACCAAATATTGTGAGAACCTGAGCAAATCCCTCTGCTAGCAGCTTTTCAGCAGCCACATGGATAGAACTTAAAACATGTAACTTCATTCATTTTGCCCCCAAAGCCTCTGTGAAGTAGCAGCCTGGCTTCCTACTCAGCCCTTGTTTTAAATCCCACCCCAGGATTAGCTGCTGGAAACCAAGTACATCTAAGAATAGCAGTACAAGTGCTGCTGAGTTATCTTCTGGATCTTAAAATATGAAGGAAGCTTATTTTCAATCTCTGAGGCACTCACAGCTTCAAAAATTCACTATTACTGAGGTAGACAGGCTGAAAAAAATCACTAAACCACGTACACTTCAAGTGGATATCTGTAACAATGACACTTTCCTGAAATTTCATGAGACTATTTTATTTCATGTCAAGTGTTCCAGTTTGCAAACAAAGCTGGATGAGACAGTCTGAAAAAAACCAAACCCAAACAAAACCAACCAAAACAAAACCAACCCAACCCACAAATGTAACTATTAGACTCCTGACTGAACATTATCTGAAGAGTTGTGATAAATGCTGCTATAATATATCAAATGCCAGTTAACAATAGTCTGGTGTAAAAGAGCTGGCTTTGGGATATATTTACTCACGTCATTCTTGGCGAGCATACAAAGTATGAGTCAGTCCTGGAGCATTTATACTACTTGTTACAGTTTTAAAAGATATTCAGGTCTGACTATTAATACCCAACCCACTTTTAAAAACATTTGTTTTTCTACACAACCGTTTCCTAAATTCTGATCTTTACAGCATATTAAATTTCTTTTTTAAGGAAAAAAAATCCTGTCTGGGAAGCAAGAACCTATTTGTGAAGCAAAACTGGCAATGTGCATTGACTAAACCTGATTCAAATTTATCTGAGCTAAACAGTGAAATTGAATTATAGGTTGAAACTAAGCTGCCAACCTCTTTCTGACAGAGGTTCTATCTCAATTCCATCAAACCTTCTACAACAGCTTCTATATTTGCAAAAACCATCCTTCCTTTTCCAGGGGGAAACGACTGTAAAATCTGCTCCGAAACCAGACCAACTTGCCAGAACACCAAACATAATCACCTTTCAATTACCTGAAGTAATTGCGAGTTCTGGGAACACAAACGAAGCAAAAAATGAGTAGTTACACAAACACACACATATTAAACCACAAAGAGCACGAGGAACCAGGATGGCCGTGGAGTGCGAAGGCAGAGATCCCATAGCGAGCGCCACCCGAAGTCCCGGGAAGCCCCGGATCGCGGCACTGCATCAAGCACAGCTACTCCGTTTTCACGCCCACGCAGCTCAAGGGGAACCAGCTCTGTGTTCCTGCACCTGCAGCCTGAATAACTGCGAGGTGATTGCAGATGAAATCAAAGAAAATGAGCAAGCTCTTACTCTCCGCAGAGCTATTTATCACAAAAGCCTAACTGCAGTGCATATAGATTGTAAGAAATGAGAAAAGGAAGGGAAAATAATGGACTAGTGCTTTCCTCAACAGCTAAAAGCAGTATGATTTTAACTTGAATATACCTCATCATTTTCTAGAAAATTATATAGGCAAGAACTGAAAACAAAGATGGAATTTACAATGAGATTTGGAATTTTATTACATTGCATTCTTTTAGGACATTAGATAATTACGGAGTTATTCATCCCTGGTACAGAAATAGACACATACCAAATATACCAGGGCTGAGTATAGTTTTTTAGTCAATAATATCCAAGGGAGAAACTACAAGTACTTCAGCGAGCCGCTCCTCTTGGCAGAAGGCATATAAAACTGTTGGGAAGAAGATTACACTAGGAAATGAAGGTGCAGATGAGGTTAGAAGCGAGTGTCGGGTTTGTTTTTTGTTTAACAGCCGGTACTTACTCAATCTGTGCTCCATTTAAGAGCCTCGACAGACAAAGCGCAGTGACTGACTGCTCTGATTTTAGCAGCTCCTCATCAATATTTGGAAAACAACAGCAGTCGCTCGTTCACACGGACTTGCACAAACATGCGTCCGGCCTCAGCACGTCGCTTCTGTTTGTCCTACTCCCGCCCACTCACGTCAGCGAGCATTCGTCCCACGCAGACGCTTGCTGGAATGATTTCATCCTAAGCGGGCTCCGTCGTAGATCAATTCAGCGTGGTATACGTACATATAGGCACGGACGTGTGTATTGCTCGCGGCAGCGCCTCGTCCTCCCGCTCCAGCCCCACCTCCAAGCCTCCTCCGGGCACCCACTCATTACGCTGCTCTCCCCACTCGTCTGGGGCCCTTACGCTTTGTCAGCATTCTTTCTGCTAATGTGCATATGTGCACATATGTATGTACATATATATATATACACATATTCCTCAGACACGGACCTGCCTTTCCTCCATCAAACCACAATCCCAGAGCACAAGGAGGAAGCTCTAGGGGACTCGCTCACCCCCAGGCCCTGCCACCCCTGGTCTCCTCCGGTTCCTGGTCTCCTCACCAGCCCCCTGCCCTCTGGCCAGGCTGCAGGACCCAGCGGGCCCTGCCATCTCCACAAACACAGCCTCCTCCCTGACCGCCATCTCCACAAACACAGCCTCCTCCCTGACCGCCATCCCCACAAACACAGCC
>JANVCC010000049.1:2467085-2517396 GCA_025345505.1 Todiramphus chloris collaris | reverse complement strand
GCCATCCCCACAAACACTCCTGGACCGCCCGGCCAGCGTTTCCATGGCGCCCTTCAGCACCCTTCACCTCCCCACAGCCAGGCTCCCTCCACCTCAGCCTCAGGGCAGCCCCTGCCCCTTCGGGCCTACCCCTGGCAGCAGAGGCTTTAACCCTTCGGCAGAGCAGCCGTTTTCAGAGCGCGGGTGGGAGCCTCGCAGGCCGCCCTGAGGGGAGTCCCTCGCCCTCCTCTCGCCCTCCTCTCGCCCTCCTCTCGCCCTCGAGGCAGGAGGAGAGATAAGGGAGCTCCGAGCGTCCCCTCTGCTTGCGAGCTGGTGAAGCTGCCGGCCTCCATTTCCTCACAGCCCAGCAGGGCCAGGGCACAGAAACATCGCTGCCTTCCAAACGCTTGGCCTCCAGGAACTGCTGCAGGTCCCTTCACTCCGAACAGGAGCTTGAAATTAACTGTGGAAGGTAGGGGTTGCTTATGGAGCAGTTCGGTTGCCACACAACATGATGTTTTCTCAAGTATGCCCTCTGTTGTGTTTTCCATACCCAACACAGTGCACTGCAGCATAGCAAAATGTGGAGAGATTATTGACATCAATAGCTCGGTTAGGAGTGGCGGTATTAAGGAAAAGCATGGTGAGGCCATAGGGATTTATATTAGCTTTATAGAAAGTGTCTTTATATAGAAAGTGTCTTTATATAAAGTGTTTATATATAGCTTTATATGCGCCATGTCGTTTCTTATCATCACCTTGTTGCTGTAAGCATAGTGTGCTTATAATTAATTATAATTAAAAAATTATATCATTAAAAAATATACTTTACAAGTAAGGTATTTAATGAAAATTATGGTTTATATCCACACACAGAGTTCACTATCATATAGCTGACATCCACCTAAAAATCAGGAGCACGTTTTATTCACGAGATTTTTGTTTATCTTGGAGAACTATTCAATGAATTAAATCTCCAAGAGTGTTATTTAATCAGTGGTAAGTGCTGCTGCTAGTGAAAAAACAAGAGTTTTGCAGAACCATCCCCTCACAGGTTGCTCTCTGTGTTGGAGATCAAAGGGACTGTAGTGTCTTTGTCAGGCCAGCTTTCTGGAGGCTGCAGGGAAAACTGGTTTATAATCTTCAGGTTCTCTGCCTCTCTGAAGTACTTCTGTACGCTCAGGATACTGGATCTTTAAGGCACGTATACCTCACCAGCAGATTGCTCATATGTCCTCAGTGCAGCTCAGTGTTAGTCTGGGACCTACTGTGCAACATAATCATTAAAATATGGTTTCTTGGAGGCAAGCAATTTTGTGTGTATATTTAAAATAGTACTATTTGCACCTAGACATATCCTTTTCAAAAGCCTGAGAGAATCAAAACAAAGTCTGCTTTTGAGAAGAAAATAAACATTGACGAAATAAGCAAGCCTTTTTAATCAGAATTTGTCCAACATTAACATTTACAGCCTGCTGGATAGATATTATGGACAGATTTATGGAAATTTAATGGCTGAGAGGTGAGTACCATTCAGCAACCTACTTCAGCCTGATGCAGAAAAGCTGTCAGACTCTTGACAAGGATTTCTTTTCCTCGGATTTTTTAAATACTGCTTAAAAACAAAATTGTAAGTGTACAAGACAGAAAATAGTAGCTAGGTAAATAAAATGGAGACCTACACAATGTTGTCATGTTTTACTTTGATTTCTTTTGGTTTCAGATTATTTTGGGAGAAGGAAAGGCATTTATCAAACAGAAAAGGAAAAGATGGGAATATCCCTTCTCTCATGTGGAAGAATTGCACTGGAAAGAGAGGTAAAAACTGCAAACCTTCATTGCTCCTGCATGCTAAAGACGATAGTGGGAAACTTAGACAAATACAAACATTTGCCTTTGGATCAGGTCAGAATGTGCTAGCATGTCTATAATTGAATCTGCCTAATTTAAAAGCAAGAAGATAAAACATTTGACATTATCAAATCACAGGAATATGCGTATTAATCTCTGTCAACACAAGTATGAGTAGCGCTATTGAGATATAAGAATGCACACACACATATATATGTATCTTTGCAGGAATCCAAGAAGTATGTCCTTTGGTTGTGCAAATCCAAGGATATTAATTCAGTTTCTGATAAGGATATGACTGTGCAAGTAATCGATACGGCCTGACTGCATTATCGCTCTGAATTAAGTTTAATGTAAGACTTTTTCAAAAGTCCAGGTAGCTTAGTGCTCAGCTCTTGCTTATATTTTTATGCTGGTCCTTCTTTCCAGACAAGTTGCCTTTTGAGTGCTATTAAATATTTATATGTGCTGTCAGGAGTAACAAGATGGAATAGTAACTGACATGATCAAAAATAGTAAAGACATATTTAATCTTACTTCTCCACTAGTTTCATGGAAAAAAAAAAAAGACATCATCTGCTAAGTAGTTCTGAAAGTCTTTCCACGGCCAAGGACTTTGCAGAAAACACTGAAGTGCAGGCTAATAGTAACTTCCAAGGAGTGAGACAATTTCACAATTACTGGTTTATTTTTCTACAGAGCACTTCCTATAGTCACTGCCATATCTTCCCTGTGTTCTCAACGGCACGCTGCTGAGGTCGTAACTGAAGAGCCTAAAATTTGAAGTTCACATTTTTAGAGCCTGGTAAATAAACAGACAAACAAAAGAGCCCAAACAATCTTTCTATTACAGTGTAATGCCATTGTTCTTAGAAGCCATTTTGTGCTGAAAAATGACTCTGCCTGTTTACCAAAATGCATTCTTCTAAATTGCAATATTTCATAAAGTAAAATTTAAGTTTGAAGAAAATTTTACTCTTAAAATCCCCTCTGATTTTAAACTTCAGTTCACTACTATGCTTGCGTCGATTGCATGGAGTGTGGCACAGTGTTTAGATTTCCATTCATACAAGTGACACTCATCAACAGAATGTTTTTATCTGAGAACAATGAATGAAATACTGTTCTATAGCATAGGTGTTAAATGTAAATAAATGCTTTGATCTTTAGCTTTCAAGTACTTCATATTAAATTATCACCAATTCAATCATTTCATTAGTAGCACATCCGTCACGGAATTTGTGTTTTCCTACTTAAATCTGAAAACAATTTTCCTATGGGAAATGTAGTATTCCTTGAAGAAACTCTTACACAACTAGAAACTGCTTAGGGAGTGAGGACATAAGTCTATACACAAGTAACTGAAGTATTTTATAGAAGTTGAGTTTCTCAGAAAATGATACCTAGGACTGAGTTGCGTATAGACAGTTTGAAGTACAGACACAGTATATGAATGGTGTTCTTGTTTTGCTTTCTTTTCCCACCTGGGGCACCTGAACCAGTGCACTGCAGGAATAAATTGCTAGTTATAAAGAAACAAGAATTTAAAACAAAGGATTGCTGTGTTAAAGAACTATCAACTGTTTTATTATGTTTAAATTTACTCTAACTCTTTAGGACTAATTTCCTTATCCAAGTTTCATATATCCACGTATCAGAACTGCAAATTACATAAGTATCACTGGGCCAGGGTTTCACACTGCCCTTAACTTACTCTCATTTTTTGTGGTCAAAGATAATTACATGTATAATTTTATTCGTTCAGTTCTATGCAGCTGTAGAAAGTTAGTTATTCAAGGGAGTTGCTGATATGAAGTTGTAAATTTCAGCAATTACTGGCTTTATTATCATGTTGCAGCATTTGCATGTTTTGTTTTTATTTTTTATGAGATTAAGTTTTAAATTGTTTCCAAAGCAATTATAATAAAATGCCATTCAGCATTTTATTTTGCTTTTCTCTTCTTAGCTCTAGTTCTCTTTTTTCATCATGCCCTCTGTCCTCGTTGCTGATCATCATTTATTCCTATCTTTTTCTATGTTTACTCATTAGGATATAGCAAACAATACTGTTCTCACCTCTAATAACAAAGATCCCGCAAGTTATGCCACTTTAATCTCTGTCAGCTAAAGAGGTTCTATTCAAAGGCAGTATTGGGGATCTAGGCTCAAAACTAATAGAAATGTAAAAATTTATGGTTAGAGCCTGTGGGTCATTTTATTGCTACAAAAGGAAAGGAAAAAAAAAATGTTTATTTTCCAACCAATATTTTGTCAAACAATATTCATTTTACAAGCCTCCTGGCTATATTGTAGGGCATTTCTGGGTTTCATAGGTATAGAAAACGATGACTTTTAAAATTATGAAACAGTTAACTAGCTGTCCCTTACTTCTGTGACATCTTTATGAAGCCAGTCTGGGTTTTTGTCAACTTTTGCCTCAGCTTTGCAAAAATAGTCTGTATAGAATTGTCCACATTTGCATTTCATAGTACCTACACTGCTCTCTTCATTCATTGCCTCAAAATCCAAGAGAAACACGGTTGAAGCCTCCAAAGTATGGAAGAAAATAATTGACTCATTTATTTCCAGTCGACTTAATTTTAAAAAGTTAATTTGAATAACCTGTGAACTTGATAAATCATGAAGATCTGTTGGTATAAATGCGTAATAATGGTCTTATGTGACATTTTGAGCCTTTAGCCCTTATCAAGTTACTGATTGCCAGCCACTACCTCATTTTCAGACTGGCTGCTGAGCCACTGTGATGTGACAGGGCTGTTGCAAGCAATTTTCCTGTGTAACCTGTTGGACTGAATTTAAATAACCTGTGAAAACGATCTAAAGAGACGCACTTTATCAAGTCAGACTGAAGGATCCAAATGAAGTTCAGTAGGTGTGTCTTCCTATCATTCGTGCGTAGCATCTCTGGTGGAAAGGTGTTTGAAAAGGCAGCCTGCAAACCTCTCTGGCTGTAATCTTCAGAGAAGGCAGCGCAATGAGTCACTTCTCTGCTGAGCTTGAGGCTGCTCAGTATTCATTCACTGACTCCACCTGGAGAGCTGACAGAAAAAGCAGCGTGGACTCCTTCAGCTCCACCTCCTCTCTTCTTCCTTTTGTGGGTTTCCACTCCTCCGTCTGATATTTTATGTAAATATTACAGTTGCTCTTGCTTTTCTGCCAGTGACTGCAGTCATTCCCTGTCACCGCTAACGTCCTAGACAAACGAACTAAAATACCATATTATTTCCTAGGGACTATCCTTGGCAGATTTCAAGCTTCCATCACCCAGATGGGGTGCCCTCAGTGTTCATATGAACATCAGAAGCTTGTAAACAGCCTTCAAGCCTGAAGATTCACTAGAAGAACCAAGTAAAATTCCAAAATCATCTAAGTGAGTCAGGATCAGAGTCCAGAGTCTGATGTGCAATTCTAGGTGTTTCAATGGCATATTAAGAGGCCCCCACTCCACCCAGCAAACAGGTGGAGTTTCCATCATGCTTCTTCACCCTCTTTCAGAGGTTATTCATCCTTCCCCCTTCAGCTCTCTAAATAGAAGCATACATGTGCTTTTTGATTAACTACACTCTCAAAATACTCCCGGTTAGGAAACCTCCCATTAAGAATGTTTAAACTAAGCCAGGTAATTTCCAGAATTGACTTTCCACGGGAACTGACCCTGAAGATACGTAGCTGCTTGTGAAAGCTGTAGTCCTCTTTAGCTGGTGGAAACCAGTATGCCAGTATGTATTTACAGTTGGTGGCATGTAAACCCCTGAAAACCTTTTTACCATGCTGCCTCTCGTTTAAAAATTGTTGGGTTTTTTTTTTTAATCACTGTGCCTGCTGGGAATAAAATTTATCAAGATCATTTTTCCTTCCTGAGTTAATTTTAGGTCTTCCATTCATTCCCCAGTGTTAGCTGTTTCAGAGTTAGGAGAGCATCTCCCGACGGCTCTGTTTTCATTCTAAGAAATAGCGACTGAAATGCTGGGAAGTTGTTTCTATAAATTCTGTCTGTGCAGGCAGATATTGTCAGCTGTTATTACTGCTTTATTAAATACAGTTGTCTCTTTGATTGCCTTTGGTATTATACGTATCATTCTTTTCTCAATTCCAAGCCTGATAACGCAGCAGCAGAATTTTAGGCATTAACAGCATAACCTTGTGTGTGTTCTTTTCCAGTCGCAAATATGATCCTCTCAGAATCCCCTAGGTGCACTGCTGAGAGCTTGCCCTCGTGATGTAATCTTGCTTTTTTTGTCCTTTACAGCCAATTCTTTCAGTATCTTATTGATTACAGTTCCCCCGTTTAAGCCTACCACCTTTCACTGTCATGCATTATGCATCTGCTTCTCTTGCTTTTTTTCTGAATACTTACCTAATGTTCTCCCTTTTTTCTTTTTTGGCAAATGTTACTGTTTTTACTGACTTCTGTATTCTGGAAAAATGCCAGGTGCTTCTATCCTCTGTAGTATCTTTTTTTTTATCCCCCTTAAACCATGCAGACATCCAGTCTGGACGATTTGCCTGCTGCGGTGATCTTGATGTGAACTGATCGTCCTTCATTAAGTACACTCAGTCTTGCTTCCAGCTTCCCAGTGAAAGGTGCTCACTTTTTCTGTAATTCAGGATGGTGGGAACCCAAGCTGAAGTTCATGTTTTCTGTGTAAGCAAGATACCCCACTCCCCTAAGTTTCAGGGGACTCACACATCTTAAACCTATTTACAGCTTTTCTTCTCTAACAGATGGAAACCCTACCTAGCTGTCTGGCTTCTCAGAGTAGAAGTGTTTTAAAGAAAGCTGTTGGAAGGGCTGTGAGCTAAAGCCTTTTTTGCTTTGTAATTCAAATTTATGTTCTACCCTGATCGTATTCCCAATGTCACCAACACTCGCGTGCAAACCCTGGGGTCCTTCTTTGCAGACACTTGGAAGTCTTTTCAGTGTTGTGCACTAACAGACCTCTTTGGCAGCTGTTGTAAAGAGAGATGATTTGCTGAATATTTCTATACGTAGGGAGAGGTTTTTGAGTGGATGTGATTTCCATCGCATGTGCTGACGTGCGGTTTGCTGTCACAGGGAACCAGACTTCTTTGTATATGGAAGAACACAGCTGAAGGTAATGCAAAGGCTGCAGCGTGCAGTGGCTGGATGCCTTCCATAGACATGGCACAGAAAATCCTCTGCTGTTTTGAGCAGTAAATCAACTTCACTTTGCTTTGTTTTGCTTTTAATCAATATATGGATATATTTCTACAAAGTTACTGTGTAGACCCAGTCTACTCTGGTCACCCTTTTTCTGCTGTCACAAGCTTCATGGGATGTCTGGGCTTGAGTATTTGTAGTATTTTACAAACAGCTGTGATATTAGATGATGCAACCCTCGTGCATCTCTTTTTCAAAGACCTTCTGTGACTTCACAGCTTACTGTGGTTTTCAGTATCTTTTTAGAGAGCGAGTATAACACTTTCTGCCTACACAAATTTAAATTGGAATTGCTATTAGTCCATGTGGTTTTTTTCTGTTTTTTTTTACCTTTACAGTATCTTAATGTCTTCCAATGCTGGGGTATTATCATTTTAGGCAAATTGAGCCTTCACCCTTCCCTCAAGATATTCCAATAACCATAATGTAAATATTTCTATGAAAATACTTGAGACTGGTTATCAAGTAGAGGAAGGTATCTCCCTTCTTTACATGTGCAATACCATCAGAAGTTTTGAGCGTTTGATACGCTTGGTGGTCATTTTGTCCATCAAGGGATCTTTCAGGCAAGGCTTTAGGGAACCATAGACATTTTATTTAATTTGTTTTACATTTTATTTAATCTATTTTACATTTTATTTAATCACTTTCTTATGATTCCTATCATTTTGAAGTTAATCACACAAACAGGGAAATCAGAGGCAAGTGGATGAGACAAATGCAGTTTATTCTTTTACAGAACAAGGCACCTATGGGGATAAACTAAATGTGACCCTGATAGCTGTCAAGATAAATTAGCTGGTCAAGAACCATCTAAACAAATTCAAATTTAAGCTGTGTAAAACTAAAAAGAGAAGTCTCTCAGCTGTCATACTTAACATTTAGACCTACAGTGTTTGAGGAATGAGACGCACCTTCAAGTTTTTTTTCCTAAAAGACAAACTTATTTGAAAAATAAACAGTAATGTCTGCAGCATTACTGAATTCTTGCCAGCAGCCAGAACAAGCTCCAAGAGTCAGGAAAAAAAAGACTTTTTTGGTTTTTTTGAGATGGAAATTAATTCACTAAAAATTATCATAACTGCCAAACTGGTAACGTGATGACTGGGAATTTAAGTTGTAAGCAAAACCAATCTTAATTTTGCAGGCAGATGAGCCAAGTGCCGCAATGGAGCACCAAATCATAGGTATTTCTTTTGGAGAAAAGTCCTTGTGGTAGTTTTTTCATGCAAAAAGATACAGTCTGTATTCTGAAAATTGTCTAAAACATACTTGTGAAACTAAATGTGAACAAGAAATATTGGGAGGCTGTAAAATGCTAAAGTTTGCTTGTCGGGAGAGAAAGTTTTGGTGATGGATTGTTCATTATGGGTCAATTTGATAGAGATACTCATTCAAATTCTGGTGTCATTCTTGACCACGTACACTGAATAACATTGACTGTATCAAAACACACGGTAACTAAAGATCCAGTTTACATGAAGACTGCAGTCATAAAGCTTCTGGAATGTACTTCTCTTAGAAGGTCCTAATCTCTTTTAAGGATCTCATCATTCATATTCTGTAGTAAACTTACTACTAAATAATAACCACACTCATTCCACAACTCCTGAAAACACTGTGATAACCAGATGCTCCAAACTCAAGCTAGCCAGCCAGTCTGTGTAGGTGAGACACTCAAATGTTGCTGCCAGTTAGACCAGTATTGCAGCGGAGACCTGGCTGCTGGCCTCTGGAAACGCAGTTCCTCTGTACCACTTGAGTACTTGTTTGAAATGTAAATCACGGAATGCTTTGGGTGGGAAGGGACCATGAAAGGTCACCCAGTCCAACCCCTCTGCACTGAGCAGGGCCATCTGCAACTACAGCAGGTTGCTCAGAGCCTCGTCCAACCTGACCTTGAATGTTTCCAGGGATGGGTCAGCGACCTCCTCTCTGGGCAACCTTGGGCCAGGCTCCCAGGCTCTCACCACCCTCATTATAAAAAATGTCTTCCTTAAATCTAATCTAAATCTACCCCCTCTTAGTTTAAACCCATCACCCCTGGTCCCACCCCAACAGGCCTTGCTAAAAAGACTGTCCTCATCCTTCTTATAGACCCCCTTGTAAGTACTGAAAGGTCACAAGAAGGTCACCCTGGAGCCTTCTCTTGTCCAGGCTAAACAAGCCCAACTCTCTCAGCCTGGCCTCACAGCAGCCCTCTCATCATTTTTATGGCCTCCTCCAGACCTGCTCCAACAGCTCCCTGTCTTTCTTGTGCTGAGAAATGTTCCTAATTGAGCCAAATTAATTCAAGAATGAACACCACAGTGAAGATGCAGTAGATGCACAGTAAGAGCTACTGACCACAACAGTGCACCAGATGTATCTGAAGTAAACAACACGCCGCTTTTCCAGCCAGTGTTGCACAGAACAGCGTACAAGTGGATCGTGATGGTACTGAAGGTTACCTGTAAATCTGTTGGGTTTCTTCTGGAATTAATAAATGATATGGTCAGTTGGGAACCTTTAAGATTTAAGAAGAGATGTGTGCGTAAAACTTACACAGAAGAGTCCATTCTGTCATTTTTTTTTTCCGAACTGCCCTTCCATGTCATTGTTGTCTATCAAAAAGGACAACCACGAGTGTCCAAAAGTCCAACTCCAGTATGCCAATTACTGTACTGTTTCTGAGAGGGGTTATTCTCTGATGTTTGAAATCCACTTTTTCCTGATTCTCAGTAGAAATAAGTTATTTCGTACAGCAGCAGTTGATCTGTGCACCCCCTCGTGATCCTTCTGTCATGTCTTTTAGCAGCTTTGCTCCTAAAAGCCCACTTGCTGCACCTATTGATTTCTGCTGCAGTTGCTCCCTGGAGCTTTGCGTTATCACTTTTAGGGCTCTTATAATAGCAACCCTCTTTTGCAAAGTGGAGAGCCCATTTATAATGTATGTATTTATCTATCAGAGCAACCACAGGTTTTGATTAGGTTCTGCTCTCCTTCAAACTTTGCCACTGACATTCTTGCCCTGGTCCAAGAAAATGGAATAATGGTGAGACTTTCGTGCATTTCTGAAGACCTCTATGAACTGGTGATTACAGGAGTTGATTCAGCCTCAGCTGAACTCCAGAGAAGACTGAATTCAGCTCCTGAATTCAGGATGAGCAAGATCAGACATTTTAGGAAGAGAACATAAACATCAGGCCGTATTTAGGCAGTATTCTGGGATGCTGTTTCCTGTGTTTGAAGCACTCGGTCTTCTGAGACTAAATGTTCTGGTAAATGAGCCCTTGCAACTCTGTCTGTGTAGAATAAACAAAAAGAATGTCTTATGGATTCCAATTTGTTATCATTTTATTCCCCCCCTGCTTAATTGCTTACTTTCTTTTCTTCTGATAGAACACTGAAAATAGAGTGGTTGGTTAGAAACTCAAAACTGAAGTGCAAATTGTGTAACTCAGATGGAACGTGTTAGCGCTCCACATCCTAACCAGGCCTTTTAATTTTGTAACAACCATTAGTGGAAGGGCTGACAAATGGTAGAAACCTGAAAAAAACCTGACAGAAGAATTTCTCACTCTTCTTTTTCTTTTTCCCCTGCGCCCTACAAAGTGCAGAGGAAGTATGAGAGATTACATCAGCCAAGAAAAAGTAGAATCAAGAGGGAAGGATGTGATGGAAATTCCTCTGAAATCTCTTCTGTGATTAGAGGTATCGTGAAGCATGTGAAGAAACACAGGGGATTGCCTGGAGTTTTCTTATGATTCAGAGGAGCCATCACACGGTAGGGCAGACAGCTGTACTCTTCATGAAACACCAATATTTTTTCAATATATTTATGACAACAGAAGGGAAAAAAATATATGCACTTCTTCAATTAAAAAGAGATAGGCTGGGTAGCCCGTTTTGAACTGAAACACAAAAAAAAAAAACCCCAGGGCCTTCTCTAGATTCATGAACTAATGAATTAACGAATTAAAATCTATAATGCAGAGAGTACCAAGAGAGAAATTAATAAACTTTACCTATTCAGTTAATGCCTAACACTGAGTGTATTTCTTTTTGTCTTAGAGGTCTGTGCAGTGCAGAACTGAAAAGAAATTAAGCATAGGATATTTAGTCTATTAAATTGCAAAACCAAAGTTTTGAGTAGAGGACAGGTTATGAAAAGACAGTTTTCTGCTTCCATGCTGTAAGATTGGAAACAAGAGAACAAGAAAAGTGCAAGTTTCTTAGCAATTTTAAGCAACATACCCCTGAAATCATGATGGTTTTGGAAATTATTCATGGCTTTAGTTCTGGAACTTCCACACCTATAATTAATGCACACAGAAAGCATTATTTTCACTTTCTCAATGGTGATAAAAAATACCTTTCACTGGAAATATGAAAATAACCCACTATCTTTGCTCTGAGGACAAAGTTTCCTGGGTCTGTTTTACCACCAGAGTCACCGTGTCACTTGAAGAACAGTTGTGCAGATCATCCCACTTGTGTCTCCTCTCCCACGTCCATGTGGCCCGGGGGGTTCAGCTACTGCTGTCATATCAAGGGTGGCACCCCAGGCAAAACTAAATGCTTGAGAGTCTGTAATTAAATACCTTTTTAGGTTGCAGAATTCAAGGTTGGAATTTGTGATAGTGCTAGATTCTCAATGTAGGGAGGAATACAAGATGTGCTGTCCTATTAGAATAATATTGTATCTAACAATTCAGTATTTCCTTGCAAAAAAAGGAATATTAAAAAGGCAGACTAACGAGTTTTGGCAGAGAAGATGACAGCTAGAGCTTTTGCATGGTCCAGAGAATTCTATGGCAGAAGATTCTTTATTTTGCTGTAATTTGTGGTGCCTGCATGATTGGTTTAGTGTCCATGCTGGTTGAGGAAAGACTTTTTTGGTTTGTTTCCACGTTTGTTTCATCTTTGCACCTTCTGTTTTTTTAAAAATGATCAACATTCTAGGCTGATGCTTTCTACAGGGTAACACAGTATATTACATTGTATATATAATAGCATAGTATATTATATAACATGGTATATAACAGAGACCCAGCTACACTTTTCCAGAAGAGCTGGCTCTTCAAACGCAACGTTCCAGAATTGTCCGTCTGTCTCAGTTGATGTCTTCCTCAGCCTGCTCCTCCTCCTTTTGGCATTTCATGCTGATGTAACCTTTTTTTTGGGAGGATAACATCAAGGCAGCCTGTATGCATGTCAATCCCCCAGCGATACTTAGCACGGTGCTCACATTTATGTTATGTAAATGCAAGAGAATCGCTGTTTGAGGAAAGCTGCTACAAAGCAGGTAGTGGTTTAATGAAAAGCACAAAGATTGAAAGGGGTTTGCCGGAGCCCTGCGTGATGCGAATGTTAAGAAGCCCATTCACGTCATCACCTTCCCTGCTGTACTTTCTATTCTCCCTCCTTTTCCAAGCCAACTCAAATCCAGGGAGCTGCATGCTAAGGAAAACCTTAAACTAAATGTGTAATCAGTCCAGCTCCAATCAATGCAGCTCACTTAATCACTTTTATGAACTGAATTGGCTTTTCGTTTTTGCTGTAACTGCATCTCTGTTGAGACTGGAGCATGAAAGACATAGTTAGGCTGTGGCTACTTTGGGAAAACTCCATTTATACACTCAAAAGGAAAACCAAGGTTATTCTTTCGAAGAGGAATGTTCAGATAGTGTGTATTTAAATAACAAAAGCATATGTCTTATGCATAGTTTAACATGCGAGTTTAGCTCTGAGGATCTGACTCTTCTCTTGAAGCTGTGAAAATGTGAACTAATACAGCTGAAAAAAAATTCACAAAAACTCCTATTAAATGAGAGTTTCCCGGAGTCAAGGAATTTCTGCTCAAATCAGTTGTGGGATTACAGCCAAACTAAGCCTATAGATGTCTGGAGGTACACAGGAACAGACAAACAATCACTGCAAGAGCCTTTTAGGTTCACGGAGCCAACATGGTTTTTGGCTCAGCAAGTCTACAAACTCTACCTTAATTCTTTTTCAAAAAGATTAAAAAAAAAAAAAAAGAGTGCCTTTGCCACTGGGGCTCTGCAGTTCCACCAGACACTATTGATTTGTTGAGTTTGTTTGTTCATAGATACAAAAATATACCAAATAGTACCATATTCCAGAAGCAGTCCCATTGATTCACTGCATGTGCCCTGTGAGTGAAGAAAGTAATTTTAACTATCTTATAGGAACATTTGGTGTAAGGGAAAAGTCCTTCTGTTTCTAAACCAGATGGCTTTTGTAATCAGCTTTCGAAAGCAAAGCGGCACAAGTCCATTAATAAGCCATTCTATGATTCTGTGATTCATAGTGGAAAGGTACCAATAGTTTACATTTGTAGGAATGGCAGGAGAATGAGACATCATATCCTTTGGGGGTTTTTTTCCTGTAGATAGATATAGATATAGATATAGATATATAGACATGACTACAAAGTCCATTGTAAATGCTGCAAAGTATAATCATCTATCCTTGTTGCATCCTTCATAATGAATGAAACAGCAAAGCTAAGCATTTAACACTGGGGCGGGGCGGGGGGGAGTAAACTGGATAGTAAAATATTTCACTTTACTAAAATTTGTTTTGGCACCACATGATGCAGGAAATTAATGTTTTTGTAGAATTTTCTGAGTTTCTAATCGAGCAGTGTTTCTTTAACATAAGTAAATAGACTGTGGTATTTAAATGCTTTTGAATTCCAAGGGATTTGACACTCCCGAGTGTAATTTAAGCCTTTTAAAACTAATAAATATTTTATAAAAACACAGAATATATCATAGTATAATTACTTAGATTGTCTTGCCCAGTGTCTGAGAAGTTTTCTGTAATTCTTACCCGCTTTTCTCAAAGAAAAACTGTTGTATCAAGTAAGAGAGTATCTACCCAATTGCTTTTGATTTGTTTTTTCTTTTCTTATTCACATCTTGTTTTCCTCACCATCCTTCTCAGCCTCACACTAATGCAAATCAGGGAGCCAGGTTGCATGCAATACCTTGGTTTCAAGCCCGATAAGATGACATTGTTAAATATTGGCAGTATGCATTTTCACCGGAAGGATCTTTTTCAGACACTTTTTTCTGCAGCGGCAAATTTCATCTAAAGTCAATCACAGAGTGGTTTGGGTTAGAAGGGACATTAAAGATCACCCCGTTCCAACCCCAGTGCCTTGAGCTTGGACACCTCCCACTAGACCAGGTTGCTCGGAACCCCATCCAACCTGGTCTTGAACACTTTCAGTGATGGGGCATCCACAGCTTCCCTGGGCAACCTGTTCCAGTGTCTCACCACCCTCAGAGTGAAGAACTTCCTAGTTTCTAATCCAAATCTATTCTCTTCCAGTTTGAAGCCACGACCCCTCGTCCTATCACTACAAGCCCTTGTAAGAAGTCCCTCTCCAGCTTTCCTGTAGGCATCCTTTAGGTCCTGGAAGGCTGTCCCTCCCCTGGAATGGACACTATTTTCTAACTGCTATGTAGAATTTCAGTTTTCTCCCTGACTGACCTGCTTAAAATAATTAGCTTTTTCCTTATGCTGAACTGACAGCTACCTGAGAAGCAGCAGGCATTCTCAATGCTAATAATGCTATGCAGCCCAAGGCTTTTTTTCTTAAATTACTAGCATAAAGAAGATAGCAGCAAGTCATATTTGTTGAATAAATTGTGAAGATGTTTTAGCTTAAAAGAATTAAAGATGAAATCAAAATACACGCACACAAAAAAGGAATTAATATTATCTTTTCCCATAGGCTCTGGTTCACAAAGTACTTGGCTTATGATGACCAGGCTATGTGATTTTGACTCCATAAACGACTCCTGGTTAGTGCTTAGGCATGAATTAGTATGTGACCTATCAAAGATATCTGCAAGGCTCGTTTGGCCTTAAGACAAGGAAAGGTTCTCCATCGTGGCTTGGGGATAACTCCACACAGTACTCCCATTAGCAAAAGAGGTTCCTCTCTAGTGCCCAAGGAGTGGCCAGGACCACCACAGGTTAGCAGAGAATCTCGGGCACCGTGCCAGAACTATCACCTCCTTTGTCTTTTCCCCAGTTGTCTTGACTTCATGCTGGACCACAAAAAACCACAGCTACTGTTCTGTTCCTTAACTTATTATGTCACGCTCCCACTGACATCTTCTAAGTATTCACCTGAGCATTTGCACCAAACCTTACAACAGCACGGCCACGCCAAGTAAATCCATAGTAGGTCTCGACATTGCAACATACACACACTTAGAAGAGAAGACAATTTACCACACAAAACCCAGTGCAACATGAAACATTCTCTGAAAATGAGCTTCGACAATAGATATGCAAGTTATTTTCTACTTTGAACATGTTTCAGAATAAGGGAAGTCAGGAACTTGACAAGCATTGCATTTGCTTTCGGAGAGCTGCGAGGCAGAACGGGGACAGTGAGGAGCTTTCATTCAACAGCAAAGCACATGGAGCAGTTCTGCTGAAGGCCTGGATGCTATCGTTAAAAAGACATTTTTGTTGTATTTTTCTAACAATTAGCTAATGATTCCCAACCCATATGCTTGTACCAGATGTCTGAACCTTCACAGGACAAGTCATATTTATTCCTTCAGACGAACCATTTCATATTTACTTAATAAGAATAGTCAAGATCATTATTTCAATTCTCATCACTGCAAATCCAAACACAGCGAGTATGATGAATAACTGCTTCAAATTTTTCCCTTGATTAATGGGCTATATGTGTGCAGAAAAACGCTTCAGTCTTGAGGATGTGATTTCACCAGTGAGGCCCTTGCTGGCCAGATCTTCTTTCCTGGAGCAGTTTCCCTGTGCTGTGGAACCGTGGCTGTGATTTGAAAGTGGAAGCACCCAAAATGAAACTTTCATGTGGCACAGATGTTAACAGTAATAGCTGCCATTCTTCTGCATTTCACTGTGTCTCTCTGGCACTATTAAGAGTTGTTGCTCTTGAAATACTTACTATCTGTAAAGCTCAGAACCTTTATCTGCATCATACTTAGTTTGAACTTCCCAGATCTCTTTCACTGAACTTCTCAGTCCCTACTAGCTCTGCCTGGCACTGTGAGCATTCTCTTTAGCAATCCAGAAATGCTCTGGACCACGCAACAGCAGAGTTTGGGACTCCCATACCGCTGTATGGGAGACACCAGAGCCTCAGAAAAAGTTAATAGGCCACAATGTATATCAGGCTGGCATTACTCTTTTGATAGCAAGTAGTGCTTTGTGCCAGGTTACCTGATCTGAAAAGGAAAGGACCTAAAGAACAAGCAGCGTGATGCTGATAATGATTTACATTTACACAGTGCCTCTCACCTCGGAAGTTTTAAACTCTGCTGTGAAAGCTGCACAAGGACAATGTTCTGCCTCCCTGAAATGCCAGCTGTGGGCAGAAACGTGGTCCTTGTTTAGAACAGGAATGGGGACATTCCACCTTCTGGCTTTCAACAGGAGTGGATGGGGGAACAACTTCTAATGGTGCTTTCCAAAGCATTTTGACTGCTTCCTATCACCTCCCTCTGTTGGAATCTCAGTTTAGATCATGCCAGTGTGGCCTTTCGTCGAGGTGAAAATGAAAATGCCACCATGACGAGCTGGTTTAATACAGATATGGAAAAATGATCACTTGCTGAATCATAAATATCATATTTACCTTTCCATCAGTGTACGTGTTTCCAGTCTGCTGTACCTGCAGACAGTGTCAGTGCATCACTTTATCAGCAGTACTTTTCACCTCCACTAACGCTGCAGTTGTGTAGTTGCCTATGCATTTTTTTACCACAAGTCATACCTGCGTTTGCCCACGGCTGCACCAGGGGACTGTCTCTTCCTTCAGTGGATTTCTAGGTAGGCTTTTTCCGACTCCTGTTTGTATCTTCCTTGTCTCTAAGCATTTATTGATTTTTGAGTCAAAGCAATGAGTTAAAACACAGGAGTGGGAAACAGAAATTGCACAGAGGCAAGATGAAAGATAACAACCACTGGAAATAAGCATGGCTTTAATAAACATTGCTTCTCTGGTAGTTCAGAGTTGGTTCTATCAAGAGAACTCTTGGTAGATCACTGTAAATTTTAAATCAAAAAAGAGAATATACTAGTGCATGACTGTATTGATCTAAATTGTCCCTTAAGAATATTTCCTAATTATCAGTTTTATTACCTTGCCCAGAACAGCCAGTCTCCGAGATATGCTGACAGGGCTGTATAAAGACTGCTATGCTGTAATAATGGATTTATTTTCACATATTGTATCTCATTAACTAGACTGACCTGTGGACCAGATTTACCTGTGCGTGATACTCACTAACATGATCTCCACTTCAGTGAGCTTTAGGTTATCTACTGCAGAAAACTGGATAGCAGTTTGCTCTCCTTGTTCTGTTTTGCTCTACAAGTGGTATTGACAGTCATTCGGATTGCAAGCAACAAAGACTGTGCATCCATAGTTCAGAAAGACTGCTGAATTACTAATAAAAATCTCAGATAAATTTTCCTAAGATTATTTCCTCCTTAAGGAAGACCACATGCTTTCTTCAAATACATGATTTCCAATAATTTTGAGGCATCAAATGAAGTTATCTCAGAGCACAATTGGTCATCTAGATACAAAGATCAAGTTTGTGGAATAATCTTGCCTACAGAAAGTGGTAGGATGACCTTCAGACCAAAATAATGTGAAACAAGCTTACCTCTGTACTTCTTGGATGCAGTTGAGAAACCTTTTTTATTTCTAACTCTCCAAAGAATCACAGTTCCTGTTTCAAAGTGTACTTTTTTAAAAGAGTAAGAAGTTGGCCAGTATTTTAACAAACCCACTAAATGGTTTTGTTTTTTGTGGGTTTTTTTTTCTGAGAAATCTGTGTTCTTTCTCTGCACCTAAACCAAAACATGCAAATCTCATTATCATCTAGGGAATGCTTAGTCATGGAGCTTGACTCCCATGTTTTGAGGATCCTAGCTGTGGAGTAGAAAAAGCCATTGGCTCCATAAGAAGTAGTGATGGTCTGACAGACACATCTAATTCATCCTGGTATATGTTGAACTTCTACAAAATCGTAATTATTTAAGCATTTCATGTAGTTTACTGATTTTTTATGTAATTGTGGCCTTCTCTTAATCAAGTTCATGAAACCTTCTTAAGAGCATAAAGAGAGTAGTCCAAGGAGTGGCTTGCAGAGATAAAGTTAACTCAAGCTGGCGTGAATGCCTACTAGGGTTAACCAGAGAGGCAATTTATTTGCTTCTGCTCTTTCCCCACTGTTTGCTTCATCATGAGGACAAATACAGACTGTTCTGGGATGGTGTTAACATGGTCTAACAGTCTGCCACAAGGTCTCATTTTGCTGCTGACATTGTCCTTTTCTGTGACAGCTTACCAGTTCGCCAGCAGAAATTGAAATATTGTCTATCGTTTCCCCTCAAAAGATGGGATATTAATGAGATTTGAAAGAATAAATCTTATGAGAACTTCGGCAGTTCAAATCAAGTTTGACATTAGATAGTAAAAGAAATAAGAAAAAAAATCAGCAGGCCAGTCTGACATTACGCAGAAGGACCAGACAGCTTTCACTCACATGGAATTTCTGCCTGGACATATGACGTGGAAGCTGGACACCTATTGAAAGATATTAATGGGATACTTAAATACCTTTGAAAAGCAATGCCTTTGAAAAACTGCCAAGGATTATGTGGGATTAATTATTCCAAATGCCAGGATTCCTCATATATCAACATTCTCTTATTGAAAAAGGTGTTCATAAAAGAAAATGGTAAATATACAAAATATTTTAAGAGGAAAGAATTCTCTTTTGAGTCCTTTGACCTCATAAAGGAGACCTTCTTAACGAAGTAACTACAGGACTACCTCTAGGTACATAAATTGATGGAACCTCACAGTAGAGAGAACGTGCAAGAAGCAGCCCACAATAAATGGGGAATAGGAGAGCTTTTCTTTTTCCTCATTCTAAATGATATTGATGGCTTTTAGAATGATGCAGAGATTGAATTAAAACACTTCCATTGAATGATCATTTGAGCAATTTGGTTCCTAGTTAAAGTATTTCCTCATTGCTGGTATGTAAATAATGATTTCTTCTGTTGCCACAAAAGCTGCTGCTAATTTGTCCTGAGAATTACCAGAGAAGCAAGAAATAGCTCATAAGGTGCCCCGGTGTATCTTTCAGCGTGTGATGGTTTCCTTAGCACGTTACCTACTGATTTTTGAAGGTCTCAAGAAGAATTTTCCTCCATTTTTCTAAGAAAATTATCATTGTTTAAACTTACTCTTTATTTGCCTTTTTATTTCGTATGTGAAAATGTCCCATCTCTCAGTTTATTGCTATAATTTCTCTGTTTTATTACTTAGATCATTATTTGTTGTATTTTTGATGGATTATTCACTATCCCTCTTCATTCTCCAAATTTTATTTCTGGAGAAACAGCATCTCTGAGCTGCTGCACTAAATGGATCCATTTCTTCTTATATGACATCCAAGTAGTGAATGCCCTAAACTTCTTTATTAGTACTGAACTCCTCTTACCATTATTCTACCTGTTCCCTCCAACTACATGATCCAAATGCAAGTTTCAGTGTTTTTTCTCTGCTCCTCTGTAAACCGTGAAGTTGTTTTGTGCATAACTAAGGAAAACTCTCTCTGTGCCTTGGCAACGAACAATTAAAATCTCTTGACAATGGGCAATTAAAATCCCTCCTTAGTGTTCTGTAATTTAGGACATTGTCATTACGAGCTCATTGTTCATGCTGAGTGATCAATAACAGCTGCCTACATGAGTCTTTCCTGGTTTTAGGAATGTGCCTCCTGCAGCATATTTACTTATCACAAAGAATTGTGGAAATAGGTGCCGTTGTTGAACCACCTCCCCCATGTCCATGTCTGTTGGACTCGATGGTCTTCAGAGGTCCCTTCCAACCCCTACCATTCTGTGATTCTGTGATTCTTTGTTATTTTGAGGAAAGACAAAATATCTGCATTTCAGGACAGACAGAAAGGTACAGCAGCTGAGCTGCACGTTGCTCAGCATTTCACCTGAAGGTTGTACTACAGGATGATAAAAACCCTCACGCAGGACCAGACACTGATAGAAGAATACTGGGGAGAGGGGAGAAAAGGATTTTATCATCCCCACATTGTTTCTTCCTCTCTTTTCTCCCATTGCTCCCCGTTTGTTACCTTCTCCTGGATTTTGAATGCGGGTCACTTCCAAATCACCACAACCTTCTCTGAGATACCTAAGGCCAGAGCTTGAATTTTTTAATGTTAAATGAACGACTTGCTTCACAAGCTGATGCTGACTGTCCATCTGATTATGCAATAGGCAAGAAAGATACTGCTAGAGAATAACATGAATAAAGAAGAGGAGAAAGATGAGAAGAGAACAGGGGGAGCTGGTGGGGAGGGAGCTCTAACATGCTCTTCATTCAAGTGATAATTGCTATGTCTGAGTTGTCAGGCTGATGACACTACTGTCTGTCTTAACTCAAACAGAGGTAGTTTTCCATGTAAACTAAAAAGCAGACGTGTCAAATTAATCCTTTCTAGAGTGGTAGTAGTTTCAGTACAGTTACAGAAGACACAATCTCTGCCTTAAAGAGCCCCTGAAGTCCGTAGTTTTTCTGGGCTTTGCATGATGTTTAGAATGAAAAAGGGCACGTTTGTAGGGAATAAAGCTGAATATATTTTGTAAAATTCCTGCCTGTTACATTTATATTTTAAACATATCACCCACGTTATAGCTAAAGTGCACCACAGCCTTTTTATAATTCATTTTTACTGGAAAACAGTTGGTGGAGAATTTGAGCATTGCATTGGCCTTGGATTCTTCTGAGTGCATCGCTATAGCAGGTCAACAAGGATACTTGTTGGGAGCTGTTTGAGTATTAGGTAATCAGAGATAATTCCATTTTGTTTTATCACTAGAGCTCTTCACAAATACAACCTTATAATTTTTTTGTCTCTTGGAATCCTATAATGATAATTCATGAAGCTCCATCCTTCCGGCTCCTGTCATCACTACAAGGACATCAGGGAAGGGGTGAAAGTTTCATGTTTAGTAAAAAAAACCAAACTACAAAAGTAGCACTCAGAAGAATCTGCAAAATTACTCTGAGGAGAGAAGGTGAGTGTATATTATTGCTCAGCAATACTTGGTACTATTGTAGTTTATTATGTACAAGGCTTTATTTAATATCAACAGTGTCACTGGTTTCTCCAGCAGAACTACAACCTCCATTTCTGTCAGCATGGCAGGACAGCTGTTCTCAGAAAGAGTGCCATAAAAGGATTCAATTCTTTCCTTTTTAGCTTTTAAAGCTTTGTAGGTGTTAAAACAATCATGCAAAACACCTCAGGGCAAATTGTAACATACTTTTTACTTTCCTGGCCTATGCAAGCATGGTAATATTTATTGTGCCTCATGCGCTTTTTTCCTTCATTACAAATAGAAATGCAAGACACTAAACCTGTCAGAAACAGATGTATAAATATATTTCACTTGGTAGGAATATTCCTTTACGCAAGCACATGAAGCATCCATCTGACCCACAGTGTACATTTAGGAGACTACCTTGAGGAGAGACTCAGCAAACATGCAGCTGCCTTCCCATGGGGTTTTAGACACAGGCACTGGCATGGAGCTTTGCCTGACACTCCACCATCCAGACAATGTCCTCCTGGCATTTTGCAAAACCTGAAAAGTTTCTAAAGCTGCTTTCCAACTGAGGTAGCCAGAAACACCGCAGTGCTGAGATGATCTGCTCTTTTTCTTGTAAAAGTAACTCTGAGGTGTTACACACAGAGTTCTCGATGTTACGGTACATGTGTTAGTGCTGTTCCTGGCAAAGCAAGGAAAAATGTAGAATCAGGAAATTAGGAGGGCAAGAAAGTGTTGTCAGCATTAAGTCTGGGAAGAAACCATGAAAGTATATTATTGCTCAGCAGGATCCAGTATCTTTGCAGTTTCCTGACATAAAGTACCTCATTTAATGTGATCTGAAAGTGTCACCCACAGCATCCAATTTAGTCTGAATTTTCCTTCCTAATATAATGCATTGTGAAGTCATGGAGAACTGGGGAAGACTGATCTCTTCTGAATTTGTGCTGCCCCTCTGTGCTCCCCAGAGGGGACAGAATTTGAAGGTGGGGATTTTGCACAATGTGTCGTAAGAACGTACGAGAAGGTTACAAGACAGAGCAATGCACGACAACAGTGTCTGGCTGCTTATATTAAGGTTGGAGACAATAAAGTAAATTTCTTTACATAATGACCTGGAAGATTAGTTACGCTTGATAAACGTGACTTGAGAGACTTTCATTCAGCTCAGAGTTTTCTCTGCGAGCAGAATTACATCATTTTAAAAGCTCTGAACGTGTCCGCTTTATAGATACGGAAATTTTACAGCATATTCCTAAATCTCCAGATAATAAATATAGGCCATTAAATTGCTAAATGTTGCTCAGATCTTTTATGGAGATGGTGCTAATCCAGTCATTTCTTGGAAGATACATAAACCAGTTTCTAATTGATCCTCAAAGAAGTGCTAGTAAAAATGAGCTAATGGTGATAGGCATGCAGAAATACCTTGGCCAAACAGCTTCCGTAGAATATTGCAGCTAGACTTCATATATGGAAGTCTTTGTACAACACTCTACTCAGCTTGTAGGTCAGCTTGCCATGATGCTAAATATGGCTGCGTGGTTACTGGGAATGCTGGAAATGGAGTAATGGACTCAGCAAAGTGCTTCATTGACCATCAGTGGTACACAAGTTGAATTAAAGTGATTGAAGTAAAGCCTTGAGAGTACTGAGTCTTAGTTAGCCTGCCAATCTTCTGAGCTTTGTATGAAATCTTAACCTCTTAGGTTAAAAGAAATCGGGCTTTAGTAAAATGTTAGTAAAAGTGGAAGGGGTATATGTTTGCTTCTGGTGGTGAAACTCCGATGAATACCATGTCTTCTGCTCTCAGGGGGCTATGCTGTTAGCTTCTTATAAAAGACAACGTTAAGATTTTTGAACTTCAGACATTGGAACAGAGATTTTATAAATACTAATTCTTAGTGGTATGCAAATATTTTATGAAAAAGAGAATAAAAAATAATTTAAATCATGGTCCAGAGAAGCTGTGGGTGCCCCCTCACTGGAAGTGTTGAAGGTCAGGTTGGAGAGGGCTCTGAGCACCCTGCTCTAGTGGAAGGTGTCCCTGCCCATGGCAAGAGGGCTGGAACTAGAAGATCTTCAAGGTCCGTTCCAATCCAAACAATTCTATGATTCTATGAAAGAAAATTAAAACAATGGAAGAGAAATTAAAAAACTAAAGATAAAGTAAAAAATTCAAGAGAATAAAGAAAAATTCAGTTAATCCTCATGTATTTACTCATCACGAGAGTGCAACTCACCTGCACTAGACTTCTAAGAGACAGTGAGCTGAGATCCCGAAGGTTTAGATCACGATTTCTGTACAAGTTTTGCATATTCTGTCGTAAATAAGATGCAGCCACCCCCTTAATCCAATCTTCCCATTCTCTGAGTATCTGAAATGCAGATTCATCCTAGGCATCAACCTGGGTCTGCGGTGAAGACAGCCTTCTCACGCAGGTATTCTGGGAAATATAAACCATGAAATATCCAGAAGGAAGCTAGAGCTCTAATCTCTTTGGGACCATTTCACATGTTTGAAAGATGAGGGATGACCCTCACAAGACACATGCAAAGATGAGGGATGACCTGACATAAGCAAGACATGAGCAAGACATAAACAAGACCATCCCATGGTCTTGTCTGAACTGTCAGAAGCCTTGAGAAGACATTATGTCTGCTGTGGACAGGCTGGGGACATAAACAGTTCCAGAGGGATGTTTGGCTGAGCTCTTCTTAATTCTGCTCAAAACCTCCTGCAAAGGCAATGGCCAAACCTGCCCAGATAGTTTATTCCAGCACTTAACTGTGCCTAATACTGGGAGCCTGCTCCTTGCAATCTGACTTTTAGGCACTTATATTGCATAGATGACTTTGAGGTGTGCTCTGCTGACACTTTTAAAGCAAATCCTTTACAACATTGAACAGAGCAGTTGTGACCAAAATTTATTACTACAAAGTATTACAGGCTGAAACTTTTAAGAGGAATTGGAGAGGGATTGCAGCCCATTTTTATTCAGTGACTTTATAGCAACAACTGGAAATGTGGTACTGGTGGAACACAGTAATCCATGGGGGAGCCACAACCATAAATTGTTTGCTTCAGTTTCGAAATTGCTGAGAGGAGAAGGAAAATGTTGAAACCTTTGCTTTAGAATTGCTGGAAAATGCAACGCTAATTCCGAGGGTGTCTCTATTTGTGGCTCCCGCTTCTCTTCCAAACATATTTGTCTTCAGAAATAGCTGAAATAGATGTTATAAAGCCTCCATTTTCCTAAACGAGATATGACTGGGTTATCTACTCAAGTTGCACATTGCATCTCACAAAGTCGAGCTCTTGCATTACGGGATTCTAAGGTCACGAAGGGGGATCACGAAAGCTAAGCATCATCCAGCTCAGTACCTCTAAGGCTGCTTTTGCAGTAGATCATCATATTTAGCTGTGTCTCCCAGACACTCTAAGCTTTTCTATCTTACATTCTGTAAATAGGGGAGACTCCCTGGTTATGACATATTGCTACAGAACAGGTAGTGATCTAATGAAAAGCAAAAGAAGACAGAGAAGGGGTTTGCCGGAGCCCTGCGTGATAGGAATGCTAACAAGTCCACTCACGTCATCAGCTTCCCTGCTCTCAGCTCCCCCCGCTCTCTCCCTTCCTTTCTCTTTTATGAGCCAGCTTGAAATCAGGGAATTACATGCTAAGGAAAACCCTTCAGCTAAACATATAATTATTCTGCACAGGATCAGTGCAGCACGGTTAATCAGTTTACCAACTGAATTAATTTTTATTTTTTCATGTCTGCATCTCCTGGTGAGAGTGGAGAAATTCTAGATTTACAGGGGAAAAAATGGCTTGCACTTGTGACATGAGTATCCAAAGCTGAGCATTCATTATGAGAGAAACCTCCACTGCAGGCTGTTCTGATGGACAAACCTTCCTGTCAGTCCCCGAGACCTGGAATAACGGACTCTCTCTGGAGTTCTTACTTACAGGTACTTAAGAAATAACCGGTTTCCTATTTTAATTTTCAGCTATTTCATAACAATCCATTCTCCAAAAGTCACAGCTGTATTTCCTTGCACTGCGTTTCATTTCAATTCACTGGATTCTTTTGAAAAGTAAGTATTTATTTGGACAGAGGTGTCACTTCACCATGAATGAGTTCTCATTTTAAATGACCTACTTGTAAACTGCTTCGCTTAGGAAGCACAAAATCTGAAATGCTGTTGCTTGTAAAGGTACAGAGAAAACCTTTTAGATTCTACTGACGATGAAAAGGCAAACTATCATGCTCTTGTTAACTCTCAGTGCCAACAAGGGTCAGCAGTAAGGCAGCATACCTGCCCTCCATGCCCCCAAACCCCCAAACTGTGTACCAGGCTGCATTCCATCCTGCATACCTGCATATTAGCATGGATGGCCTCTGCTTTGGGAGTGCTCACTCCCATCACCTGCCTGCGACTGCAAAGTCAGGTCTTAGGTCAAAAAGCCATCAAAGTTTCCAAGCAGATGTAAATATTGAAGTGTAGCTTGTCATTAACTCATGTTAAAATGTTAATAACCCCAGGAAAAGGTTTAAATTGTGTAGGAATTGGGTAGATACCAGGAGCATTACTGGCTTGTTTTCTGGAGTGAAAACCATTTAGAGAAATTTAAAATGTTAGATTTTTTTTATTTTTCAGAAAAAAGAATAGCAACTGAAAACTGTTAAAAAATATCTTCACAGTTAATGTTTTCTGCCTCTTTGAAAACTTTCTGTTTACCCACAGTGCCTTCTGCTGTGGATTTGCTAAACTTTACCAAATATTTTTGCATAAAGACAATTTCTTTCACACAAAGGAATCGAGAGTCTTCACTTCTAGATCCTCTATAAGCCTCAAGAATCAATTTCTAAAGACTCGTGTGGCTTTTTCAGGTTGTCCACGCCATCAGATGCAGTTCCCAAGTTGAATTCCAGTTTAGTGCCTTCCTGAGAGAGGAACTGTGGATAAATACAAGATGCCAACTTGTCATAATAATGTTCCTTAAAGCCTACCAATTCCTACTTTTTTGGCAAGTAACATTTCCTTAAGGAAGAGAACAGAAGGGTGTCTCCTCTTGGTTGGGGCTTAGGCTTACGGCTGCTTCTTCTGATAACAGCACACTGTAACCAGGATGCATTCTGGGCAGCCAGGTCTCAAACTATTAACATCATTTTTGTGACTTTCTTCCACCTTCTCTTCAAGGATTCAATGTTGCCGGTACTCTCTGCCAGTTTATGTCGCAACACGTACTTTGCTAAGTCACAATAGTTTAAATAGTTATGCTCAATCCAAGTTAAAAAGACACGTTGCTATCATTTCTCCATGAAATATTTATAATTGACAGCTTCTACAAATAAAGCTAATTGACTGCAGAGTTTTAAGCCAGGAAAGGTATGTCCTGCTTGCAAGATTTGTGCCGTTGTTCATTAGCATGTTGCTTTCTCTAGCAAAGATAACATTCCTCATTCACAGCGTGGTAGTTTTTCTTAAGTGTCTTTACTATGTCTCTTAATGCTGCCCAAGTGTACCTTTCAGTACAGAAGGCACACGTAAAAGCTGCCTCATCACTTGACTATTCCTGCTCGTGCAGACCTTGGACCTCTCTAATGCATTTATAGCTCTTTAGCAGAATGACTATTGCTGATGGAGCTGACATGCAGAATCTATGCAGGTTACAGGTAAACAGTGGCCACGATTGGGCAATTTGTGTACAGTAAGGGATTTACAAGTAGTTTTAAACTCATTCCAGTACGGTTCCATTTCTGTGTGCTGGGTCTTGCCTTTGGCTACAATTGCAGTATGCATTTCTGAAGGTAAACACTGGGGTATGGAAGGGGCTTGTAATTTTAGTGTGGTAAAAATGGACCAATGTGCAACTTTCCTGTTTGTGGATCTGCAGCACTCATGTTACCACAGAAAATACCTATCCTGTGAAGGCTTTGGTGTTCATTGCATTACACTTATTTATGCTTAAGCCCAGAGGCACGCAACTGCCAATACTGTCTACTCCAGACGTCCCTACGGATGCGGTAGGCAGTCTTGGTTCAGAAATTTAACTCTCAGGCAACTCCATACATTTGAAAACCATCTGTTGGTATGACCTTCTTGCTTCCCATGGTATGGACTGCATCCCCAAGATGTGCATCATTTACATCAAGGAGGATAAGAAAGTAGCAGGAAGTATTTTTAAATTTAGCAACAAGTCTTATACACACTTTGACCTTTAATTTACATTATAATTCCAGTAGTGACTTAAATTGCATAACAATCTGTCCACTTTTTAAATCTTTTATGTACTGAAAATAAAGGTTTGGATCAGAAAACTGCTTTGCATGTACATTAGGAATTGATTTCCCGTAATGACATTGGAGTACGGGAATCAATCCTATCTCTAATGATTTTGGGATCCATCCCAATGACCCGCTTAAGACCTCCCAACTAACCTGAGTTCACAAACACCTGAGAGACAAACTACAGACATTCTCTTAGATGCCATTAGCTTCATAATACTCTGGGCTTGTTAAAGAATAGTTTGCTCGTAACTGTAATGCGTCATGAGCACCTAAACAGCCCAATTTTGGTTAATTATGGAGACGGAGCTCAGCAAAATGAAATCAAAATCATTTCCTTATTAATGATAATACTGTGAAAGCTTAAAGGATATTACAGTGGTTGTTGAAGTCAGCCCTTCAGTAAGTTCAGTAATTGCATTAGAGAAATGATTTCCATGAGTAATGTACAAACAAAATTTGCACCTCTTCTCCTTATATAATGGAGATCCCATGGAGCAGAAATTACTTGTCTCCGAGACAGACAGCTGGTCAGAAGCAACGTATACCACCGCCGATGCATCCGACTGCGGAAACACATCCCTCCCCACTCGGGAGAAATCTCAAACACTTGTCATCATCACAAACAATCCTTCACCCTCCCATCCAGCCCCTGCTTGCAGCACGGCCGAGCATTATAAGGCAAAACGTGTCCCAGCTCACGGCTGTGTTGTGAAGCTGGGAACGGGCAGGGAAATGCTCGTTCCCGTCAAGTTATGGGGAAGAGTTTCCCCAGCGAAGCGGCGCTCAGCCCCGCGCACGCCCCGCACGGCACGGGCTGCACCCTCCACGCTGCCCGCGCCGGCTGGGGACACGGGTGCGTGACACGCGACAGCGGCGGGAGCAGGAGCGGCTGGGAAACCTGAGCAAATCAGGACATGGCACTAAAGGGGCAGAATTCCTCAGTCCAGCCCCCGGCACCTTATGTTCCTTGTGGTACCCTAAACTACACACGAGTGCTGCACAGCCACTGCATCAGATCACCTGATATGAGCAAAACAGACCTAATCAGGGCAAATTTAAAGCAACCAAACATAATAACGTAACACCGTGCAAGGCATAATGGAGCCAGGAGACACTGACACTTTACATCTGCATTTATCAACAAATGCCTCTGATCCCTATTCGGTTCTCAGCAGAAATTCCCCCAACATGCTGCACAGCTTAAGCAGCCTCTCTCCTCAGTCGTGTCTTTAGAAACTACTGTGCAAAGCAGCATAGGGATTACTGGAACTGAATAAACTCTTCCCAAAACAAAGAATGCAAGAGCAGATACGTAAACTGCAAGGAACCGAAGTACAGACAATACATGGTAATAAATGATCATACCTTTCATCCAATCCACTACTTGCTTGGGCGTCCACTTGCTAATAGGTTCCATAACGAGAGCCATCATCAGATCACTTTATCATTCACACCAAAATCAGAAAAAGGAGAGAAAAAAATACATCAGAGCATGGCTGGGCTAAGAGAGCTGTAGGATTTTACAGTGCAGTCCAAAGAGAAGATGATGCTTTGTCCCTCCAGGTTTCTCCTGCACTGATTCAGTAATGTATAAAATTACACTGCTTGATCAGCTCTGGCACCTCCCCCACTGCACACAGCCTGCAACACGCTGGAGCACAGAGCCAGGAAATGGTGCAGTACGTATAGACTTACTTACCAAAGCCTCTACCCAGTGATCTACTTATTAGACTGGCACAAATATAAAATTATATTACACAGAGAGCAATTCGAGCTGGAGCTATTCCAGACGCTGAGTTTTAAGGAGCTTTATTCCGATGAGCTCTGGGATCTTCATCAGGGAAAATATCACTACTGTAACTTGATAGCAGATTGTCTTGGCTTCATTGTGAATATGCTGACTGTCACTCAGTTTAAAGAGCAGAGAGAAATATCAGAATATCGCTTGGCATCTGGCAAAATGCTGAGCATCTCCATCTTCACAATACGAAATGTTGCTGGAGTCTTGTACTATATAATCATGCAATTCAGAATGTCAAACGCAGTATAAAAAGTCTTGCCCAAGAAAAAAACTGTTGGAAGAAAACTCTCATTTCTGCCCACATTCACAGCCAATATATTTCCTCCTATGATCTGCTCAGTTTATAGTGAAAGAATGACAGCATCGAAGAGTCAATTTTTACTACTACAGCACTTTAATATAGACAAGTATAGCAAGTATTTTGATTCAGAGCACTGGGACCATTAGTCAATGTCTCCCTTTTGTTAGGGAGGAAAAAAAAAAGGTTTAAAAATCTTAGTACTGAGGTTTCCTACCCTTCCATAAGATGAAGGTGAAACGTTTTAATAAGAAAACAGCGCTTTTTGGATGCTTTCGTGACTCTTTGCACCTCATGCAGCACAGGTTCTGCATCCTGTGCTTGAAGAGGTGCGTGTTTTCTGTCTGCTCCCTTGCCTGAGAAATGCAGCCCCACTCTTTTACCTTAGGGGGAGAAACTCAGGAAAAAAAAAAAAAAGAAAGAGAAAGACAGAACAAAGCAGTTCCACCTTTCTGTTCAGTTATCTTTCATCTGTGTCTTTTCTTCCTGCACTACTCCAAGTTCCACCAGAACATGAGGACAAGATGATATTGTTACCGCGTCTGCCTCACTCCCCCAGAGCTGCGTTCACTTACCAGGCTGAGAGAGATCCGGCCTCCCTTTCTCACCTGGGGAAACATACAATATCAATGGACTATTTATGCTCTCCTGTTTTGGGGGTCCTCTTTAAGCCTGACAGAGATAAGGATGCAGACAGGCATCCTTTCTTCCCGCCCCCCAAAATGTCTCCAAAGAGATGTTCCATTCTCAGCTCAGTGATGCACTCTATCCTTTTCTTTTTTTCTCTTCTGCTTTGGGAAGTGGTGTGATTAGTATTCTATGATGCATTTTGAGTGCTCAGAGCACAGATCTCTTTTACAAAAGGATTCACATCTATTCTCCTTCAAGAAGGCCGTTTCCAGCTGAACAGCATGTCAGCTTCCTCTAGGAGCTTTGGGAGACCACTTTCAGGAGCTTTAGTTCTGTCTAAATAGCTGTTTACAATGGGCATAATAATGACAAAGATTTCCAGCACACAATACTTCTCTTTTCAGGCAATAGTGGGCTTGAATTGAGATACACAGAATAAATATTTCCGTTAGTTATTGGAAACTGTAGAAGCTGTTTGTTTTGGAGCTAGGCTTTCTTGAAACCATTTTTCCAAATTAAATTCTTTTAAGTTCAATAGAAGCATAGAAGAATTTGAGATAAGCTGTGCTGTCTATGAATTTAGTATTTGGACACGATTGCCTTAAATAATCTTCATTCATGATCGCTTGGACCGCTTCCCTAATTCCTGTGATTTGACAGACATTCTGTCAATGTCCTTTTGTCTCACGTTTCCTACCCAGGCTTGACCAGGCAGAAGTTTTTTTTTTTGTATATTTTGACATATTTTTGAATGAGGTTGGAGCCTGAATTCCAAGCCCATCAATGTCAGTGGGCATACTGCCATTCATTTGAATTCTCCTTGGATGCCAGAAGAAGCCCCAAGCTATTTGTTTGGAATTGGGACTTCCATGTTCAGAACACACACTTTTGAAAACTTTTCCATGTCCCATTCCTGAGGCTCATCCCCACAAAGATGGTTTGAATTTCCAATTACTCACTCTGTCATTCACCACCACGGTGCTAGTTCAGGCAGTAACTAACATTTATCTGGGAGAGCCTGACTCTTAGGTGATCTCCCATGGGTTTTTTTTAGTAATACTAGTCACAGTTTGTCTGTATTTTGGGTTTCTGCAACCACCTGGACAACCATCCGCTTTTCGGTGCTACCTCTTGGAATGAAATATTTCACGTTGTTTAAAAACATTAACCCTTTTCCTCTCCTTCCTGAGCAGATGATTTATTCAGGTTCATTATCCAGTGCACAGATCAGTGCGTGGAGCTGCAGTTTGTCACCAATCACTCTAAAACCAGCCAAATGCTCCTGCAACTTTCCTCAAGTTCACTGTGGCAGTCCATGAATGATTGTACCTAGGTATTTCCTTTCAAGAAAGCTTTCTTTCTCACATGCCATCATATGAGGATGTCACAGAAACACGGGATCTTGTCTAGATCAGAAGAGGAACCTGTGACCAACCGCAGATCTCAGTAACAGATAAACTGAGGCAGAGGAAGCCAAGATGCGTTCGGACTATTTCTGTAACCACAGTTCAAGTCAGTTCATGGCACTTTTTAATATAGGTTGCCCAGTATGCCAGCTGAGGTAATGACTCTGAAATGAGTAATCATGGAATAAAGCCACCCATTGCACGGGGCTATAGTCCTTGTTACTGACATGGTTCTAAACATAGCTGTGACAGAGTTAAGCCACCTGCCTTTCAGTTATTGTCAGCTATAGGTCACCGTAGTAAAATCAAGTTTGAAGAGCCACTAAACAGGGAACTTTTTGTTAAAAAGTAGGCAAAACTGTAATCTCTAAAGCTGTTCCATGTGTTTTTCTGTCCATTTATTGCAAGGCTTCTGCCTCGATCTATCCCCCCAGCCTACCTTGCCTTGCTTCCAAATACCGACATAAAAGAAACAATGTGTTCCATGATTATGTTTTTCTTCCAGGCTGAATATAGCAAACCAACAGCAAAAAACAGAAAGATCAAGGAACATCTTTCTCACTATTATTCTATCTAGGTCATGTAAATGAGAAATGCTTTCTGACTGAAGTCTGCATAGGCAGTGGAGCAAAGTAAGGCATTTGAAACAGAGAATGGAAACAGGCGTTTCACTATATGATGCAGCGTTGTTGTCAAAGGCCTATATAAAATAATCTGGTAATTTCAGGCTGTAATCACTGCTATCATCTTTGACAGCAAAGGCCCAGGGCTGAACAGACTGGTTGAAAGGTTTCGAGTCCCTCCTTCTTCACAGCAATAACGCTGGTAGTTCTTCAGCTTTTAAATGCTGCCTGGTATCTGTGGGATTACTAATTAAACCATCATTCTCTGTATTTTCATGGTCACTGTGGGAGGCAGTTAAATGTTCTTGTGTATTTCATGGCCAGCAATAACTTCCCAATTAATGATTATGCTCAAAGCTGGTAACGTAGCCAGTATAACACTTGGGGCGATGCGATATTTCTTGCCGTGTTCATTTGGTAACAATTATTCTCATATTCTTTGGTGAAGAAAGAACCCACGTGTTGTGATCTGAGGCCTTTACGAGCAGGTTAGCTGAAGAAAATCATCCGATTGCCATTATGGAAAACATCAGCATGCAGTTTCAGGTTAAATGAATAATGAACCCCCTCAAGAAGCGGCATGTAATGTTTTAACATAAAACATTTATAATTTATAATATTAATGGAAATATAAGCAGAATCTCTAAGGAAAAAGACAGTTGATCTCTTGGTTATCGTTGAAGTTTTTTATCATGTAATATTAATGTATTATGCAGCTACTTTGTGTGGAAAAGAACTTCCTTAAAAACCAGAATGCTGCTAAAGTATTAAGTTTTGACAGTTCTGGTCTAAGCTGGGTTCTACCTGATGCTGCTTTCACACAGTCTCTTCTTTGCATCGTAATCTTCAAGACTCTCATGTTCCAATGATGGAGGGCAAGCAAACTGCCTGCAGCGAATCGATATGAGACATAAAGTTTGTGCTTTGAGGGACAAACCCCCCAGCTTACATTTGTGGTAGGGATCAACATTTCTGCTTAAGCTTAAACCTTTGCCCTAACACCGAGTTTACAAGCTGAAGGGCTGGATTTTGAGTGTCCTCGTGTGCGTTCAGAAGAGCTGGAGGAGGCTTCCTGTGCTTCAAGCAGCCCATACAAGGGCTGTAAGTAAAGGGTAGGACCACTCCCAACAAGTGTCAACAAGAAAGTCCTACTGCTTTTGAATTAACTGGCTGGATATACTCAGCAAGTATAGGTTGCATCCTCTCCAGCACATGCTCCAGCTGGTGCTGGGAGGTATTTTCCTTAGTTTCACCCTTACTCCCCTTTCTCCCAGCATGGTGAGGCGGGCAGAGCTGGAAGGGGCTGCCAGGGGAGAACATTCCCTGCAGAGCCAGCCCGCAGAGCCCTGGGTGAGGATGTTCCCCATTCTGGAGTGCCATCTACTGGCACCGTGCTCTGCCAGCCACGGACCTGCCAGGGCTCGGTCCGGAGCTGGCCAAAACGGGCATCGCCTGGCCCGGTGGGCAAGCACTCGGAGTTTCTTCCACACGCAGGATTTTAAGCTGTGAAGATGGGTGGAAGCATCCCCGTGGGACTTTGCCCACGTCCACGCTCAGCAAGGTGAAGTTCATGAAAATGTTCAACTTTGCAAGCAAGAAATGTTTGCCTTATAAGACAGGAAGCTAGCGGTTAATTTTTGCTGCTGCTGTTTATTGTTACAGCATTTTATAGCTTTGTTTTTTATTCACAGGAGCCCACTGTAGTCTCTGCTATTCAGTCACAGGTACTGTGTTAAAATTCCAGCTTTTACATGGAGCTTCATTAGAAATTCATTTTTTTCATGCTCCATTAGGTGGTATAACTGTTTTATTAACGTGTGTTAGTGATAACACATGATAACTTATATTAATTTGGTATTAAAACCCCCTTAACAACTGGTCGGAAATCAGGGCTAACGTTGAAAAGATGCAAGAAATACTCAGGTTTTCAGGACTACAGAGAAATCATTTCAGAATCAATTGCTAAAAAATATGTCTTGACACTGCTGAGATGTTTTTGTGCAGTGCTTTTTTCTTTGCATATTTTAGTGTTCACAAAAGCTCCTGTTCTGACACCTCTTGAGAATGAAGCCCCCTATTTAGCCACAAAACATGTATGGTATGGACAGAGGCAGTGCAAATTTCATCCTCTCTCGCCATGACTTTTATCATAATATCTTTTTTTTTATTTATTTCAGAAGTTGCCCTTTAGGTACGTTATAATTCCTTGACATCAACAGTGGTTTATATAAGATGGATTCTCTAGCTTACATATCTCTAGGAAGAAACAATAAATTTCTGCAGCCGTATTCAGGGTTTTAAATGTACTTTAAGTATGTTAATGTAAAAGGTATCTAAAACCACAGAAAAAAAATAACATAAAAAATATGGACTGGAACATCTCTGTGCTGAGGAAAAGCTGAGAGCCCTGGGGCTGTTCAGCCTAGAGAGGAAAAGACTGAGAGGGGATCCGATCAATGCTGATCAATAGCTAAAGGGCAAGGGTCAAAAGGATGGGGCCAGACTCTTGTCAGTGGTGCCCAGTGGTAGGACAAGGGGCGATGGGCACAAATTGGAACCCAGCAGGGTCCACCTGAGCAGGAGGAGAAAGTTCTGTGGTGTGAGGGTGTGGAGTCTCCTTCTCTGGAGAGATTCCCACCCCGGCTGGACCCTGCGCTGCTGGGCCCCTGCTCTGGGTGCCCCTGCTGGATGGAGCAGGGGGTGGCACCAGATCATCCCCAGAGGGCCCTGCCAACCCCCACCATGCTGGGGTTCTCTACTATAGTTCTTCTCTAACATAAATCCATTTGCTTCAGTGAAGACCCCGTGAAGTTACAACGTGAATGTGTTTTTCCCGTAGCAGATGAACTCTGTGTTGCTCTGGCTAGGGCTGCAAGTGTTTTTTCTGAGCAGAGAACACTGAAATGTTTTCATACTAATGGAAACGGGATCATCTGTTTGTAGTCTGCTTGCTAATACCACCAACATGTTTACAGCCTTCCAAACAGCTCCAAGTAAGAGGGCATGTTCAAACCTGTGAATCACTGTGACAATCTTCAAAGCATAGATAGAAGAAAGTACCTTGGAGAAGCGCCTGACAAATAAGCTTCTACCTTGCCAAGGAAAAGGATGCTTTCATCCAGAGACTTGTACCAGCCGAGCAAGTCACAGCATCCTCCCCGCAGAAGGGTAAACTTCATGAGGATACAGAAATTTGGGTAAGGCTTAACTTTCAGCTGCTGGAAAACAGAGTAAAACAGGGTAAAACAGGGGCCTCATCTGCATAATTTACTTCTTCTACTTGTTGTCATCCGTTTGGTAAACAGGGAAAAACTGCAGAAAGATCCTTTGTTATAATTTTTATTATTAATTAATTATTATAATTTTTCTGCACAGAAATTCTCTGGGATTAACTCTGCTAAACTGGATAGTTTAAATTAAGGAGAAACAGCAAGACTATTTGAGCCTCACGTGCAGCTTGCTACCTTCAGAGGGGATCCTGTTGCATCGGGCAGACAATTCTACTCTCAGAAGGGATTCGCTCTCTTAATTCAGTTTTTTAAAACCTAGGCCTTAGGATGTCAACAGTCACAGGGAGAACATGAGGATTTCTGAAGGCAAACCTGGACAATCTCTCTTTCCTAACTCTTCTTTTTGGCCCTGCAATCTTTGCATGGGTTAATTTTAAAAATTTAAGGGCTGTTAAGTCTAGCTTCTTTTCATTGAAGAATATTTGTTACTCTATGTTTCATTTCCTGTCAATATATCCATATTTATTTGTATACAATATACTTTACATTTGCCTTTTCCCTTCTTCTAGTAAATACACAGAAAATACCTACTTGATAAAAGCAAAAAGTGTTCAATATATTTTCTCTGCAAGAATCGTATAACCACTTGTAAGCAATAAACCATCTGCTTCTCACTACATTAGGTAAACCATATTACTTTGGAAAAAAACCCAATAATAACAGGAAACTTGACAACAGCAATAAAACTTTCAAACTATTGATATCAGATTCCCCTGTTTTTCACTATTTGCTGGCTGGAATGTAGGCTTTGAAACAAAATTGCCTGTTGATTTTCCTGCTATGTTCAGGGAAATTGGTCTGGATGTTCCGTGTAGCATTTATTGTTTGGAGAAACAGCAACGTTGCAAACAGGACTTGTTTTGCCATTGAGGGATGGTAGAGATGGTAGAGGGTGGCAGAGGAGAGACAAGCTCAGGGTCAAGTGAGCAGGAGAGCACTGGGGTGCAATCTAGGCAGTGATGTGGAGAAATGCTCCACTGAGAAAACACGTTTTATCTTTTGCGCTTCGTCATCTTCTCCATCATCCCATGGTAAAATCTGCCTTGCAGAAATATTTGAACATGGGCTTAAATATTGAAAGAGTCATTTTGCCTTGCAGAGCTATCTGATGGGGTCGCTCAGGATGTGCTGCCAAGGAGAATATCAGATTTATAACACCATAACAATTATTATTATGCCATCTTCATTTTTCTGTGTGATTTTCGGTCCAAGCTTGTCTTTCATGTTCCCAAGTGACTGGTGACAGGCAAAGCTTTTCTTGAAGGCATTCTCAAGATGGCTTTTTCTTTATCTGAGCATCTCTGCAAAGCCCTGCTATTATTAGGTCTTTCTAATGCCTTGGATAAAACCTCAGAGATTAGGCTCCTACTTTATACTCCAATAGCCTCTTCATTCATGATGTTTAGTTAGACTAAATATTTGCTGGAGGACTGGCTGTGCAGCGACTACAGAGATACTCCCAATGCATGACTAGAGCCAAATTTTTTGTTGCCTTAATGTTGTGAAAAGAAAAAGAGACGCAATAATCTGAAAACTAGGAAAAGAAAATCCACGTTGGATGGTGATACCTACGACTAACCTAACATCAAAACACTCACTGCAGCCTTCACCAGGTTTTCTGCAGAGAATTTAAGACATGAAGCTTCCTATAGTGCCTATACTTGGTAAGTCTGTGAGGACTGGGAGATGAAGCACTGGGTTTAAATGCAGAGCTGGAAGCTCTTCATCTTCTCTGTGGTAACACAGACACGAGGAAAACGCTAGTACAAAAGAAGGATGCAGAGTGAAAAGGTCTCTTCCCTTCAGCCTGTCTCCCCGAATTAACTTGCTTTGACATGTCAAGAGACCAAGAAGATGATGGTGATCTGTCCTGGCATGTTCTCCGCTGCTTCCCAGCAGCGTGCTCTTTGCTCTGAACCAGGAGCCTGTGCATTAGCAACTGGTTTGCCTCCTCTAATTCACTTGTCAGGACTCCTCCTTTGCTCTTTCCAGTCCACACAGCTCTGCCCTCTCTTACACGCAACGGTAGCTTTGTTTTTAAAGGGCTTGGGCAGCAAACAACATCATGTTTTCCTTCCTTCTCAAAAATGCACTTGGACAACCTGAAACCATTTTAGATGGTGACAATACATGGTCTAATCGAGCAGAGGTTGGTATAAACTAACTACCAAGAACTGGTAAGCTCTGTAGCTGTGTTTCAGGGTCAGCTTTCATTTCTCTCTCACTCTCCTGTAGTCACAAATGGCATGAATTCAGCTCCAAAATAAAGACCTACCCTCCGGAAGCCTTGTTGATAGCAAGAGCTGTCAGAAATCCCCTGCCATCTGCAGCTCCTCCTTGTCTTCCTCCTCCTAGCCCGCAATGTTTCCTCTCTTCTGATGATTTCTCAACAGCTCTGTAGCCAAACGGAGTCCTTTTGTTCCCTGTGAGAGAAGGACAGTCTCTCCAGTAGATTCTTCAGCCAACAAAGACCATCCACAGCCGTGCCACTAAAGTCTGGGAATAGTCTTTTCATCTTTTCTTGTTTCAGGGGGCTTCAGCAGTTACAGCAGTTCTTTAAATACTCTCCGATTTCTGATGGTAGCCAAACTACCGAGTCTTTCCTTAGGACTCATGTCCTCCAGGTCCTAATAATGCCTGTTTTCTCTTCAGGTCTCCATGAGGAGTCCATCTTTCCTTTCACAGACCCTTCAGAGTCAGAGAAACCTGCATTTTTTAATTCTTCTCTTAATGGGGCTTGTTTTGTCTATGAGAATGATTCAAAATGCTCCCTAATGTCTGCAGGTATGAGAACACCCAAATCCTAACAAAAGGAGATGACTCTCTTTTAAGACAGATATGACGATGGCCGAGCCTTGCCCTTGGAGCCCTGCTGCATGTCCATCAGCACTTCCCTGCCTCGCTGAGTTTTACTATTTTTGTTCCTTAAGCTTCTGTTGGTTTCCCAGTCGGACCCAGTCCACCAGCTGCAGGACAAAGGGTTTAGCTGAAGGAAAACATCTCCTGCAGTTTGGGTTCTTGTGGTTATACTTTTTAGTTCAGCAAAGTGGCGGCGGCAGCAGCAGCAATTTTTGGCTACCAAACCCGTCGGTAGGTGGTTAGCACTGTGAGCCAGTGCTGGGGAAAGGTGAGACAGACAAACCTGTTAAGAACTTGACCCTTATTTCACAGTCCCTGTAGACAAGGCCCTGTGCCTTCTGTCTGGAAAAACTCTACAACTTTAGTGACTTTTTCACTTTATTTTCAGACTGGATTCAGCTTCCAGTCCCCACGCGTTCTTGGGTCTGCTTTTTATTGTTAGGGAGATTGAAATAAAAAATCAACACGTAGCTCAAAACCTTCTCTCTACATTTAGCTGAGACCAGGGCTCCCACTACTTCACGGGCTTTTATTCAACCTCCTCACTCACTTTGAAGTCGGTGCCAGTTTCCTCCCTTCTTTGGGACGGGTGAGATGCAGGAGATGGCACTGCAGCACGCGAGTGGACGCGGAGCGGAGGTCGAGGTGCTGGCTGAAGGCATCGCACCTGCAGCACCGAGCTCCACTTTAAAGAACCATCTGAGCCATATATTCCAACATTATCTCCCTCTTCATCATAGTTCCTCCAACGCTAATCTCGGGATAATAACTTTGCACCATAGAAGCAGCCCATTTAACATTTTGACTGTTTGGTGAAAGGGAGTAAGCGTGCAGCTGCCAGAAATTAATTGGGAAGAGGTAGAAAAAAATACTGATTTTATTCCATCTATCTGCAAAACTATTAACACTGGTTTCATTTAGTACACAGAAATTCATTTTGCATTCTAAACTACACCACACCCCGTTACTTCTGTTTAATGTTGCCTGCACGTTTCACTAATGAAGTGCCACATTTGCTGCATTTTCTCTTTTTAATAAATGTCCGCATTTCTACAATCACATATCTCTCCAGGAAAGTTCTTACACCATTTGTATAGCTCACCAGTTTTGTTGGAGAGCTGCTTTCCCCTGCTGCATCACCATGAAACTTTTCAGAGCGTTTTTCATGTTAATTGAATGTTCTGCCCCTATATACAGACTGTATTTATAATCTCCCAGAGGAAAAGCTGGTTTAGTGGGTTTCCGCAGCACCATTCATTTTCTTATTTCTACTTACTCAGAGAAAATGCTGCCATTAAAAATAGCTTAGGCTGAAAAACTTTGTTGAAAGCGTTTCCCCCTAAAATTCCAAATTACATGATTTCACACTTAAACAAATACATGCATCGTTTCAAGCTGTGACAAAGTGGCAGAAAAAAAAAAGATTAATTTTGAAATATAGAAATTTATTGCAAATAGCCAGGGAAACTGGTTGCCGAGACATCGTTGGGGAACTTTTCTGGTAGGATGTTGTCCCGGTTAGAATTCTAATATACATGCTACAATGCAAAAGTTAATTCTTCTGCTGTTAAAACACCATTTGCATCATAACTTTTCAGGAATTGTGACTCACATTTTTCCTATCTTTTCAGTTTTAAGCTGAAGAAAATGGGATCCTTTGGCAATTTTACAGCTTCCTAGTTTCCCATTTGTTATACTTTTGTCTCCATAGGCTCAGAGTTGCTTTGCAAATCTTTCTTTATTCAAGTTAACTGGAGGATATTTATCCTGGGCTTCTTTCACATTCATTCCAATTCCTAACTAACTTTTGTGTGGACAGAGTTATCAGGGACAGTGTTTAGAAATATAATCTGAATCCTTTGTTTCAACTCCAACTCTTCAAATAAAACACAATAAAAATGTCCAAAAAGAACTCTTCGGATTAAAGATTTCATTTCAAATCAGCATACATGCAAAAGCGAGGTGGTTTTTTCTGGGGAGCCTCCCTGGCAATATTTCAGTCCATGGTCTCAGTATCTGTCACAAAAAAAAGAAATCACCCTGTCACCAAAAAAAAATTGAAAATAAGCCTTTCAGAGCTAGTAGTTGGAGTTGCCTAATGAAAAGGAAAACTTTATATGGCGAATAATTTTGTCAGTGTGCTTATTTTTATAATTACAGTGTGTGTATGTATTTTATCCAAATGCTGTCCAAGTATTTTAAATAGAAAAACTAGGAGCTGGAAGCCTGATTTTCTATTTGCACTTTGTAAACCTTTGCTGTAAGCCATGGATGCAAGTGTGAGTGGCTACTGTAGACGTTTGCAAACAAGGACAGCGGGGCAAAGATCTTTGAAGATCTTGGCTTTCGACATTTGCCCACGCTGTAGGATTCAGTGTCTGCCTTGAAGAATCTGAAAAGGCCACTGGCTGGCCACCCAGATGCTGCCTGGTTCTTCCAGGCACAAGATCTGACTTTAATCTAGTGTCTTGCCAGGATTTGTCATAGAAAAGATTTCAGAAAGAGCGTACTCTATCCTGGTTAAATGACAGGTTCTAAAAATAACAAACCAAGCTTATTTTCCAAAGTCTTGCTCATCTCCACTCTTACTACGCCAGCAGAAGCGAGTGACATTCTCCTGTTATTTAAATGACTAAGCCATTTGGCTCAACTTCATTTAAGAATAATATGAAACTTCCCAACACATGCATTTCGACGCGAACGCATTTTGTAAGTATAAAAGGAAATTGTGAGAACTTGTATGAACACGTAGTGTGACTTTTAAGAACAGCCTTGTGGTATCTTCCCTAACCTGAAGGGCTCTTTTGGCAATCAGCAACAATCCCATCATGCTGGTAACTGAGAGAAGAATTTTGCCATTTTTATACCACATCCAGGTTTGTATTGTTGACTAGATTGGTACAGGTCACTGCTGGCATAGGCTGTGACCCTGTTTGCTGAGAGAGTATTTTCAAACTCTTATCATAAATGTTATGTCTTAGACAGTAAAATGTTCCCCAGGCAAATAAATTTTTTAATGTTGAAAATAAGCATTCCCCTTAGTCCAATTTTAGCTGTATCGAGTTAATAGCTCTAAAATACGACTTGATTTTGATCTCAATTTCCATGCACTGCTTTGCCAGTGTAGCACCTAGAAAGAGATGCAAAATCAGGGTGAGTTTTCATGGCCTCAGACCAGCTCACCCAATGCCTGAGCTTAGCAAATCTCAGAGTTTGACACTTCAGTAGCTGGGAGAGAAGTATTTTAACCAGAGCACAAGGCTCAATGTTTAAGGGAGACCATCTCTGCAGCATATAGATGATAGGGAGAGGACTGACATTAGAAAACAATACAGAATTAAATTTCTCTTTTCTAGAACTCAGTTCTTCACCCTTTGTGTGCCTGTTGTGCCAATCTGTGGTTAAAAACCAGTAACTGCTACTTGAGGACTCCTTCCTAGTCACTGTGTCCCTCCTCTTCCAGGCATTTCAGCTGGATTTTGCTTCTAGTTGGCTCAGCAAAATAATGTAATTCTGTATTAAAAATGATCCTAGTCAAGTTTCATTTATTTCCATGAAGAATTTTGTTGCCTGGACTAAAAAAATCCTTTGGGCTCATAACTTCCCCTCTTCTCCCTCCAGGCATAAAACCGATGGGCTGTGTCAATCAGAATGTTCTCACTTAATACCACTTAAGCAAAGCATAAGGGCCTGGTTTGACTTGGAAAGTGGTTATGCTAATTAGCTTAAATTTGCAAGAATTCGACTCAATAGGAACAACTTGACATTTAGTTTGAAAGGTCTAAATGTTTCTGTAGAGTTCAGATAACAATATTGCCGGTAAGATATTCCTTTTTTTTCTTTCTCCCTGTCCCAAATGATGCTGGAAACACAGAAATTTCCCTTGCAAATGTTTACCTAAAATAAAGTGATTTACAGGAAGGCCTATCAGTGCTGCTGACACAGATCCCGATTAAGTCGAATCCCTGGCAATAGAGCCTGCCGCAGAAGTCGGGCTATTTGCTTTTCCCGAATCCTCCCTGGCTTTAGATGCTTTCCAGTCTTTTCTAATCCTTACTGAAGGGCACAGCTAATTAACCTGGGAACCGTGCTGCGCTCCTGCCTTTGCCAGCTCCAGTGCCATACCTGCACAACACCCAGCTCTCTCTGCAGACAGATCAAGCAGCTCAGGGGAAAAGCTGTTTGTGGTATGGCACAAAGCTGCCTTTCTGCCCCTCTTTTAAGACACACAAAGGATCTCTCTCCTCCTGCAAAGCATCAGAGACGCGCTGTTTGCTGAGCTTTACCTACACACGCTCGACAACGACAATTATGAATTTATTTATTTCCATCCTTTATCCTTCCAAAGCCTGTTAATTCTTCGCCCTGTTTCATTGCCCTGTTTTCCCTTAGCAAACAGTGATATTTGGCATCTCCTTTGTAGTCCGGGGCTTTGAAGTACTGCCTTGCTCTGAAGCGGTACAAGGATGATTTTGTGGTGACCACGGCTTCACTCTCCACTTTTTTTTTAATTCCCAGAGTTAGAAATTGATTAGTTAATGGAGCTTAAGCTCCATGGCCCGCAGCACCCTGCACCCTTTCATTAGCTGTGAATCCAAGATAAACACGGAGATTTAGGTCCACTAAGCAAATCCATCAGCTACGTAGCATGACAGGTGGCTGCTGCTTTAGCTTTTGAATCATTATTGAAATAGACAGCTAACAGTGACTCATTTTTTCCCCGTATTTATCTCAGAAAGCTTGTTTTACTCTTAAAATGATATGTTAGGGCACAGTGGAGGCAGCTACTCCCTGGTGATCCCCATGGGGCAGGGTCTCGCAGCCAGGACTGAGGTGCCCCAGTGAGGGTGGTGGGGGATCCAGGGCTATGGGTGTTAAAACGACAAGGTGACAGTATGTAAGCCTATCTGCTCTTTCCAGATGGTTCAAATATTTAATTTAAATGATTTTTGAGTCATTCCAGGTGAGCTAAAGAGACCCTCATAAATCAGTGCTATCCATCCATCCATCCATCCATCCATCCATCCATCCATCCACTCAACCAACCCAAGTTGTGAGGTGCTTCATTACAAATACATATTTGGTTTAGTTTTCTATTGGTATTTTTGGAGGAAACCAAGTGAAAAGCTGATGACGCAGCAGGAGCTTGTGAGGGTTGGTGGCACAGACCTTACTCTGACTCAAAAGTGTGGAATTTTAACACATCATGAAAGGGCAACACTCTCCAAACCAGAGGTCTCAGCTGCATTTAAGAGTGGCCTGACCATAATTGTCACTGTGTGTGCCCCTCGAGAGGAAACACTGTCCACAGTGTTCTCCACATCTTTCCATCTGCATCTGCCAGTGCATTGTTTGCAGTTTTGCATTTATTTAGGAAAAGTCAGTTTTCAGAAGAAACTATACGGTAAACAAGATTCTCTTTAACGCAGTGCAGGGTTGCCCTGGTTTTATTCACTGCAGAATAAAACAGCACAGCTCACACTGTTGCTGACCATGGCATATCCACTGATGGAGTGCTGCTGGGTTTTACTTATTTCAAATAATATAAAAGATTCTCCTAAAATACATCTGATAGTAAAAAGGACATATTAATGAGGTTATTGAAACATGAAGCCTTAATTAAGGACTTCTTTTAAAGTTTACCAGTGCTTTTCTGATCTTCATTTTTGGAATGAGAATGAGTGATGAAGAATTGTATTGGATTAAGCAACGGGATTCCTAAACCAGAAAACTTCTTGGGACAAAATGAATCTAAATGTCCATGTGAGCGTAAAACATAGTATTATTTTATAATGAAATGTATGAAATACAGATATTTCATTGGAAGAAACAGAGATGAAATTTAGTTATTGATACTGATGTACAATGCTTATTAACATTAAGGTGTCATAGCTGGAAATTCCCTGGTCAGCAATATATTGATACTGTCAGGCAACTCAAAAATCCCACAGGTCATCTTGGGTACATTAAAACATAACAAAGCCAGTATTTCTATCATCTAAAATACTGCTTGCTTGTGTTACAAACGAGCTGATACTCTGTACCTGAGTTATACCTGTTCCTGAACACAAAACATCAATTGTCAGCCATTGTCAGGGACAGGATATTGAGCTAAAAAGGCTTTTGATACAGCCCAACACATTGGTCCTGTATTCTTATCTTGCTTTAAAAAGGAGGCAACTCTATTTCTGCACCAAATGCTGCTGGCAAGTGCCTCACCACAGCAGCATCCCCTTATGAAAACAAGCATGGGTGACACTGGCTAAGACTGTGTCTAAAGAAGATTTGGCACCTTGCCTTAACTAGAAGGAGATAAAAGGGCGATTTCTAGATCTGCTTGTTCAAGAAGCAGCGTCTATTTAGGAACTCAACAGCACAAACTGTATCACCAGTAGAAAGATGCAGCGAATGGGAAAAGTATAAAACCTTCCCCTCCTCTTAAAAAAAATAATTCTTCCCCTGAATGTTGCATCGTTCCATTTTATCTGGACTGAGATTAAACGAGATGATAACGTCTGGAGGAAGCGAACCAGGCTGGAAACAGTAACGTGGTCCCACCACAAGTAGGACTTCATTTAAAGAACCGGTTTAAATAAATACTGACAGAAGGATCTGCAGAGCTTTGAAATGACTGCCTTCTTTCAGGAAATAAGTCATTTGCATTTAAACAAATTCCACTGTATGTCAATAGAATAAAATGACAGGGTTAGTATGGAGGGAAAATTATTTGGCATCAAACCATCAGTGCTTCAGTTTTATTGTTATCGCAAAGAGAGAGATGGAAGATTACTTTGTAAACATATTTCTTAATAGGATAATTCTCTAATGAGTGATAGCAGAGTGTGATAAGATTTGATCTTACGCAGTCTTTGTGCAAAATATATGCGATGCCACGGGATGGAATAAAGTGGGATATTTTATCTACAAAAGACAAGGGCTCTCTCCCAAGGAGAACACTTCAACTGCCACACTTGATCTCCCCAAACCTCAGGAATCATATTTTAGAAATATTCCCAAGAAAAGAATTCTTTTTTTAAATAGTTAGGGATGAAAATGTGCTTTACCAGGAAAAAAAAACCAAACCAACCAAAACAACAAACCCAAACTCTTGCTACTCTCACAGGAAAACCAAAATAGTAAACTGAGGAACTGCCAGTTCAGGATCGTAGGCATCTCGATCTGGAAGAATATGGGATTGATTCGTAGATCCTTCTGAGGACAGGTCAACTGAACAGGCAGAAAAAAAAATAAACTATGGGTTCCCTCCCCAGTTCTTTGCTTCTTTCTGAGTTTACTGGGTTTGTTTTCTGTTTTTTTTTTCTTTTTGTTTTAAAAATATTTTAACTTCTTATTTGCACTCAAAAATAATCACTACGTTAGGAATATTAATCTGTGGAAGATAAATACTGAGTAACTATCTCCCTCTTCTTTTTGGTGTATAGCTTTTTTATATGTTCCTCGAGTTCATTATGAAAAATTATTAAAGGTAATAAAAAAAAAAAGCAAACAGCAGTCTTGATTTTCATAAAAATATCCCAAGCAATAAAAAAGTGGAACAAATCCCTAAAATATACCCAGCCAAGCTCTTTGGCATTTTTTCTTCCTACAAGCACCAGCTGTTTCTTGCATACCAGCATAAGGGACATATTTGCAGGTTCAGTTTATGGGAGCTTTGTTTATTCACTGTCTGAAGATTAATAACTAATTTTAATTAATGTAGCAAAACCAAGTTCAAAGAAGATGGAAAATTTGTAAATCTTGTAAGACCACTAATTCTGGCCGCGTTCTTAGATGCAGAAAAGGCTCTGCACGGAATTTTCCACATTAACATTTTTTACTAAGGCTTACATGCTGTAATCCTTTTCCCAGCCCTATTTCACAAGGAACCTTCTGATTTAGCAGCTCTTTAATTACACCCTTGTGCCTCCCAATCTTCCGTGTCTCTTTACAATCTTCCTGTAAACCAGGCAAATGGCACTGTTGTCGTTCCAAGCGCTCGTCAAGGAGGAAACCTGTCAAAGAGCAGGCAACGAAACCAAAGGGCTTGGTTTTTGGAGCATCTCGTACCAAAGTTGGTGGCATCGGTACGAACAGAACGGCCCACACCGTGTGATGGAAACACATCGACGAGTAACAGGCAACTTGGATTTTGCAAGAAGAGATCAGGTCAAACCCAACTGACTTTCCTCTGTGACAGGATAATGAGCCTCGTGGAGACATGTAGCAGTAAAAGGTGTACACCTTGACTTTAGCAAGGCTTTTGGCATGGCTGCACGCAGAGTTCTTGTAGGGAAGCTGAGGAAACAAAGCCTTGGAACTGGCTGAGGAACCGCTCAGAAAACCTCTATTCTTGTTTTCCAACGAAAGAAGCAAGCAGGGTTTTGCTGTGGTCAGTCTTGAGCCTGAAGTTTAATAACTCTTTTCTAAGCGTTTAACTTATTGAAGATTGGAGATGAATGTTTGCAAAAATTCCCTACAGGGAGGACAGTCAAGCACTAGATTAACTGCAGGCTTTTCAATGCTGGGTTCTCCCACACGTTTTCCCAAGCACAAGTTTGACACTGTTCTTTTTGGGGGTCAAGGGGATGGATTCGATGACAAGATGAGGTCCCTTTTTGGCTGATGCTCTACAAATGAATGATTTAATGTCTTACAGCAATGTAATAGGCAAAATACTCGTGTGACTTCAGGAAGCATCACATCAAATCATAACACAAATTGATGGTGAATCTTCCTCGTGCTCCTTTCTGCTTTCACCCCTCCCTGAGAGGCCACTGACTCCACCAGGTCACCCTCAGGCCTGGCTTAGAGATTATGTCCTTTAAAGCATCGCCAGAATAAGGGTGTAATGAATTGAGTGAAGCTGTCCTAAGAAAAGCTTCTGTTAAGTGGGTTGGTTTTGCCTCATTGGCTTCTGTAGTGTTCTTTAGATTCGAGAGAAAGCCAAGTCGTGGCAGTAGCAGCTGTTGCTCTGAACTGTATGGCCAGAATGTTCAGGTTCGTCGCCCGGGGGGTCACAGAGCAGCAGCTCTCTCTGGGACACCACTGGGATACGTCACGGAGACTCCTCTTCCCTGCACGAGCTGCTAAAAACCTCAACATGGGCTGAACTGCTGGAAAAGGGAGAAGGTCTCCGGATGGGGGAAGAAAAGAACTGTGTGATTTTATGGTTGGGTTCCCGACTGTGGGATACGAAATAGGGCTTTTGACCTGCTCCACACCCCACGCGGGAGCCACGGGCCAGCCGCAGCGGCCGTTAAAGCCGGGAATAACCACCCACTGCGCTGCCAAACCACCGCACGTCCTCCCCAGGAACGCTCTCTCTGCCACGTAGAAGCAGTAACCCATACTGAGCTAAGTAACTAATAGTAAGCTGAGCTAATTAGTTTAATGAGCTAACACAAAGTAGCTACATCAGAGAGTCTCGCTTTGATGCTAATTCCCTCATGTAAAAAGTCCTTTTATGTCCCAGGCTACTGTTTAAACCACTGGACCAATTTGCCAGTCCCTGTTAATTTAAATCTGTTATTAATGAATGAGGAAGGATGCAGATGGATCTGCTTGCAGGAGAAGAGTATTGGTTTTATTTCATGCTGCCAGAGATTTTCCCTCAAGGTTTGTCTTGTTGAGAGGCAGTACAAGGGAAGGAAGTAAATAACATGAAGTTCTTTCTGGAGCTGGTCACTCCGCTGCTGCAAACAGCAGCAGTTTTTTTTAACCTATACATCCAGTTTGCTCTTCCATGATGCAAAGTATATGTGGTTGAGCACCTCTTCTGCCCCACTCTTACCATTAGCATGAATACATTTTTTCATGTTTCCTTCACCTCCTCTTAATTTTCCTGCTTGCTGGATAGAGACTTTTCCACTGAAACTCTTAGTCTTACCTTTGATACTGAGACAAATTTCTGATACTGTGATCTAAAAACCTTTTACATGATCGCAAAGGCTGCGTATTGGTATCTTTGATGACTCCAATGCACAGCTGATGTCTCCTTTAAGAACGATTCCAAGATTTTTTGATACAAACTATAGAAAAAGCACCTGCGAGCCCATTGTTAGTTAGATAAGAGCCCTTGAAATACTACTTTCTACTATTCAACATTTAAAAAGACTTTAATAAGCTGTATTTTATCAAACACCGCTGTATCTCTTTCAAAGGATTTTAGAGAGACTGTGGCACCACTTTGGTTTTCCAAGCCCCAGATAATGTGAGAAGAAAACATACCCAGTTTCTCTGGAATCATTCCAAAGCGAATTCCAAACTAGAATTTTCTCTAAAAGCAAGGTAGGGCTTTTATGGCAGCTCTAGTTCATATTTACGAGGTGAATGTGGATGGCACACAGAGGAAGGAAAGAGATCCAGGGGAAGAAGCAGCATCATACATAGGGTTTCAAATACATGGACTGTCTGTAAGATCCCGTTACTAACTTCAGGGAATCTACTACTCCGTCTAAACCAGTACAACTGTGGGCTGCTTCCCAAAGGGGTTCCTCTCTCCCTGTCCTCAGCTGGTTTTCCAGGGTGGATCGAGCAACTGTGCTGCAGCGGGCAAGTTGTACTGAGCTGACCCACTTCATTCAGCCAGTTCCCTGGGCACCACGCGGTTCCTGGGTGTGACACAAAGGAAATCTAAGATTAAGCTGTATTGATTGATTGACTTTCCAGAGTGGTGAAGGAAATGTAGCTGGAACGTGGACAGAACATGAACTACTATTCAACTATGGAAGGATGCTCTGGAAGGATGCAATTTATGTGTAGATGACTGAACATTCAGCACATTTGCGTCTGCATGAAAAACCACAGACATGGCTTTAGGTGGCCCCAAAACAGCATTCAATAAGTCAGAAGTGAGTGGTAAAAACATTAAACAATATCATTAACTTACTGTAATTTTAAACTACTCATTGACCGCTTTTCTCCCCCCCCCCCTACAAAGAACCAGTAGCAATTCCTTTATTTCAGCCCTGAAGAAATGTTCACCAGTAGTTCTATTAAAGTCATTGCACCAAATGAATCGCCTGTTTTAATACTTGAACAGTGTGACTTTACAGCGTCAACTACTCAGGACAGGGACGTTGCATCGCGAGAGGCTTTGCCATTAACACAACAAGGCTGCAAATCTGATCCCGACTTCTCAGCGCTCCTACAGCCGAGTCGATAAATACTGACTTTCCATGATTTCCATCAGCTAATCCATCAGTACAGACGAGCGGTATTGGAATTCCCGCTTGTTCGTCGATGAGGTTTCCTTCCGGACGGGACACCGAGCCCAGAGGAGAGCTGGCACCGATGCACTTGGTCGTAGCGTGGACTCGTGTCAGCGCACAGCGTTACACGCGCGGGCAGTTTGGGTCGTGCTGCTTGTTGTACAATCACCAGGACACAGGCGAGGTGTCCGGACTCCCTGAGAGTGTGCTGGCTGGCTGGCTGGCCCTCTCCCTGTGCTGCCCACCTGCAGACACTGACCCTTAACTTCCCAGGCCACATCTCTTCACCCCAAGCAATAAAGTTCCTTTCCTGACTCCCCTAATGTTCAGAATCGAACCCTGACCTTTCCGTGGAGCTCTCACCTGGCGCACCTACTCGTCTGCCCAGAGCAGCACGATAAAAAAAAAAAGCTGTAACACACGGCAGGTTTTATTTAGCTCGTTATTGACGATGTATTCCTCCCTGGAAACACCGGTAGCGCTTTCCAGCCGCCCCGCCGGCACTTCCCCGGCGCTCATCGCCACCTGCCCCGAGGCGGGGATGCTGCAGGCCGGGGACACCCGCAGGGACAGCGCCTCCGGAGAGGCCGCTCCCGGCGCCGGGGGAACCAGGCCGGGTGCCGTGAGGGGGGAGGCCGGACGGAGCTGCGCGCTGAGGCCGCGGCGAGGCGGGGGCTGCGGGGCTGCGGGAC
>JANVCC010000049.1:2420092-2452928 GCA_025345505.1 Todiramphus chloris collaris | reverse complement strand
TAGAATAGGAACATGAATTCCCTAAATGTAACTTATCATTCAAATGTCATAGCAGATAGAATAGGAACATGAATTCCCTAAATGTAACTTATCATTCAAATGTCATAACTCTGAATATATCCTTTCTAAAATTCAGGGTTTCTATAGTCACATCCCATAGAACTGCATCCAGTCTTCCCAGTCTTGAGCTGGGTTTGAAAAAAGAAAGCTCCTGTTTATGATTTGATGTAAACTGCTAGGGGTTTTATTACAGCAGTACATTAAAATATATTTTCCCTTTCAAAATTAGGACATGTGGTAGAGTTACTCCTGGGGGAAAAAAAAATCCTCACCCTCTTCAGACCTAAGAGAGCTGTATTCTAGCAAGGTCAGGTTTGAATGGCCTGCTTTGGTTCATTAATATGACTTCTGCTGGTTGCTTTTTGGCTTTACATAAAATATGAGCTACGTGACGTGATCAAGTGCAGAAGTTCTCCAGGTCTGATTTGCACAGTATCAGAGTGCTGGGAGCAGCCACCAGGGAGGTGGTGTGGGCTTCTCCCCAAAGTACAGCAGCAGGTAGCAGAAGAGCTACAACTGTATTATTCTCTTGAAAGATTTCTTGAGGACACTTTATTTTCAGATTTAGGATGGACCTTCTGGTCAAAACTTAACATCCAGGCACCACTGGCAGGCCCTCTGTGGGGTGTATCTGGATTGTGGGACAGTCCTGAAGTTCCACCTTTGCCTGATTCAAGCTGGGAATGGAAAATCAGGGTCTCTTAAATTTCCTTAACAGCAGGACTTGTAAAATGTGCCATCTCTTCCGAGACCACCTCCTTGTAAATAATAGCTAAGAATTTCAGTAATGCTTCCAGCTCCCCCAAAACGTGATAGTTGGGGAACCTGAATGAAGCGTAGATTTGTGTCCCTTTTTTTGGGGATATTTTGTACTTTATTAATTCCTTCATCACACCCTAAATTAATACCATGACCATCAAGCCAGTGGAGCTTCCCTTTCAGGCTGAGGGTATAGTTTTACATAATTCTTGATGCTGATGTCTCCCTGTGCCAGAACCAGAAGGGTTTGTACTTTTACCCATCACCCAGATACGCAGTTTGTTCTCTCCTGTCTTTCTTCTTGTGCTGATCATCTTTTGCATTTATTCAGTTTCTGGGTAACCCAGTTCAATTTACTAACCTTACCAAAACTTTTGTTCCTTTTCTTGTTGTTTTGGCTGATGGGTTTTTTTGTTGTTGTTTTGTTTGTCGGTACAGTGCCTTCTGGGGGATTTGTGCTCTCTGAGCCTTCAGATGGGGGCTTCTGGATGAGTGATGGGAGTGAGAATCTGGGGACATGGCCAGGAGAATGGGGCTCTGTCAGCAGTGGCAAATCTGACTTGTGCTGGCTCATGAAACGATGCTCTAATCCCAAGTGAACAGTAGCGTCAGCAAGTGATTCGCGTTTCTCTGACCGCATTTCTTCTCAGGAAAAACTTCAGATTTTAGCTCTACACAGTTGGAAAAGTCAGGGATGAAATCTCTTTTCCTGGTCCAAAGTTTGCAGTGTCTCCAGTTAGAATTTCTCTCTTGAAAATTTACTGATTGGGCAGAAACTACCAAAAAAAAAAAATTTGATCTTCCAAATTTGTTTTATGCAATGAAAGAAAGTAACTTGAGATCTGTGGCTTTAATGTCTGTATTGAAATGTGCTTTTGAGAAGAAAAATGTTATTGCTAGTAACTGAGTTTTTACTGCACCCACCAACTCATGCCTCAAATGAGGCAGTTTGTGAAATTGGACAACAGAAATGAGTAGAATGGAACAGAGACTTCAACATACTACACTATGGTAGGGATGTGTATTTTCCTGTAGGAAGATCTGTTTACTTCCTTAGCAGATCTTGGGACATGCAGAAAACTTTGTTCCTCTCACTTGACGAGATGGAAACCCATCTTGTCTTGTATCTTGTTATGGGATGAGGGAGCTGATTGATTAAATCAAGCAGCTGGAGTTGCTGGATGGTGAGATCTTGCTTTGGTTTGGTTTTAGGCACGTGGCAGATGATATCTGGAGTGGTGCAGAAACCGCTTTCACTGAATCTCTGTTTGTATATCTGATCCTTTTCATAACCAGCAGAACCAAATGCAAGACATTATTTGTGCATTCTTTGGCACTCGTATCCTGCTTGCTTATGCCCTCATGTTCAGTCCAGACACACTGTGGGGGAAGAACTGAGCCAGGAATACTTAGGTGGTGCTTATGTTTCCAGTGTTAGAGTTGATGCTTCCACCAGATTAGCTCTTTATCTTGAAATGCTGAGATTAATGTTTCCCCTCCACTTCTTTTCGCTGTATCTTACTTGTAGGACAGTCTTTCCTGTGTGTTTAAGTCAGCCATACATTTTAACCTGTGCACCACTGCCACGGAACCTGCGTGTTTCAAATATTTTTTCCTCATCTACGTTACACAAACCCCCGTCCTGCCATCACTGCTTTGGAAACGTCCCTGTGTGGTGGTTTGACTTTGGCTGGACACCAGGTGCCCACTGAGCCACTCTATCGCTACCCCCCATCCCTTCTCCTCTCAGCTGGACCAGGGGGGAACAAAATAAGATCAAACTCGTAGGTTAAGACAAAGGCAGTTTAATGAAAAGCGAAGCAAGGCCGTGCGTGGGAGCAGAAGAAAACAAGACTTGATCTCTGCTTCCCATCAGCAGGTGATGTCCGGCCCCTTCTCTGGGAAGCGGGGCTCCAAACGCATAGCGGCTGCTCCGGGGGACACTGCCCCCTGTCCTCCTCCTTTTTCTAGTTTTTGATTGTTAAGCTGACATTTTATGGTCTGGAATATCCCTTTGGTCAGTTTGGGTCAGCTGTCCCAGTTGTGTCCCCTCCCGAGATCTTGTCCCCCCCATCCCACTGTGGTGGGGGTTGGTGGAAAACAGCCTTGGTGCTGTGCGAGCCGTGCCCAGCAGGAGCCACAGCACGGGTGTCTTGTGAGCACCTTTCTAGCTCTCAGTACAAAGCACAGCACTGGGAGGGCTGCTCTGGGGAAAATTAACTCCATCTCAGTCAGACCCAGTGCAGCGCAACAGCAGCCTTCTGTTGGAATCTGATCCTGGTAGTCCTAACCTTCTCTATCAGTGTCCTTCAAAAGCAGGTTTTCACTTCAGATCTTACAGCTGGCACGGGGGGGATTAGTCCATAGGTCTAAATGCTTTGCAAAGCTGGTTTGCAGTTCTCTGTCAGAGTTCTACTTGTTCTTCCTCTTGTCTAAATTCAAGAATTGGCAGTTGCTGTTCAAGGCAGTTTTCAAGGTTGTATCTCTTAGTTATTTGGTTACAAAAGTTGAGCCGCGTAGCGCAGCAATGGTTCTGCACCCTGAGGTCCTGAATATTCAAAACTTAAATCCGGGGGAGTCACAGTGCTGTCGATGAAATAAATCTGAAGGACAACTTTGGGACAGGAGGTACGGTGCATTCTCTGCATGTTGGAGAAACTGGGGCTTCGGAGTTGAGACTGGGCTTCTCTTGTGTATTAGTGTATGAATCCCAAGCACAAGAGCCATGGTTTGCACCCCGCGCTGTTCAGACGCTGCATAACCAGTAAATGATTCCCCTGTTTGTAAACCTAGGTCTCCAACACTTCACGCTTCATCAGAGCTGCTTAAAAATGGAATTGCCTAATTTTTCTGCTTATTTACTGCTTTGTTTTGTGTTTGTTGTCGTTGTCGTTTGTTGTTTGCAGACGTGGGTTGGCAATAAGCGAAGGAAGATGAGCAGCAAGAGTGCTGTAGAGTCTGGAGGCACTCCCCCAGGGACTGTCCTCGCTACTCCCTCAGTACCTCCAGAAGCAGCCGTTAGAAATGTGGTAAATATTGCTCGATCCCAAAGTCAGCAGTGTTCTTGGACCTCTTCTAATAACGATGTAATAGTTACTGGTATATACAGTCCCGCTAGCTCCTCGGGTAGGCAAGGATTCACCAAACAGACGAATGCTTCGGTGGCAGAAATCCATAAAACCTCTATTTCACGGCTCCCGGGCAAAGGCGACGCGGAGTTCCAGCAGCAGCACATCCCCATAGGGCGACAAGTACCGCACTGCAAAAACGCTTCCCTCTTAGTAGGGGAGAAGACTATTATTTTGTCCAGGCAAACGAGCATATTGAATTCTGCCAACTCCATCCACAGTCACACGAAGAAAAGCTACGGTGGGTCGTCGGTCCAGACGGCAGAGCTGGTGTTACCTCAGAAACCCATGATATGCCACAGACCCTGCAAAGCCGAACCGGTGGGGTGTCAGAGGTTACAGAAACCGGAGCACGCGGCTCTGGCGTCGCACGTCGCCCCCGGACAAAGGGCTAACGCCAGGGACCCTTCTTGTAGCACCCAAAACCTGGAAATCCGCGAAGTGTTTTCCCTGGCGGTCACGGACCAGCCCCAGAGAGTGGTGGGAGGCGGTGCCGCGCAGAAGCAGTGCCCGGGGGAAGGCAGCTGCCTGTCCATCGCGATGGAGACGGGCGACGTGGATGACGAATACGCGAGAGAAGAAGAACTGGCGTCCATGGGAGCACAAATACAAAGCTATTCAAGATACTGTGAAAGCAGCAGCTCTGTTCGAGTGGAGAACCAAAGTGCAGCCTTGTCTGGGCCCGGAAGAAGCGTGAGCTTTAGTTCCCAGATGGTGCACGCCAGGGACGTGCCCGACAACGTTCTGTATCATAACAGAGACTACCACTTGCCCGCACGGACCTCATTACATACAACATCCAGTACCTTATATACTAATCCATCAAGAAGTACCTTTTCTCCTCATTTTACATCTTCAAGTCAACTGAGGCTGTCACAAAACCAAAATAATTACCAGGTAATCTGTCGATTTCTCTTGTTTTCAAACCTTGAAGACAAGGCTGTAGATAAATATTGTTTGCTTGGAAAGCTGGTGGCAGGTAAGCAATAGGTTCACCTTTCTGCAGGCTGTGCTGCCTTTACATCTGTCAGTAGAGGCGATTCCTTCAAAGGGGTAGGTAGGACTATAGGATGGTAATGCTCTTACCTGTATACTCGAGCCTGTGCCTGCAGTGGGGAACTGCATATTAAAGATCTGCCTGGGCATGGTAGAATTGAGAGAGGAGCTTTGGTTACAGGAGGATCACACCTATGGTTGCTGTCGGTCATCCCTCTGCAGCCATGCTTCGCACGTGGCGCAGGCGGAACCTGGGATCCTGCCGTCGTTTGTGTGCTGGGCAGTTGCTTGTCCTTATTAGTGTCAGCCTGGATTAGCTCTTCCACCAGCACTGCCTGTACCCCCGTGCAGCTGCCAGGCTCTTGGACCTGTTTTCTGCTGGGGATTAGGATCTACTGCAAGGCAGTTACGATGACGGGAGACCCTAAGTGAGCAAATATTCCTCCTCTCCCACAGCGTCCAGTTCAAATACCAGTTTTATGTTCAATCCCATTATTTCCTCACTCTGTAATAGAGTCCCTTCAGTGACACTGAGAGGGGAAAATGAAATGCAGATAACTAAAGAACTTCAGAAGAAGGTACAACACCGACACACACAAATTTTTTCGGTATAAATAGAAGAGAGTTGTGCAGGAAACATCCAAACTGATGACTTTTATGCCATCTGGCATGATACAGTCTAGAGACACTGGGATAAAAGTCTTAAGACTGACATGATGTGTTACCTTTGTGCACTTGCCTGTTACTCCCTTCTTAATTTAGCTGGAAAATGAACCATGTAAACAACATGCTCTCTTGTCTTGTGCATTGTCACTACTATCGGGAACAAAACTTTATGAACTGTTGTTTTTTGTTTGTTTCTTTTTTTTCTGACTTATTCCTGTCTCATGAGGATTTGAAAGAAAGCTTTTGAGTCCAAGTAAGTGCCACTTTTCACCAGAATTACTGCTTTTCTTGGTAAACCCGAGGTTTGAGGAGCGTATGTACTCTGGAGTAGGTTCTGTGTAGTGGATGGGACACCTGCAGTTGTTATTTATGACCTGTTCTAAGGTGAGCACTATAGATGAGCTGTTCTTTCCCTTTCTCCCTTCTCCCAGATAGCCTATCAGTATTTGCTATTACTGCTCTTATAAAATTCATTACATGCTGCTTACTTTTGCCATCCCAGTTTCATAGGAGAAGAAAAACTGTCAATGTGCTCAGCTGCTCAAGAAGGGGCTGGTAAAGCTGCAGAAGTGCCCGTGATAGAGTTAAGGAAATTTTTTTCTTAAGTTTCACAAAGTGAACTGTATTATTGATACCTCCAGCCATGTGCTCGTGGTACTTTATTTCACTCTTGAAAAAGAATCAGTGAGATTTATTTCTGACTACTTTTTAGAATTTTTTAATGAGATTGAAATACCTTTGGGGAATTTTTTGGGGCAGAGTCAGAGTCTTTTTAACCGTCTAGAACAGTTCATGGTAGGTGACATTTTAGCTGGCTGTGTCGTAGCTCTGTAATTGTTTTGGGTTTGTTTTGTTGTTTGGCTTTGGTTTTTTCCCCCTGTTATAATAACCTACCTATTTTAGGGTTTTTTTTGATAAGTGAGGAATTAATCTGTACGCTGTTTGACTTCCATGGCTGTCTCGGAGACCTCGTGGCTTTGGGACTGTGCTTTGGCTTGAGGGAGCTGCTGTTTCCCATCGTATCCCTTGCCCTTCTACAGTTCTAAACCTTAGGAAAAAACAGGCAGGTTGCTACTGATTAATTTGTTGCCGTAACCTCTGGGCTGAGACTCTTTAGCATCAGAGAATTTACAAAGGAGGGCAAAAGCTGTGGGGTCCTGGCTCCGTGGAAGCTGCAGAGGAACAGTGTCCTACAGCCCGGCCAGACACCGCACGACCCTAGGGAACGATGGTGCTGATTGCTCCAGATCGTTGTGTTCCTTGCTGAGTGTTTTTAGCACATTCCAGAACAATGCAAAAGTAAGTTCTGCAGCTTAGGAGGTGTTAGTGTACAAGAGTGACACTTCCAACACTCATTTTGCACGTTGGCAAGAAAATTTCACCTATTGCCTTCAGTCATGTGTAACAGATAGCATACCCTGGCAGGCTGCTAACAGATTCTGTCTAAACCATCAGTTCTGTGCTTTTTAACCCTCTCCTCCCAGTCCTCCCCTTACAAGTAAGTCCAGTATGACTGCTGGTTCATGTAGACACTCCCCTTACAGCTTAGTAGGGAAATATTAAACTTGCAGAGACACAGATTTTTGTAACAGATGCTGTCTGCGTGCTTTTAGACTTAGGCAGGGTGACACTTCTTTTTATCTACTCAGTTTCTGTTAATTTTAGTGCCTGTGTTTACCTCCTTTACCCATCAGCATGGGAATAAAAATCCTTAAACTCAGGGAAATCTTCCTAAATTTAAAGATAGATTAAACCTGATCTACATGATTATCAGAGTAGTTAAACATACGAGCAGATGCTTCTTCCAAGTCAGGACTGCGCGATTTGTGTTTTGATGAAGTAATTACTGTCGTACGTTGGTGGGGTATCTAATTAGCAATTAGTTATAGCTTCCTTCCTGATCCAATTAATCAAATTCACGTTAGTGTAACTTAAGAGTAAATTTGATCAAGTGATCAATTTTAATGCCTGAGCAGTTTCAGTAAACAAATTGTTCAACCCGCTTACGTTTCTTGGTCGTTGAACTGGAGAGGCTCTTCCTGCTCCTCCTCCACGCTGAGGAGTCTTGGTTTCCTCCCCCTGACCCTAAGGGACAAAATTGCTGTCGAATGTGTGTGTATTTTTAATCATTTTGCTGCACACACTGAAGTGCACTTCTCTTGCTTAGCCTTGTCTTCTTCAAGGGCAAACCCAAAGCCTTGCAGCCAGTACATCTGAAGAGGATAAAGAGAGAGATTGATTTATTTGTCAGATCATTAAGGTTTCTGCTTTATATGAATGAGCTGCAAGTTTGCATTCCTTAGGGAAATGGGACTCCGTTTTTATTTATCTAGTTATTATAATGTGTCCAAGTGATTTGTTTACTTCCCTAGAGACTTTTAAAGACAAGAGGAGGACTTTTCCCCTAACTTTAGGCCCCTGGGCTTTTTGCCAGGGCAAGCAACACGGTCCTCTCTGAAGAGACTTGAGCAAAGTGTTTCCTCACTGGGGCAGAAGCCGAGTTACCTTAATCACAGGAGTTCCTCCACTTCCTTTCTGGGATGGAATCCTTCCAGCTGCACGAGCGGGGAGCCCGAGTTGCTGTTCGTGAGACAAGAGTTTCAGGTGGTTGTATTTGCAGCTCCCTGTAGCTGTCCCAGTTGGACTAGGACTGGAATTACACCCGCAGATGCAGGATAATGATGATGAGGATATCTCACTCAAAAAATCAACCCAAAAGAAGAAAAACCCAAGCAAACCAACCCTTGTGCCTTTTTCCTAGAGGCAGACCAGAATACTCCCCTGCGCGTTGTCTTTCGAGTAATTCCATTGAGAGGAACTTGGCTGCGGTTGGCGTCGTACCTCGCAGAACCCGTGTGCGTGTCTTCCCGGGAACCCTTCATCCCCTGCCAGGCTGATCACTGGCTTTGCACAGGAAAGCACTTCTGTTTCTGTGGCCCCACTTCACAGTTGTGAAAAGAAGCCATCTGGTTGGCTCCCAGGGATGCGTGTGCAGGGCGTTCTGTGATGTGAAGCTGGTGTGTGGGCTGTGGTGTTGTGCTAGAGCTGCCCTGTTCATCCAGGGTTTGTAAACTGTGTGTATCCCACTAACAAGTTAATATTTCTGACACAAAAGCTGCTGGAGACTTGCCTTCAGGAGGGGACAGTGCTCATTTCTAGCCCCCCCCCCCCCCCCCCACCCCGCTTTATGCTGTCAGGAGAAAGTGTCTGACATTATGGGACCTCCAAGAGCTGCCAGCTAAAAGCTGGAAGAGGAAAAAGTATCTTTTGTGTTTGTACACTAGACAAACTGTACCAGGTATTCTGCAGTTGGTTCTGCTCACGCTGCAAGGTTCATCAGCAGAGCACTTTGCACGTATAAAAACTGTTAATGTGGTTTGGTCAGCAGAAGTGTGGGGATTTTTCTTCCTCGCGTATATAGTGTGTGTAATGGCTTGAGATTGATTAATCTCTCAAGAGCTATGTTTAGTCTCTCAAGCTTTGCTTGTCTGCAGCAGAAGATGAACATGGAATCCTGAAGAAGCCTCAAATATTTTAGGCTGTGACATGTTTCAGACGGCTGGGGAAAACAGCCCAAGATTATTATTTCATCAAGTCTGACCTCCGGGAATGATGGAGAGGCAGTGGGAATGAAGGCAGCTCACCTTTGCCTTCATAGCCCTTCCCCTTCCTTCTCTAGCCTGATGTTCCTGGAGTTCCTGATGATAACACAGATCTTTAACATCTGACATTGAATAGCTCAGTTATTAACGTGATGGGGTTTTTTTTTCCTGAAGATTTAACTGATGTGATTGAAAAATACGTGGTGGAAGTTCCATCAGACACTGGCCCTTGTCTCACTTTGGTCTGCTTACCCTGACCAGTTTTGTGACAGGCTGGAAGTGAAAACTTGTGTCCTGAAATAGGAGTTTTGAAATGGCAAAAATACAGAAACACCCAAGTTGCCATCATGTTATCTTACCCTCACCCAAAGAAAGTGTTTTGTCTTTAATATAGGCAGGCAAAGTGTGACTCTGTTTTGCTTTTAAATCTTTCTAAGTGTTCTTACCAGAATTGAATGTGTAATATTGAAGCCTTGTGCAAGCTGCTCAGAATTAGTGATCAATGCAACCTAAGCTGCTGTTGTTTTCTCTTCTGTTTCCTCCTTCCCCTCTACAGATTTCAGGAAACCTTACTGTGCCTTGGATTACAGGTTGTTCCAGAAAAAGAGCAGTAAGTATATTTCCATTTAAGTATCTAATGCATCAAGTGAAAGAATGAAAAGTTTATAGAAGTCAAATGTCAGTCATTTATCTTCTGTTGTTTGTGTGGCAGCAGTAGCTAGGGAGATCACCTAGAATTATACAATTGTTTTGGTTGGAAGGGACCTTCAACATCATCAAGTTCAACCCTTCCCCCAGCACTGCCAGGGCACCACTACCCCCTGTCCTTCAGCACCACAGCTCCATGGCTTGGAAACCCCTCCAGGGATCACGGGGATTCCACCCCTGCCCTGGGCAGCCTGGGACAGCCCTGGACAGCCCTGGAGGGGAAGAAATTGTTCCTCAGCTCCAGCCTAAACCTCCCCTTGGGTATCAAGTTTCCTCTTGTCCTGTTGCTCGTTCCTTGGGAGCAGAGGCTGACCCCATCTGGAGTTGTCAGGGTGTTGTGAAGAGCCAGAAGGTCTCCCCTGAGCCTCCTTTGCTCCAGGCTGAATCATCCTGGGTCGTCCCTCAGCTGCTCCTCACCAGACCTGTGCTCTAGACCCCTTCCCAGCTTCATTGCCCTTCTCTGGCCACACTCCAGCCTCTCAATGTTCTTCTTGGAAGGAGGGGCCCAAAACTGAATCCAGTATTTGAGGTGTGGCTTCCTCAGGGCCCAGTCCAGGGGGATGATCCCTGTCCTAGTCCTGCTGGCCTCACCAGTGCTGATGCAAGCCAACATGCTGTTGGCCCACTTGGCCACAGGCTGGCTGTCATCATAACCAAACATATCCCAGCACATCTCCCAAACCACTGAGCTGTCAGTGTCGTGTGTGCTGCTTTGGCAGTGGTGTCTAGCTAATGGAAGAACCCCTCCTTGTCTTTTCCTCCCTGCTGTGCCAGTACTTTTTCCAGTTTGGTTTTTTTTTTTTGAAATTATTATTTGCAGTTTGTCTTTTCAGTCCTCAGGAGCTGTGAGTTTGGTACTGTTTCCTGCATAAGTAGGAATCTAAGGACCATCACATTGTGTTTTCTCTCAAACTTTTGCTCAGTCTCAACTGTAGCATACTTGTAGTTTCTGCAGACTTGGGTGGTATCACTTGATTCTTTTTATGTAGAGAGCACTTTGTAAGAGCATCTCCCAGAGGAACCAGCAGTTTTATACCACTCCTTCTGTTGTTTCTTGCATCTTTTTTTTTTTTTATATCTTTCTTTTTTTTTCCTCCTAAGTCCTAGTTCTCTTGAATAGGCTTTTAAAACTGTAGCCCTTTTCTGGAAGGCACCTTCCCTCTGTCACTTAATGGCCTTTTAAAACACCAGGCAGCTGGGGAGTGTCTCAAGGTACAATTTCACTGCTCATCTGAGCTGATTTCACAGCACGTCTTTGTTGAAAGGGGGAGATTCCCCCCCTCTCCCTCCTGGTGTGCTGCCACCCCATCCCTAGCACTGCTGCCAGTATCTAATTGCAAGGTAATCCAGGTCAAGCGTCTGACCTGGCAGACAGGGATTCTTCTGCTGAGTTTCTTTGAGTGAGTCAGATGTACTTAGTGGAGATCAGAGGAGAGCCAGCTCCGAGGAGGCAGCAGGAGCCTGCAGCAGAGCAGTGCTGCTGCCTCCTTCCCAGCACTGGCTGGCTTGTTGGGGAGTGCTGGTCATGCTGGGAATCTGCCACAAGCTGCAGCAGAGATTTCTGCCAGAAGTTTAAAGCCTTTGAGGATGTAGAAGTGCCTGTTTATTAAGGATGATTATTAGGGAATTCTTTTTCCCTTAGACCTTTTTTTTAATCAATAAAATGCACAAACCCCATTGGTCAATACAGTCTGGCTCGACAGCATCCAGTTTGACTGCAGAATTAACCTTCTCACAGAGACAGCTTAGGAGCTGGCACTCTGAAATCGCTGCATACGCAGAGGTGCAAGACAACAGAAAGAGGAAAAAACCCTCCTACTTCCTAGGAAACTTCAGATTCAAATGCGAAATTCTTTTGAAGAAAGAGCGTGAGGAACCAAAATAGAATGGATGGAGTTGTAGAGCTGAGATCGTGGCAATTACTGCCACTCAAGCAGGAAAGGGACTAAGCTGTATCTGCTTTAACACAGATAAGTTCATCTTCTAGATGCTCTGAATTTTTCATCTTTTTGCCTTGATGTTTTGTTTTCCTTGCCCTGTCCTTCAGCTGCCTCAAGAAAGAAAGAAGAACTGTGCAGTTGTGCAGGAACTCTCTCTGGTCTGCTCAGCTCAGCTGTGCTGGATGCTGATGTAATCCTGCCTCCTAAGGAATATTAGCCTAGAAATAGCACCCTCTTGGTTATTCACCAGAGCATCAGAGTCCTGCCTTCTGTCGTGGTGCGTGTACAACAGTGACCTTTACAGATGCCTTGATTTGGGGTTTTTCACAGGGTGGTGGAAGGATAACAAGGATTCAGAAATAGCAGTGAAGATACTGCTTAAAGAGAATGAAAAGGAGGAAAATAGCTTCACTCTTCTCCCTGCGTTTCAGTTTACTAACTGTGTTTATGTGTCATCTGATGTCTTGGAATGGCAGCCTGGGCCAGTGCTTCCCCACCTTCCGTGTCAAACATCTCTTCCTTAGCTCTAGTCTGAATCTAGACTAGTTCATGGCAGGTTTTGGTGGAATGCTGCCCTCGGTGAAGGAACTTGCAGGGAGCTGGTCTTGTTTTGTTCCCCCTGTCCGGGGCAGCGCTGCAGCGTAGTGATGGCTTCCATACCTTCCTCAGCGGAGTACGTCTGTGCTTTGGTGGAACCTCAGCCCTAGGTAGGTTAGCTGACTCTACAGCTTCAGCCTGGGGCTTCTGGCCTCCCAGTCTGGCATGTATTTTGAGGGAGAAATACCCGAAATGAGTGGAGAGTTCCCGTGCTAAATCTTGATTTTTTTATGCTGCTCTTTCTGCGCGTTGCCGATTTGAATAAAACTCTGGAGATAGTGGCACCAAAGCATCCACCTCAGAGTCCTGCCTGTCACAGGAGGAGTGCAGTAGGTGTGCTTTGAAACAGGTTCCAGGAGCTGGTCTACCACCAGGTCCGTGTGAGACCTGCCACCTCTTGTGCTGGCAGGTCTGGGGCGTGGGGAAGAAGCTGGATCATGTGCAGGAGATGAGGTGTGGGAGATACATCCATCTAGCCACTAAAGAAAGTATCCTGTTGGACTGGGGCTAAAAATATTATGGAAACTGTTTGTGCCACAATAAGCCTTATGAGTGCTGGAGAAAAAGAGTGCCTTTTGAAGTGAAATGAGCACCTGTAGAGATTACAGCTCCCTGAAGTCAAGATGCACCGCAGTTGTACCTTCCAGTTGATGTTTTGCTTCCTTCTCTGAAAGATTTCACCACGTATCTCAAGGTATTTCACTTTGTTAGTGTTTACATTAGATGATACCGTGCAAAGCATGCCATGACCTTCCTACTGTGGACAGCACCTCCTTCCCACTCCCAACGGCAATCCTTTGGCTAATGCAGAGGGAAGACAAGTCTCAGCATCGTCTCAGACGAAATACAGCTATTTATTGCATGGCACGCTGCACCTAAGTTCCAAAATCACTGCAACTTCCTCTATGTGGTGATCCTGCAGGCTGGAAAGATGTCCTGTCTGGCCGGGAATTGGAACAGGCCACTTTCTAGTCAAATAGGAGGAAGGCATTAATAGATTAAGCAAGAATCACATTAATTAATGTCTAAAAATCAATTTCCTTTGGGGATGAACTTTTGCTATTTAACAAGCTAGTTCAAAATCTCAAGAAGAAGGGCAAGTTGTCAGTTTGTGTGGATTGGAAGTTGGTTTGGGAAATTATAGAGTGAAATGACTGGAGATGAGAATGTGATTTTTAAAATTCATTTATTTTTTAATTTTTTTTGTAAGACTGTTCTATGGCACTGATACCTCTTCTATTATTTTTTCTTAGCTGTGTTTTGGAAACACACATTAACAGAATATATGTGATCTTGGCTGAGTCTTGGAGCAGTTACAGCTCTCTTCAAGCTGTGGTACTATGAAATATTTATCAATTCTGCTTCCTTGGGAGCAAACTTCAACCCAAACTTCCCAACCAGTGGGAGAAGATCCAGAAAGTCTCTCTTCCAGAAGTCTAACAATTTGTGTGCTAACATTATATTCGCAGTGATAGTTGAAGGTGTTTCAGATGCCATTTGGCTTGCAGTCCATTTCCAAATACATTTTTGCCTGTAGGCTGCTGTATCTTCTGCTCTGGATGAAGCTGGAGGTAGCACCTCTCTCCTAGTTGTTTGCTTTGCTTAGGGCCTTCAGGTACATTTTTTTCATCCTAATGAGATGGAAAGGTATCTCTGCTTGCCCGATGAGAGGGGACCTGTCAAGACCTGGCAAAAGGCAGTGTCTAGATAACATCTCCGGGCAGTTACGGCCACCACCTGCCTGCCTTTTTACGCCCTGGAGAGAATCCCGCGTGGCTTGAGAGGCATCAGGGCCACGCAGTGTGGAAACGCGTGCAGTGTGCCTGGCTGAGGGGAGGACTCTTCTTTCAGAGGTGCTTCCCACTGCCCTGTTCCTCACACGCTGTGTGAGCATCAGTGCCTGGCCCAAGCAGCAGGATGGTTCTGTGGCACTGAGACGGGGACGACGTCGTGACAGTTGTGAAACGTCAACTTAAAACCTCCTGACATCCCCACGATAGAGCTTCTGAGAGGCAGCCACTAAACTTGGTGGTGAGAGGTTTGCTTGCTAGAAATAACCATTACCTTAGAACACTTCATCAGAACTGGGCCGTTGAGTTAATGATTTCACTGAAATTTAATTAAATGTAACTTTTTTCTTGACGACCTACAGCATTCAGTGCCGCGCAGACGCAGTAGTTACTCTGTTTATATTAAAGCTCTGGTTCTTTCATTTGTTTTTTTAACACACCTTTTATCACTGACTGAAGGTGCACAGCTTTTGAGCACGTGGCCCAAAAGCGTTGTCAAAACCACGCCGAGAAAGCAGGCTCGAGTAAAAGGCAGGGTGAGGAGACTCCCCAGCAATGCAATTACTCGTACCAATCAGAGACACCAAATTGCACCACGGACACTGCCTGCACAGTGGGAGTTTTGCCGGGCTCGGCGGAGCGCCAGGAATGTCTCTAATAAACTGGGTCATCTCTTGGAGGAATGTTGTTCTTACACTTGGGAGGTCAGGGGATAAGCAGGGTTTAACCCCACTCACAAGGATTGCTTTTCGTTCGGAGTTGATAGTCTTATTTGCTGCTGGAAGAAGCTTCTCTCTGCTTCTCAAAGTACGGGCAGGAGAACTGGTGAAGGCAGAAGAATTCAGCCAACGGTTAAAGCCGCTTTATCCCCGTAAAGCCGAGCGCTGAATCGGCGAGCGGGGGATCTGAAAAGAGGAAATGAGAATTGTATTCATGGCTGTTGTTATAATGAGGTAAAAATAAGAACTGAATTACTGGCTTGTCTTCAGCTACGGAAAGGATTGTCCTAAATATGAAGGTTTTCAATATTCTCTTTTGATTTATTCTTTTTCCCTATGCTGACCATGAATGTTATGCTATTTATAGGACTGCGGGGTTTTCCCGCTTGTTTCCTCCGTTCCTCTGATGCCAGTGAGCTTGAGGAGGTTGTGAACTGCATCGATAGGAGTGTAGTTAGATGATCAATGTAGGAGTTCTACCCTCTGCGCTCTCGGAGCCTCCATAAAGCAGCTCACATCAACCGTGCGCGAGAGGCAGGCAGGCAGCTCCCGCGGGTCGCCTCCTACGCAGTGACCTGCTGCCTCTTTAGCAACTTCCTTGGGAATCAGAGCCCTTAAATGTCAGGAATCCTTCGTTTGGTAAAATTTCCACCCCAGAAACCTGATCAGTTCTGTTTTATTGCAGCAGAGACCCACCAGCTGTATCACAGGGATCACTTCCGTGGCCAAAATGTGCCATTCTGAAGATGGTGCTTTCAGCTTCTCAGAGGCTCAGTCCTCCTTGCTTGGCTGTGTTCAGTAGGTCACTCGGTGCTGATCTTGGTGGGGGAAAAAAGGCAAAAATGAGATACAGACTCCAAAGAAAAAAGTTGAAATGGGATGAGAAGTGGTAATTAGAGAGGATGGGGAGTTTGCTAGGGTGGGGTGAGCCAGGCCTCTCAGCAAGGCTGCTCCCCTCAGCCAGGCTTTTCATGCACCTTCTGTTTTCACACGCAGTGTCGTTCCTGCTTTCTGGACTCTTCCATGTGAGGTGTGTTGTGGGGTTCTTGCTTCTTCTTTCATATCTGTTGACTGGAAAAACTTGTTCTCCATTTCCTTCTCTGACTTCCGAGCGGTATCAGTGTGGTTCACGGGCTGCTGCACAAGAACGAGGGAAAGGGCAAAGTACCTGGTGTGGCAGCAACAGCAAGGAAAAAAGCAAAAACACCTATTGCCATCTGAAACGTTAGGGTTTGGTTTTTGACAAGGAGGTAAACCAAAAACTGAAGTTGTGGGGTTTTTTGCCCCTGTCCATTTCTACACTGAGTGTCTGCAATAAGTTTCTTTGGGAATGTATCTACAGGAGAGTTCCCGTAACTTTAAAAGCTCTACTTTGATCTGAACTATTGAGACTGACTCTACAACCCTGCTCTTGGAACCAAATTATGTAGCAGTTGTGAAAACCATTGAAGAGCTATTTATCTAATAAGACTTATTAAGACATTTGTAGTAGCTCATCAGAATTAAAAAGCATCCACTTAAAATGGAAAAGACAAGACACTGCTTTTTGAAGTAAAATTGTTGGAGGCCTGGTGGTTTTGCAAGCACTGCTTTCTCCACTGAAACCCCTTGTATGTAGTAAGTACCAGCTGAGCAGCTTCTGCACTCTCCCTGCAGTACCACCCCTTTGGGGTAGCTCCATCTACGGTCCTTATTGTAGGGCTGTTGTCTAACGTGGGATCCTTTCGCACATGGCAAATAGAGATCTTTTCTGTCAGCCAGTATTCTCACCCTGTATTCTTTCAGTAGAAGAAGCATTTTCTTAGGTAACTGGGAAATCATGTGTCAAGCAGAACTCTGAGCTTCCTCCAGTATCAGTTGTGCTTTCTCTGGTTTTTGTTCTGATTTGGTCCTCGTGACAAACTGAGAGAAGACAGTGCTGACCAGGGTTGCTCCCTGATACCTGCAGTAATATTAAGGCAGGATTCCTTTTCTTTCTCTCATTTCACCCCTCTGCTGGGGACAGGGAATTTCCACAGCGTGTTCCAGAGGGTTTCTTTCAGCTGTGCATATTAAATATGAAGCAAGTTTCCATTTGATTTTCTTGCTAAGGCAGATCCCAGTGAGCTGTGTGTGGTGGAGCGCTGTCAGCGTGAACTCTCCAGAACCAACGGCCAATATTATTTATGTTTAAAAAATGCTCAGTGTACTCTAAAAGGTGAAGTTTCCCTGAGAGTTCAGGAAAGCAGGACGGGCTGGTGTGACTTGTTTCTCCCTGTAGTTTGACTGCTGCCATCACCCTCCTTTCCACCTTCCTTTTCCCCAGTGCTTGGCCACCGCTCCCCGACTGCAGAGCAAGAGCTCTCCCCAGCGCTGTCAGAAGTTACAATCTATTTCAGCCACAGCTCTAAAAGGTGATACTGCTGCAGCAGTTCTGGAGGGAACTATACTTTTGTTCTCTGAAAACAGCTTGTAGGTAGGAGGAGCTCAGGTCAGGAGTGTAGGGGCACCTGCTGAAGGAGGAGGGCCATCGGGGTGCTCCTGAGGTGAAGGCCACTTGCCCCACTCATCCCAGAGCAGCCTCCACCTCTGCCAGCTGGATTCCTTTCAGGTTAAAAGGGACAGCAGTGAGTGGTGTGCCTGCTAGCAGATAATCGTGGACCATATTTGGATATAACTGGTACATTTTGGTTTGCTAGACCACCTGGGATAATTTAAGGCAAGGGGGTTTTGATGCCCTGTTTTATATACCTACACTGAGACTTCTAACGTTTCGAGAAGTAGTCATTTTTGAAAGAAGAAAATGGCAAAGATTACCATATTTTGAAGATTAACAACAATTAAAATGGGTAACTGTACAAGACAGTCAACTGATTCCAGTTCTGCAAAGTTTCCTTTTGATGCATTTTAAAACGGTTACGTTCTGGATCTCAGGCACTGAAGTCATGATTGCATCCTACAGAATAACGGAATAATGACCAGTTCGGCACACGTGGCTATGGCTTACTAGTGCACACTTTATTGTTGCATTTCTTCCTAATAGCAGGAGAGATGACAACCCTGGGCTGGTGTAAAGAAACCATGGATTTTCAGTCAAAATTCTAGGCTGAAAGCTTTTGCTAAAGCTTGTCAGTTCTACCAGCGAACGGCACCGTGTGGCCACAGCAGTTCCAGAAGTGACAGGATGTCAGGGATTCATTTGGCAGTGTTACTCCTTTTATCACTAAACCACTATCACATAGGGTGATAAATGTACACACAGAGTTAGGGAACTCACAAGTAAACAGTGGAACCAATTTAAACTCTGCAGCTTACCAAATAAACATTAAAGTATTCCCTTTAGGAACTCGGAATCCTTTGAATTATGCATGTATTGTAGTTTGCAGTAAGATAAAAGAACTTTAGGTGGGGGAGGGTGAGAAACTTGAAAAGCCTTAAGGAATAATTTGCATAAATTGGGTGAAGAGAGTAAACAGCACAAGGGGAAAATAAGTTATTTTCAGTAAGGCCTTACAGAAGGAGATAAAACAAATTAAAAAAAAAAAAAATCAGGTGGAGTTGAAACAAAGCTGAAGTGCTTTAAACTTGCATTAGCACTGTCATTGCCTTTAAAGCAAATCCCAGGGAACTCTGTACTGCCCTGGATAAAAAAAAACAAACAAAACCAAACTTAAAAAAAATATTTCAATTCTTAAGGGAGAGTTAAAAGAGAAGAGAAGCCATGGAGACAGTCTAACATGTGTGTCTTACAGCATGCAAGACCTCTGGAAATTAAATGAACAGCATAAGCAGAAATTTTTTTTTAATCTAACAGTATTTTTTTTATCTTACAGTTACAGGACCGCACACAATTTAGTGACCGAGACTTAGCTACCCTAAAGAAATACTGGGACAATGGCATGACCAGCCTGGGCTCAGTCTGCAGAGAGAAAATTGAAGCTGTGGCTGCAGAATTAAATGTTGACTGTGAAATAGTGCGGGTAAGAAATCCAGAGTCTTCCCTTATCTTGTCGCAGAAGCAAAAATAGGACAGATGAAAGCCTCTAAAAATTTCATGAGGAAGCTTGAAATAGATTTCACGTATTACATAATGAATGACCATGTTGGGAAGTGCTCTCTTGCTCTTTCTGCAGCCTATATATAGAAAAAAAGCCCTCAGGTAAGAGTCTTATTGATCAGCAGCAGAAGCAGCACTACGAACTGTTTGACATTCTCTTTAGACTTGAGTAAGATTTTCAAGTAAGTGTTACATTCTTTTTTTATTTTAAAGGATATCCTAGAAGACTGAAAAGAGCTATTTATATTGTTACTAAGATACCAAAAAAAAGCCTTTCTAAAGAAAGATACAAATTGTTGAGAACATATGACAAAAAAAAAAAAAGAATAAGGGCAAAAAAAAAGGGAAAAAACTATTTTGTGAGACTGACTTGAAGCCAGGCTGAGATGTGATAGAGGGCAAAGGGGACTGTGGAGAATTCTGTCTCACTTCAATTTGCTTGTCTGTGAAGGTGTCGGTGAGGATGGATTGCTTTAGAAAACACAGGTTTGGTGCAGAATAACCTGACTCCTGAGGATCACTCCCCACCATCTCTTCCAGAGGCTGGGATGTTCGGTACAGCATCGGTTGTTGCTGCTGTATTCCCAGTTCCTAGACATGACATCATCATTCTAAAAGCCTGGGTGTCTCATTCGCTCGGGGTGCTTCCATTCCTCAAAAAAGAGTAACTGTCTTTGCAGTCAGTACAGAGCCATCAGTAGAGTTTTCCTTTCCCTCATAACAGGCATCACAATTGTATCTCATCCCTTCAGCCTTCGGCTTCTTTTTCCACCTCTTTCTTAAAACTCTGCTGTCACTACAAAAGGAGACCTAGGAACCCTTATTTGAAACTCTCCTTTTGTGGAGGTCTCTCTTGGGTTGGTGTATTGAAGTGGTGGTACCAAAGCTACTTCAGTACTGAACCCTGACCTGGTTATTTACTTGCCTGTGTTCTTGAGCACATGTGAATTACAAAAAATGAAATGGTACTTTTGGAGGCTGAAAAGAATTGCTCTTTTCTGTGTAGAGAACAAAGCTGCTCCCTATTACCCAAGCTCTTCAGTTTGCTTTCTGAAAGGTGGAGCTGTTTCCACTGCCAGCATCTCAAAATGGACTCCTGGATTTGAAACACCTTATTCAGAGGACAGTGAGGCTGACACTCGTGCTTCTCCTCCCTTTGTTCCCTTAAGAACCCCCTTACTGGCACAGACAGGAGGACAGTAGGATGTTCTGTACCCTGCTTTCGATAGCATCTGCTTCAAATGCTTTTGTAGGTGATGCACTAGGCTCTGATCAACTCTGTAAGACTCTCTGGTATAACCTGTGCTAGAAATACACACAGAAATGAACAAAACCATTTATTTTCTTCATGGAGCCTGGAGCTGTCACCAGTGTCTGTCCTACCTCTGCTTCCTCTCCACGGCAGAGTTGTAGCTAGAGTAGCTGGAGGTTGGTCCTACACTGTACTGTGCTTGGGGTGTTTTTGTTTGTGAGGTCTGAATTCATGCTACAAGGATGTGTGTGATCTTCAGTGCTTCCTGTTGTCCTTCCTCTAAGGACACCCATTGTGTGCATCCCAGCTGCAGGACAAGTATTTTCCATCACCTGCTCTAGAGGATCTGTCCTGAATTCCTTAAGGGATCTCTACAGGCACGTCGTGTTGTGCCTCTCTCCTTACCTGCTCCAGTAGGGAGCACTGGTGTCTGGAGGCCAGCATGCAGCAGGGTCTCCTTCTCCTGGAGGGCCTGGACACAGCAGTGACAGGAGCCAGCCACAGCATCTCGACCCCGCGCTGCCTGGTCAGCCACGAAGAGTTGGACCGAGGGATGCTTCTGGAGAAAGCTCCTCTCTTTCCATACTTGTGCTTTGCTGCCTTTGCATCTCACTGTACCTTGAATTCCAGGCAGTGTGCAACCAGCAACTGTTTCTCCAGTTGTGATGCAAAAAAAGTAATGTAGCATATGTAAAAGAGTACCAAGTTTATATAAAAAAACTCCAAGTAAATAGATACACATCAAATAATGCACACAACAAATATATGTAATCTATTCTATAAATAATACAATTCTATATAAATACACATAAGCATATATAACTAAAATCTTTATAAATGCATATCATCTATTTGCTTTAATTCCATTACATACATGTCCCCATTTTTCCTTTTTAATAGCTTTTTTTTACTGGAAATTCATAATATGCCCAGATAAATACTGCTCTTCAGAAGTACAAATGATTTATCCTTATGACTCATACTGGCTTGAAAGATCTCCAGTACAAAGAGAGTACCCAATCTGTTTCCTAGCCCAAGGAACCACGGGATTTGATCTTTTAAGGTTGAACAGGGCTTTTTATTCCATAGATTTTGTACTTCTAGTAGGAGAATGGCCTTGCAAAGTGACTGCTGGTTGTGACTCAACAGCATGCCTATTTGCACCCACAAATGTCTTTCATGTCTTCCCAAGACACCAGGAGAGGGCAGTGATCTAAATATGTGAACTCTGACCAGTCCTTTGTGAAACTTATGCTGTTTCTTTAGCTTACACTATAATTACTGCTGATTGCATGTGTTTGGGGGGGGTTTGTAGTTAGGCATTTTTGTTTATATCTCTCTTGACTAATTTTATTAAGCCATACCAAAAGAGCATCTTAAAGCAGAATAGCCTTCTTGGCACTGGGACTTGAGGTATTTGAGAAAGAAAAATGACAGCTATCAAACTCCTCAGGAATATGAGGAATATAAGAAAAATGCATGACAGTTACTTAGCTTTTTATTAGTAGAACATAAAGCTTCCGTACATAAGAAGTCAAAAGCTACTCCTGAGCATCCACCACAGGCTAAAGCCACCTCCTCCTCTTTCCCAGCAGCTCGTCAGACAGAAGCTGGTTTATTGAAGGTAGTGCTTTGGTTTGAGTTCAAGCAGTTGCAGCAGAAGAACTGCTCATTCTTCACAGCAGACCGATGGCTCTTCTTACTGGGGGCTCTAGCCTAGTCTGGATCCAACTTGGGATCAAGAGAGACATTGGGAAAACAACTCGGAATCTTCCATCTTTATTTTTTCAGTTAGGTGGGATTTCTGAAGGTTCCAACCTAGAGTCTTTCTAGCACGTTGACACCCTAACCTCAATCTCTGGAGAGCTCTCATTGTGCTTTTTAAGTCTCTCCCTGCCAGTCCACTTATTAGGTGCCCGAGGGCAAACATATGCTGGCTGCTTCTGCCTGGGCTCCAGCCTTTCTTCTCTCACTGGCTGGTCATCTGCTCCTGAAGCTGCAGAAGCTGCTGCTGAGTTCATTGCTGCAAGCTTAATGAGTCTGATCATGTGCACTTTACAGATGTGGTCTGAAGTTTTCAAGTTCTTATTTTAGGGATATAATTAGAATTATTAAGCTGGTTGCCTACCTAGAAATACTGGTCTGCTCTTAACACTCAGCATTGTGCTGCTCCAGAATACTCACTGTTAAGTGTAGCATGCAGGATATGGAACCTCATTACTTTTTGTCCCCATTTTAATTTGAGACACTGTAAAAATATGTTAATCTTCTATGATATACTCTGGCTGTTGAATGAAAGGCTTTATGCTTTGAAAGGTATGTAAAAAGGCAAGATCTGCTGTTCCAAAGTACCTCTTTTTTTTTTTTTTTTTTTTTGCTGAATTTTCTAGTCAAAAAGAAACAGATTTGCTTTTAAATTTTCCAGTTGTTAGAACTATTTATTACCATCATAAGATGATGAGAAAATTTAAAGAATAGCAATACACTGTTTGGAAAAAAAAGAGACTTTGTAGCTCTCTGTCTACCTGCTTTGCATTCTTCAAAGAGGAAAATCAGCAAGCTGGGAAAGCAAGTGTCACCCAACAGAAATGATTTGCTAAAAATAGTATTAAGCATGTCATTTTTTTAGCTAGTTAAAGAGATTCAGCTTTAATGAAATGTTTTTTTTCAAGGCTGGCACCGCATGAAACTATCTTTAGTAGTTGGGAGTGCTGTTAATATTTCTTAACTTCACTATTTGATAATTGAGGTATTATAAGGAAAAAAGTTTTTTTTTGCTAAACTTTTTCATGCTAAATATCAGAACTGTATTTGAAGAAAGCGTGATGGGGCAGAGGAGCAATGCAGCTACTCCTGAAATAAGGCCAGCATAATGTTTAGTGTATCTATAAAGAAAAAAAACCTGTAATTAATTGTAATATATTTGGTAAACTCTGTTGGAACACAGACCTTAGGGAAAGGATGTACCTTTTGCCCTGCCCTGATCATTGTCAAAAGTAGGAACTGCCTTTGCTTTCAAGAGATGGGTCTGTTTTTTAGCAATCCAGACCTTCCAGCAGTAAGCATGATCCAGAACCTCGTAACGACCGTGCTGTGCGTACCTTGTCATCACAGTAATCGAGCCCACGGCTTACGCGGGCAAACTGCACCCTTGCCTGTCCTGGGCCAGCCTCAGGTCAGGTCCTGGAACACTGAGGATGGTCCCACGAGTGCTGTCACTGCTGCTCCTGTTTATTGTGGTTTGGATGGTCTGGAAGGGGGAGCAGAGCCAGGTCAGGAAGACTGGAAGTGAGCAGCTGGTAAAAAACTTGATTCCTGGCTCTGAGGAGGGCTGTTGGGTGCCAGTGGAGAGCTGACTTGGGTAGAAACGAAGTGTCTGGGGTACAAGAGCTGTGCAGCAGAATTGAAATGAGGTATCAAAAGCCTGAGTAATGTGAGGGAAGGGAGAGAGTTAAGAGGGGAAGTGTTGCAGGCAAGTCTTATTACATCATGTTGAACTTTGGTTTGAGTCTTTAATAAATTTTAGTGTAGACTTTATCAGCGAAGGCATGTTAATTAACAGTTACACAGATCCACTTGGAGAATTTTGAATGTCTCTTTTAAACTCTGTTTTACTGATGTGAAATGAACTTAAAGCATCCACACTTATCTGATGACCAGCGAGCTTCCGGGTTCCTTGGTCCTGGATGTGTTTCGTCTCCCACCACTGTCTACAGTGTGCTCTTCTATACCTTACTTCAGGCTGTGTTTCGTAAAGACTTGTCTTCCAAACAGAGAGGAAGGAAGGATAACACTGCTCTGAGTAATTCTGCCAAGTTAGGCGCTCTCATCGCAGTGGGGCGCTGTAGAGCTGTCACCTTGGACAATGTCTCCTGTGCTGTAGGAAACCCTAGAGCAGATGGGACATGTGGATCATTGGAAGTTGCAGAGCAGGAGAACCTGGCTTATAGATCTTGTGTTAAATTCATTGAATAGCTTGGGTGAGGAGAGATCCTACAAGGTCACCTAGTCCTGCTCTGTATTTAGAGCAGGATTAGAATTAGGTCAGGTTTCTCAGGATGTTGTCCAGTAAAATGTTGAGCATCTCCAAGGGGCTTGGAGGTGCCCAGACTCCGATGGACACACTGTTCCAGTGCCTTACTCTAAAGCATTATTTTTTCTTCATTTTTTTTTTCCTTAACTCCAGCCAGAGCTTTCCTTGCTGCAACTTGTGACTGTTGCTTCCTTTCCTTTTGTTGCACACCTTCCCTGTTCCCTTGTGTGGGAGGGCTGAACCTGGACACGGGATTCCAGCCAGCAGCTTCACAAGGGTCAGATACGGGGGAATAACCACCTCCTTGGAATTGTTGGCCACGCTCTCGTTCCTATAGTACAGATGTGCTGCTTTCTCTTGGTTGTGGACCTGTTGCTTTTGTTATAGTTTCTGATATCATTCATGTTTATTTCTCTTACAAGACTTGGATTGGGAATCGAAGACGGAAATACCGTTTAATGGGGATTGAGGTCCCACCCCCTAGAGGAGGTCCTGCTGATTTCTCTGATCACTCTGAATTTGTTTCTAAATCAGCACTTATTCCAGGAGAGGAAACTGCTACTGAAGTGGGGGATGATAATGATAGGAATGATGAAGTATCAATCTGCTTATCTGAAGGAAGCTCACAAGGTATTTGAAAATGCAATTACTGCTGTGCCTATATTTTTAATTTTGTGCAGTGTGCATGCTTTGGATTCTCTGTTGTGCTCACTGAAAACCGTCTGAAAGAGTGTCTAACAGTCACAAGTTACCCACCTCGGCTGCACTGAAGGTACGGTTTGGTCTCTGTGTGTTTCCTTGGGTCTGTTGTCACAAAGCTTGCAGAAATCTTTTGTCACAAGGCCTCTGATCCTGCCAGATTCGTCCAGAGTTTAACGACGAGTTCACGATTTGCTGGTGCCACCGTGAGATGGACAAACACTACAAATACCCGTGTCTCGCTTGCCAAGGAAGATGGGTTTTAAAAGGGCTCTCTCTGTGAACTGGCCAGCCTGAATATCTATTTCTGGTGGCCCCAGTCACGCCACCAAGCTCATCTAAACAAGCACTAACACGTGCAGACCTGCTCTCTAGGAGCTGGCCAGAGCCATGTACTCAGGGCTTTCCAGATACTAAACTCATGCTGGTGAGATAAGTTTAGAAGACAGACGAGCTCAGAGTTGGTCTTGAATGAAGAGCTTCTCAGTACATGGGAGCACAGCAGAACTTGCACGGCGAAGCGCCTGTGGTGCTCTGGCAAGCAGACACAGAGCAGCAGGAAAGATGGGAGGTCAGTGGCAGGGACTACTCAGAAAGCCTTAGGACTGCACACCCAGTAAATCGCCTGATCTTGAGTGATAAGTGTCTTGAGCTTAATCCCCTTCAACTCCACCTCCCAGAACCTCCTGAGCACAGGAGATCGATCTCTCCCTTCCCTCTGGTCCATTAGCACTCGGGGCCTGGGGCAGATGAGCGGCCGCTGGGCGCTTCACCAGCCCAGCTAATTGCTCCCAGTGCTTCTGATTAGATGAGATCAATAAAGCCTTGGCTCTCCAAACTAAAAGGAAGGCCGATCCACTGCGTGCTGGCGCAGCTTAATATGCCAGGCTTGAGCTTGTCATTTTGTCTGAGCAATTTAAAGGGAAGAAGTAGAAAAATGGAGAACTGCAGGGAATGAGTCTGTGATTGCTTTGTCATATTCCGCTGTAAAGAGAATAGATGATAAAGAAATGGGTCAAGTGATTGAAAGCCAAGTCGGATGCGGAATCTAAGAGTTCTTGATTTGCCTGAGGTGTAGAAGGAACTGATTTAGTCAGATCTGCTTGAAAGAAAATGGTGACAGGGAAAGAGTCTGAATTCTCTGTAAAGTGAGGAATAACACATTTTATTGAAGGAGGCTTTCAGATGAGGCTGGGAGACCATGAGTAGATTATTAGAGTCAAAGCCTAAGGAAGTGCAAAAAACCGATCACATTTCCACAGCATCCAGAAATCCCCCTTTCATTCTTTTATTCTACCACAAGATTTATTTCTATTCATTTCTCCAGTTCAAAGGAGTAGGTTTCACTGCTGCAGCTCAGCTTCTTTTGAACTTCCTGAGAAATATTTCCACCACTAATCATGTGTACTGTTCAGTCACAGATATGTGATTATTGGAATGGTTGAGACCGGCCCGGATTTATATAAAAAAACCCAAAATGACAAACAAACAAAACCACCACAACAAAAAACCACTCTTGAGTTCAGGAAAAAGCTATTTTTAGTCTCCTAATTAGAGTGAAAGGGTTGATGGTACTTGCTTTTAAAATGTAATGTAAATATTTAAACAACCCAAACCACACCACCAGAAAAAGCTGTACTCGATGCAAAATTAAGCATCCAAATTCTCACACCACCTCAACCTTTTTGCAGTGTGTGTTAATTGAATCCCTGCTTTGTGCCAGCAAGCACAGCTCTGTGGAGCCCGTTGTGGCTGTGCCAGTTCCTGTTAACTGGGGACGAGTGTTGGAAGAAAGGGCTGGAGGGAGTTGCTTCGGTGACTGTCGGTGTTACCCGCTGACTGCTGCTTCAGGCTGTTCCACAGTCCCCCCGGGTGCATCTTCAGTCACCTTCATTCCTCCAGGTGTAACAGTGGGGTCGTACCTTGCTCCCTGCTCTGCACTTCTCCCAGTTCAACCCATTTGCTTTTGCTGCTAGTAGAAAATTTCCTCTGAAGTTGCAACTGGACTAGTGGCAGGTTAAGTTTATTTGAAACAACTGTGGAAAAAAACGTGCTCAGTTTAGAGACATGTAGCTGGTAGAAAAGTTAGTTAGAACAATTGACTGTCTCTGTAAGGTCAACTTAAATATCAACCTAAATATCAGCTTATCTTGGTAGGTGTTGGTAATCTCCAGTTAAATCCTGTTGCCCCAGTGTTCTCGTGGCAGTGATACAGCCCCGCATCCCTGTCTGCCCTCAGCATCCCCCATGAACATGTGCTGCCCATCCCCTCCCCAGGCCTCCTCCTCCTCAGATGCCAGAGCTGGACTCTGACCCTTTTTTGTGCAGCTCTGCCCTTTGCAGAACTCTGTAGTTTTACTGGCACTTGGAAGAAATGTGTCCCCAGTGAATAGCCCAGCTGTTAATGGCATCATGGATGTGTTTTGGCATAGCTGTCTTCCTTCTGGGGCTTGTTTTATTTCCTGATTTGCTGTTTCTAGCAGCCGTTTTCTTCTTAACAGTATATTAATGTGGGGAATTATAGAATCATAGGATTGTTTTGGTTGGAAGAGACCTTTAAGGTCATCTAGTCCAACCATTAACCCAGCACTGCCAGGGCACCACTGACCACTGTCCCTTAGCACCACAGCTCCACAGCTTGGAAACCCCTCCAGGGGCTGTGGGGACTCCACCCCTGCCCTGGGCAGCCTCGGACAGCCCTGGACAAGCCCGGAGGGAAAGAAATTGTTCTTCAGATCCAACCTAAACTTCCCCTGGGCCAACTTGGGGCTGTTTCCTCTTGTCCTGCCACTTGTTCCTTGGGAGAAGAGCCCGACACCCCCCCACCCCGGCTCCAACCTTCTGTCAGGGAGCAGTCAGAGCCAGAAGGTCTTCTCTGAGCCTCCTTTTCCCCAGGCTGAACAAGCCCAGAGCCCTCAGCTGCTTCTCACCAGACCTGTGCTCTTCTAGACCCTTCCCCAGCTCCGTTGCCCTTCTTGGGACACGCTCCAGCCCCTCAATGTCCTTGGAGTGAGGGGCCCAAAACTGAACCCAACATTTGAGATGTGGCCTCACCAGTGCCACACAAGAATGAAACAATCTGCTTGATAAATTTTTGGTTCAAAACTAACAATAAGTTTTTGGTTTGTAAGGAGGAGGTGGGATTCTGACACGTGCCCTATCATTTCACGACATGCAGGATGTTTCCTGTCGTGACATATTTTATAAAACAAAAAATTTCTGCGCACCTCTGATGTGAAACTATTCACTGCTTTTGAATATTCCAACCTGAACCTAAACCTAGGAAAGTTTTGGTACATTGCAGGAAAGTAACTGATAGTTTTCTTGTTGTTTCAGGTAGCAAATGGCCTGGTGTTGGCCTGAAGGATTTGTGATACGATGCCTTTTTTCATAAGGCATACAGTATTTTTTATTACTACACATTGACCATATGACTTTGCTTTAGTCACACCCAGCAGATGTCACCTATTTGGTGGTAAAGACTATGAATGTTCTTTCTGTGTAAAGTTGGAGTGAAATCTGAAAAACTTCTTTCTTTCTGCAGAAGAGACAAATGATGCTCTTCAAAATGAAGAAATTGGTCACAAGGATGACGACCAGCATCCGGTGTCCGCTGATAATGTGGTACGTACACATCCACGGCACCTCCGCAGGTGCTCCTGGTGAGCAACTGTCCCACACTAGGGATTTCCCTAGGAGAAAACTTCAGATGTGTGTGCTGAGAGCCCTTCCTCATTGGCTGAGCACTAAAAGGTCCTGTACTGGAAGTGCTCGACCGTAGGGCTGTGCACATTCAGCAGAAATGAAATTCTTGGCTTTTTCTGTGTTGAAACAACCCGGTGTTCTTGTTCTGCGGCGCAAAGCACCGTACTCTGTAAGCACCTAGTAGAATAAGGTGGTAAGAATAAAAACTCCAGAATAATAATGGAAAATGAGGTTTTGTACTTCTGAGAAAGTCAGGTCCCTTTGGTTCTTCCTGTCCATAGCTAACCTTGACCAGGTGACCCAGGCTGGGTGGGTTTGTGCCCGTCGTTACTCGTCACTCCCATACCCTCAACAGGCCGTTATTCAGGTGTTCCGTGGTTCCTCACTCGTGTTCACATGGAGTCAAATGCAGTTGTCTTGCTGGGTTTGATTGGCTGCAGTGAGAGAAGGAAGAGAAGCAGAGACAGAGGGAGGGGTAATGGCAAATAATGCAATATACCCCCTTTAGTTAGCTTGCCTTCTCAAAGGAGAAGAGAGGAGAGGAGGAAGAGGAGAGAAGACCCCAAGTGGTAGGGTAATTTTTCTCTCAGACGTTATGTAGAGAATGACCAGGTGATGGTTCCAGTTCCCAACTGCACTCTTCTCACAGTCAGAGAGTAAATGACAGTGGCTCAGGATGTGACAAGAACACTTGTCTTACATTAATCACACAGAACCTCAAGTGGGAAAGCGAGCAGATTCCCTTCCCTCTCTCTATATCTAAAGAGAGAGGATAGAACATTTTCTTGCTTTTGCTAATATAAGATCACCTTTTGTATGAACTGAAATCCCACAGCTTTATTTTCTGTGGTTGACTGACTGGAAGCAGCTGCCTCTTTCCTTTCTGTTTACCTTCCTGGCCTGCTGTGACTGGAGATATAATCACTCTGAGTTTCAGGCTGATGCATTTACTGTGGAGATGCAGAATGGAAGATGACAAAGGTAAAAGGTCTGCAGAGATGATGTCCAAGAGGCTCAGCTCTCCAGTCTACCTCAACTCCAGCATTATATAATTTGATATAATAACAGGGGACAAAAAGAAGAGTAGCTTTTTCATATTCTGTTCTGAAAAGACCATAACAAAATCTTTTACATCCATGCTGTTAAATTTGGACTGACATACATTGGACTCACATAAAAGATACAGTTTTCTTATTTGAAATCCTAGTCTGTTCTTTCTTCTCCTATCTTAAAATGTGCAATTATCAGAAACGTAGTGCAAATGTTTGGCTTTGATTTAGAGACTTTCCTCAGCTGAGTCTAAACCCAAAAATATTTGAATGGCAGCGTTACTCGGGGTACGGTACAGCAGCAGGTCGGTGTGACGGGAAGCTTCTGAAATGGTATCACTTGAGCTGCCTTGTCAGACACCACAGAAAACGTGGTTTCCCCTCCCTACCTTCAACACATGCTTGTGAGCTTGGTGGGTGCTGCTAGTGAGAGACTGTAAACATCCTTTGAGACTGTGAACGTCTCTCGAAGGGTTTCTTCTTGGGGATTAGAGGGAGGTTTCTGCTGGCAGGGCTGTGGACAGATAGAAGACCCACACACACACACCCCCCCTGCAGAGAAGAAACCTCCTCTAAAATAACACCTCGAGAACTAACCTGTAAAGTGCATTGTGTCATTGTGGCACTTTGCCTTCATTGTGTTAAACGGTGTACAAAAAAACCAATCTAAAATTGCCTTATTTTAATATATAGTCTCAAAAATCTTTACCACTGTCAAGACAATGAAAAATAGTAAAAAAAAAACCCAAAAGCCTCTTCTTATACAACCACTGCTTCCCTCTCAAAAATATACTGCAATTTGTAGCTCAACCTAGGCATTCACCCTTCTGAGTTCTCGTTGAAAAATGCCATTCTTAGCACTATCTGATTCAAATTCTTTCTGCCTGTTTGAGATCTAGATAGGAATAAAACCCAAAATCTCCCAGGTGTGCTAAAAATGTGTAAATTTTGTGTTTCCCCCTACTGAAATAACCTTTTAACCTAATTTTCTTCCATAAGTTTTTCTCCGGGGAAGTAAAAAGAACATGCAAGTGGTAAATAATGTAAAAGTCCAATCTTTTAAAACTCGAGATAAGACTGGAATGTATTTCTGAGTTCCAAACACTATTAAGCTTGGCCTTTTACGTAGTATTTTAGGTATCTTTAGAAACACAGTATAAGGAGCTCCCAAGAATTTTTGAGTTAAGTGAAAGCGTCCACATGTGTGCATTTGGAACTGCCCTTTCTGTCAACATCCTCTGCTGCTGAGGGCATTGGACTTGTGCTGCGGCCAAAGGAGACCTCTGTGGTTTGGGGTTGGGTTTTTTTGGTGAGAAGTAGGTCAGTTGGGACTTGCCTGTCACTTGCCATAAGCTCTGGGTTTGCAAACTTTCACAACCTCCATGGCCCTGCAGATCTTCAGCGACAGGCTTGCAGAACAAGCAGTGCCTGTGCAGGCTGTAGGAGCTGCGGTGTGCGGGTGACGTGGAGCTGCTCCTCTGTAAACAGCCTGAGTCACCATGGCAGTGGCTCCGGGTACCGCTGTTTCTGTTGGGATCCTTCCCAGATCCATTGTGGCTGAGGTGCATGATTGCCATCTAATGGGGGCTACACAATTCGGACTTCCTCGTGAGCGAGCAAAAGCTCCTGTTACCTTTGTCCTTTCAGGCCAGCTTGAGACAGGGATCCTTGGTTGTTTGCCTGACCTGTGCGTTTGAGTATCGAGAATGAACCCTTTCCTTCTGTTTCAGAAAATAGAAATTATAGATGATGAAGAAAGCGATGTGATAAGTAATTCTGAAGTGGATCAAATGAGTTCCCTTTTGGATTATAAGGTGAGTAATTAGGCTATACAATGGTCCCCGGGAAGATGAGAAGGGTTTGTCTGTAAGGAGTTCAGCCAAGGCGTGCGGGAGCCTGCAGCTCCTCTGCTGTTATTGTGCTTACCTCCATCACCTCTCCTCATCCTATTTGCAGCCCCATTACCCGGATTTCAGCTCAGAGGGAGGCAGGAAAAATCCCATTTCTCCAGAGCTTTAGCTGTAGCCACCTGCAGCTCCCACCACGTGTCCCAGCCAAAGCCATTGGTTGAGCCTCGAAACCAAAACTTCCTTTTTGTGCGAGAATTGTTTTTCAGAGCGTGTGATGCTGCCAGCCCTGGGAAGGGACAGAGCAGCTGGAATCCTCTAATAAACCGGGGGGGATCTGAGGAGAACTCCTCATTCTCACCATGTAGTGCAGAACATGTCTGGGAGCTGTAGCTGTGGGAGGGAGGAGGAGCAGCTGGATACCTGACGGCCGCCGTTTTCTGCGCGGTGGTAACGGTTACACGTGTCCTGCTGCTCTCCCAAGAGCTGCTGCAGTTCTGAGCTGTATTTTGAGCATATTTTAGGTACGTAGCCAATATTTTTTACTTAGAAAATGGGTATGTTCTACTAATGGTAATCAATTACCAAAATAATAAATAGATCATCTCCTCAGAGCAAAAATTGCTCCTTCAAGCAGTGTTTTCCTGGTAAGGGCAGTGGAGAGTGAATATGGAGAGGGAATGACCTTTTCTTAATGTCACCTGTCACCACAGTGAAAGGGTTGTTGTGACAGGATGCCCTGCAGAACCTTGGTTGTTGGTCTGTTGCTTGACATTAGTGATTAGTCTGTGTGCCTGAGCATTTTCTGCATAAATCTGAATTCATTCCTCGGCTGGGTAAAATCCACTGCTAAACAGGCAACTTCTAAGTTTCCATCTGAAAGAAAAGCACTGAGCTAAAAAGAGAATCCCTGGCAGGGGGGTTGAACTTGAAGATTTCCAAGGTCCCTTTCAACCCCTAACACTCTGTGACTCTGTGATTCTGTAATGGTGTTAAAATTGCAGCCCCAAATACTTCTCTCATTCTCTAAGCCGTTACAAACTGAAGCAGTGGAGTGAGCAATGTTTTCATTGAAGAAATGTGAATTTTCTGTCGGGGGGGGAAACCCCAAACCTTTAAAGTCTTGTTATGAACCTTCCAGTTCATCACATCATCTTGTGTTTTCATGTCAACTAAAGCTGAATTACAGCCAGTCTAGCAAATGTAGGCAACAATATTGGAGCACAGTTCTATGGTAAAAAACAAAAAAA
>JANVCC010000049.1:2335275-2419692 GCA_025345505.1 Todiramphus chloris collaris | reverse complement strand
AAAAACCCAAACCAAAACAAAAAAACAACCAACCAAACAAAAAACCCCACACCAAACATTTTTATCGTGAAAACAAAATGCCAGCTGGTAAATTCACTATTGAAAGTTGCTTCTCTAATTCTTTGCTGCTACCAGAAGCAGCCATCAAGGGATGTATTGTATCCAAAACTGCCCACCTCAGGAATCAACGTGCTTGCCTGAGCAAGGGTGGCTTTGTTCTGGGCTCTGCTGTCCCTTGGTAAACACAGCGCTTCATGTGACTGCTCTATGAACCTAAATGGTTACTTTCTACCTAAAAATCAGTTGGTAAGTTTGAAGGAGAAGAGGTATTTGGGCTAAACTGCAGTGCTTATCAAATCTGATTTTTTTTTTTTTTTTGAGTGTGTTATTTTTATAGCAATGATTTGCAAGTACAGCAACGTGTATTTATGCAAAGGTTGGAAAAATGCCCCTTTTTTGCCACAGTGTGCACATCATTGATCTTTCTCCATTTTGTAACTGCAGTCCTGTTTATTCTGTAACTCGGGAGATCTCGGGGAGGTTGGTGCCCTGACACTTCAGGATAATGTCAACCTCAGCTGCACTATTTTAATTTGGGGTGGCTCGGAGTAATTTTCAAGTTATTTTCCCAGGTCTTTGTGTCAAGCCTCCTGCTGTAATAATGGAGCTCATTGCTGTGTAGTTGCTGTCTCCTCTCACAGTCACCCTGCCTTTTGAAGAAGAGCCCTGGGTTTGTTTTGCTTTGTTTTAAAACAAAATGAGAGGTCGTCCTTATAAAATAAAAAGCAGTGCTGCTTTAAAAAGCTCATGTAAACTTCCACCAAGTCATTAATGCTTTACTGTCAGCCAGTAATTGGGGACTGCCTCGTCTGCAGGTACCACGGGCGGCCTCCACACACCTCTGTGAGGTTCAGTGGGACACTACCAGTCGTTCATCAGAAACTTCTCTTTGTATCCAAAGTCTACATGCATTGGTGTGTAATTCTGTAACTCTAGAACTTCTGGCTATACTTAACCAGTAACAATGGTGATTTTACTCATTTTCACTCAAAGCTTTCAGTTTTAACACAAGTTTATGTATAGGCACCTTTAGAAAGAATGTTGAAGTGTCATTAAAAAGATGCAGAGCTGCTTATTATTTCCAGAACTTTATGTCATTTCCCTCCCCCCCCAGAATGAAGAAGTCAGATTCATTGAGAATGAGTTGGAGAATCACAAACAGAAGTATTTTGAACTACAGGCGTTTACTCGGAGTTTGATCCTTGCTATTAAATCAGATGATAAAGAACAGCAGCAGGTAAGTCTCGAAGGAGCTTTTAATAATGGAAAGCATTTGTCATTTTGTGTTCTTGGGTTGATTTATTTTGTGATCCACCCAATACCAACACTGACTACAAAGCTCAACGACATTTTTTCACCGTACATTTAGGAGACGTTTAAATGCCGAGGTAAAACACATACCTAATACTGTATTGTAACATATTTTCCTCACAGGCACTGCTCTCAGACTTACCTCCTGATTTAGAAGAAATGGATTTCAATCATGCATCCCCAGAGCCTGATGATACCTCATTCAGCCTATCGTCTTTATCGGAGAAAAATGCCTCAGACAGTTTGTGATTTATCTTTTTTAACTGACAAAAAGAAGAAACCCCGTTCAGCGTGGAGGTTTCGAGAGAACGGCGTTTTGCTGCCCAGTGTTCTTCAGTTCAAAAAAAGAAAGCCCAAGGTGAAGTAGACTTTCCTGAAGGATGACTGTAGTATGTCACGGCTACAGTTTGCACTGTCGGGACATTTTGAAGGTTGGTTTTGGTAAATGAAAGAACTTGCGTGAGGAAAGGTTTTGCTTTTAGCAGTTTGCCCTTGATTAGGGTGACTTCTGACTTTCCAGAATAACTCTTGCTCTGTAGCAAAGCCTCTTTGAGCAGGGATCCAAGAGTGGAAAACAAATGCCCTGTTATACAGACACCTAATTCTTCAGAGTTGCTTGCTCGCCAGTCCTGTTGATTATTTTTTTCCCCATTTTTACTCAGGTAGGTGGACTAAAAATTTGGGATCCAAATAGAATAACAGGCTTTTTCTGAGTTGTGCTTGAACCCCTTTGAAAACCTGAAATTAAACTGAAGTGTTTTTCATTACATGACTTCAGATTGTTGAATCTTCCATTTTCTGACCAAAACAGCTGCAAAAATTTTGCAAGGCTAACTGAAAAAATCTGAAATCTCATTGATAAATTATTGATGTAAAGAAGCAGTCATAAGCAGTATAACAAATGAGATGGATCCAGGAAACCTCATAGCTGCAGAACGTGGCTTTCTGATACTCTCCCGGTAGCAACTGGATTAGCTGTTTACACTGTGGAGGAGGGGGTTGTGAGTGGAGTCACAGTTTTTATTTCTCAAAGTCTGAATGCTAAAGTTCCCTTCATTGTTTTAAGTATCGGTTATTTCTTTTTTCCACAAACTTTGCTCTGTTTTCTCAAGACACTGCCATAAATCCACAGCTGTCATTGCATCCTGGAAGGTATTTGAGTGTTTGGAATTGAGTTGTGCAGATCTAAATGAGACCTGGTTTTGAAGTAGCCCAGTCTGACAAGCCTCTTGGCGACTGCCAGGTGCCATTTCTAAACGGTGAGCTCCACTGCAGGCAGGGCCTGGAATGAATTTCTTCTCTCCCAGCTGTCGTTGACACCAAATCCCTTGACTCATCAGATGCAGGGGATGTGCAGACACCCATTCGGGAACGCTTAGCAGGGCGTGGAGGAGCGTGCCCGTGTGATTGCTGGTCTGGAGCTTCTACTCTGCATGTTCCTCGCGAGCGGTTCTGAAACAGTCTGGGGACAAGCCTGATCTTTCCATTTTATGCTAAATAATCCTTTACTCTGGTGAATCCTTATTCACACAGCACAGTAAGTAATCCCCTTCGTTTCTGTGGGAGGTCCAAGGTGTAGCTCAGAAAATTCAGAGTGCTGAGGAAATGATGCCTTTTCTTCTTCAATGCTGGGATTAACTCCCAAATAGGTTTTCTTTTTCCTCTGGTCTGTTCCTCCCTGATCACTTCTCCAGTTGTTTTGTTGGGTTTTTTTAGCGTGCATAGTGAGCTCTGTTCTTTCAGGGCTTTTTCTGTCTCTGTTGTCCTTGGGCACGGGGAGCTTTTAGCAGTGCTGTGAAAGGCCAGCTGCAGAAAGGATAGGAGTACTTTTAAAAGCTGGCTTGAAAACCAAACCAAACCAGTTCCGCTGTTCTGACTACTCCACGTTGCCCACTTTGTTCCCAAAAGACCTCTTACCATCTCTTCTACAGAGTAACCCCACAAAAGCAAGCTCCTGGGCCTGTATTTGAGTTTAGGCATTAAAACTGGGAGTGGAGTCCCAGGAGAGGGAGAAGGTGCTCTGCATCACCAGGAGGTGAGTGGTGGGTTACTCCTCCTTTCCACGTCATCCTGGCTGGCAGACACATCCTTACAACCTCCCTGAAAGGAGTGGTGTTTTACATGCCTGTTGAAATGACCACTGAGCTGGAATTAATTGAGGTTTGGGAGCAAAGACCACAGTGCTGTCCCTCAAGTGCAAGATGGAGCTCAGCTGTAATTCTGCTCACTCTGGAAAAATCATAAAGGGTTTTCTATCCTGGGTTAACAATGCTTTCTATTACTGCTCCCTCCAGATAGGAAATCTGTGCCACTGACAATGAACCCTCTTGTTTTCCGTGACCTTTGCTGAAATAACAAAAACAACAAAAAAAAAATAGTACTGTGATTTGTCAGTATTTGGACCCTATTTTCCTGCTGCTTCTACTTAAATTCCCATGACAAAAGGCAGGATGCTCTTAACGAGCGCTCTTGATTTCATGGAGAATGAAGTCATCCAACTTTATGCAAGAAAAACTGTCATTGATAATTGATATTTTGCTACTTCTTGCTTCTATTTCATATGCCAAACAAGTCGAAGGAATTAATTTTGAATGAGCTGCCACCAGATTCCAGGAATTCTGTAAGTCCCTTTTCTCCAGGAAGCTGGGATCCCCTTTGGGATGTGCAGCCGGAACTCCAGCTGCAGACGAGGCCCGGGTCAGCCCTGTGGGCATGTGCTGCTTTGGTCCCCTTCTCTGCAGGGTGACAAGGCAAAGCAGAGTGAAGTTGTCGTGTTGTCCTAGCCTGAAACACTTGACAATATTACAGGATATTCAGGAAGAAAGAATATAAATTATATTCCTGTATAAGAAAATTCTTTAGGCTAGCGTGTTCCGCAGGCCTTTTATTTGTAGTACCTGTATACTTCCTGCCGTAGGTAAAACCAGAACCTCAATGACACGTTTTCTGTAGCGTGGGGGCTGTTTTGGTTTGCCCGCATCCCCCGCGGGCAGTGTGATGTGGAGACAGGGTTGGCAGGTTGTGTCCCCATCTGTGTCACCAGTTCAGCTGGACCTTAGAGCAGCAGGAGAGACTTGGCTGCGTTCCTTTCCAGCTTCGCGGTGGCAATTGCACTGCCAGGCATCTCGCCGCGGGCATCGCGCTCCGGTACGCGCTCACCGGGACGCTCCTTTCCAGATGAAATCCTGGGAGTTCTGCAGATGGTGGAGAACGACGGGGATGGCTCTCTGGGCCCGTGGCACGTTAGGGTTCGGTTCCTGCTTATTTCCCCTCTTCGTCAGTGATACCAAAAGCCCACGTGAAGTGCTAGGCCGTTTGCAGAGGCTTTCCAGGATGGCTAAAGCAGGTACTTGTTGTGTTCTGATGCTGTTTCAGCAGCTCCAAGAACGGCTACAGCAGAAGTGCCACCTCTCTTTGTTTTTATCCCCTTTCTGCCAAGGCTGTCGTTTGCCTTGTCCAGGAAAGCTGACTGCCCTGGCACTGGTCGTTCCCAGCGCATCTGTCAGAAGAGGAATGATGAAGTTTGTCTTCCTGAAGAGACCGAAGCGTGGGAAAGGTAGCTCAGAACAGACACTTCTAAACCCAAGAGGAGACCCTCGCTCTCCTTCGGGAGCGGGTGACAGGCTTTGATGCCAGCAGGCTTCCTGATAGCCAAGAAAGCTGTTCCCTGAAGCTGTGCCTCCTGTCCTTTCCCTGCAGGTGATGCTCCTGTCAAGGTCTAACAGGAACGAGTAATAGTAAAGATCCTAATAGGTGACTTTTTGGCAGATTTAAAAGTACACAAACGGACGTCCCGCGCCAAGTGTCAATTTTCTTGAGTGCTTGGTTCTTGAAGCAGCGTCGCACTTTAATCTTTCCAGGTATTTCTTTTTCTCTAAGGCAATAAAGAGTCTGAAAAATGACAGGCAGATTGTGGGCTTCACAGTCCTCTGAGTGAAACAAGGAATGTACTGGTTAGACCTTCATCTTCTTAAACTGGGAAGCAGCTTATTGAGTCCGTTCACAGCTACACCGGCTGTTGGGGTTATGCGGGTGAAGGGATAGAGGTCGGTGAAGATGGAAGCGACAGAAATGAAATGAAGATGAAGTGATAGAAATCAGAAATCAGCTAGAAATACGGTACTCGAGTCGTAGCTGACTGTTGGTCTCAGGATACTGCCACAGAAGGACAGATGAGAATATGCATACATGGACTAGCACACAGTAGCTGAAACATGAAGAATCACTAACTTGCAAAGTTACAACCAAAAGCTTGACTGACTACCTCCCGTCCTGCTGCCCTGGCCTTCAGGACAGCCAGGGAACGACGAGGCTGCTCCTGCCTGCTGGCAGGGCTGGCAGCTGCCCGACCGTCGACTCGGCTCGCCAGATTCTGCCTTTTTCTGCCCCAAAGCGTCGTATGGGTGAGGAAGTTGCTCTGGTGTGAGATGCCCGCTCAAAGTTGGAGGATGGTTAGTGAGAAAACTCCAGGTAGTTAGTAGAAAAAATCAGAAGCTGGTTTCTGGTGTTTGAGTTCTCTACCCAATCACTTTTTGACTGCATTGGCCAGATGTGAAACCTTTAAAAGTTAGGAACGAACAAAGAACAAGTGATACCAAAAAACCTGGGTTTTTTCCACGGTAGAATTGGGTTTTATTCTGACTAAAGAGCATATATTTGTTCCCGAAAGGCAGGAGCTGCCGTTTTGGTCAGAAGATGACAGACAGAAACGGGGCAGAAGCTTGGGCTCGCGGTGCTCGTTGTGCTCACACAAACGAGGCGTCCTCCCCCCGGGAAGCGGCGCTGCGGAATCTTCCTGCCAGGGATGCTTTCGCGGCAGCGCCTTGGTTCTGGGGAACGTTTGCCTGTCTTACTGAGCTGAGTCAATGATTCTTCTCAAACTCTGTATTGCATTTTAACACACGCTACCTCTGAAACGGGCACCACCTTGAAAACCACACAGAAAATGTGAACTTCAGGATTTTATTTTTTTTTTTGAACATTTTCTAGGCAATAAATTATTTCTGACATGCATCCTTCAATTTTGTGCTTTTTTTTTTTTTCCTTTTCAGTTGAGTGAGAGACATTCACTTTGCTTTTTACTTTAGTGCTATTTTATGTGTTTGTTTGAAACACAATCTATGGACAAGGAAACAGTGAAGATGTGATTTTAGGGAGAAAAGCTTAGCATCTCTTAATGGTAGTAAATATTTCCGTTAAAACTGAAGGATGATGTCATAAATGGTCTAGCTGTGCTATTTTTGGTACAGTTCCTGTAAGGAATAAGTGTTATCCTTTATTCTGGTACTAAATGATTGTTGTAACATTTCTCAGTACACCACAGATTATTTTATCAGTGAGAACAGTCGATGAGGCTCAGCAGTAGTGAAAAGGAACAGGATTTGTTCCGAGACAGAACAGTTCAGAAATAGGTCCTCATGTTTTTGTTTCAGCCCTTGATTCTTTTTCCCCATAACTGCATATAAAGGCCTCGTAGAAACCATTTTGATTTGCTCATAAGCAAGTGATAAATGGAAATGAATCAGTAGCAAGCTAAAATTTAAATCTAAATGTAGACCTGGTTTTGTAGTCAAGTTTCATCTTGAAATAAGTCTCTCTTAATTTTGCCCGTGGCATCTCTCCCTGAAATACCTGGGGGAGGGGGACAGAAGGTACCAGTGTCTCCAGCCCCGGGGCAGGGGAGGGAGTGAGACACCAAGAGGCATTCCGGGTGAGTAGGAGAAATGAAAATCCTGGAGTTTTACTCAAGAAAATGACAATAACCTAAATTTCCACACCTTGGTAGGCAAGAGCTTCTATTTTATCTTCAAATTCTGTGGAAAAAAAGGTCATTGTCAAATCCACCGAATTGTGCTGGAGGGGAAAAATTGTATTCTCCAATGGAAATGTTTTCCATGCTCATTTCTGGGATTGCTGCGTGTCTGTGAATACACATCCATGTAGCTACCATGTGCACAGATACACTGACCTCCATCATCCTGTTGGCATCCACAAAGGTATTTCCACTTAGAATATTAACGTAGTTCTTCTAAAATCTCTTTTATTTGCTCTCATTTTTGTGTCTGAACTGTCTATTGAATACAAAGGTTTGAATTTTAGTCAAATGCATCCGTAGACAAATTGTTCATAGTTTGAACTCCTTGCAAAGCCGGGCACTTTTAGGCTTGGGAATTTACTAAGATGCTCCTAACAGTGGTATTTCCGTGTGATCTTGGCAAATTAACAAACTGCTGTATTTATGAAGAGATAACAAATCTTTTGCCCTGGTAATTTCTGCTTTGGTTTCCCTAAAGGCACCTGTTTGTTTGTTTGTTTGTTTGTCCTTTAAAATATTTGGAAAGTTTAATTGCTGTCTAACTTGGGTGTTTTTCCTTGGCCTACGAACCCTAAGGTAATGGCTCTTCTTAAAACCTGCATCACTTCTTCCTAGGCCAGTTTGGTTGAAGCTTTGTAACCTGAGTGTGAACATGGATATTTATATTGCATTCTTATTATTTGTCTCAGTACGTGTAGCAAAGAAACTACTAACATCTTCAACTCAAGTACCTCCACTATGGTCCAGGACACAGGCTCTTGGCTTATTTGAAAGATGGTGAAATATTCCATACATTTCTATTGATTTATTTTTCTTCTGTATATATAAGGGTATTTATAATCTTGTATTGAGAGTCATCATGAGAAATGCTTATTTCCTTCTTTAGAAGCCTGCTCAGCTATTTTTTATATAAAATGTTGGTCTTTGCCTTAATTTTTTTTTTTTTTTTTGGTGAAAAGTTGTGCCATAGATGTTTTAACTTATCCACAGATAGTTTACAGAATCTCCTTTCAGTTCTCTGTGATTATTTTTTTCCTCCAATTGTTCTGCATCGTTTCTTCCTCCAGATGCGTCGCAAGGTTCTTTTGCTTTCTTAATTCCACTTCTTTTTTTTTTTTTTAAGTTTTGGAAGACACCTTCATATGCATGCTTTGGTAGGTCAGGTTTTTCCTCTGTAGTTTATTCTTTATAGTTTAGCAAAACCTTTTATTGAAGAAAAAAAAAGTAAAAGTAAATAAATGGAAGTAATGCTTGTACAAATGTATCTAGAATGGCCCCAACGGTCAGAGCAAAGGGCTATTTAGCATTGGCTAATTTGTCTACTAGACTCAAGGATATTTTTCTACGTCTGTCAAGTTTGGGACTATGGAGAAATGAAATAAAGGTTAACTAACTCCTTTTCCTATACGAAGTTCTCAGTTTCTGTCTTTGTTACTGTCCTGATCCAAGTGCCCAGGGTGAGGGTAGCGTCCCGGGGCTCAGCGCAGGCACCTCCACCTTCAGCTCCCGGAATTGCTCAGCCAAAGGCATTTTCCACTTCCCTGGGTAGAATTTCAGAGGCAGTGAGTATCTACAGCAGCAACGTGCAAGCTGAAGGTGGGTCGGGGAGTCGGTCGCCAGCCAGCGCGGGGGCTTAACAAGAAGAAAAGAAACTTCATTTTTCCCAGCGTAGGTTCTCAGCGGCTCACGCGCTTTTCTGGGTTTACAAAAAAACTGGGAAAAGAAAGTAACATCTCCTGTCAGGAAGCAGCCTGTGAGACCCCGTTTCTTCCTTCAGCCCTTCCTTGTGATGAGCTTTTGTTGGGCTGGGATGAGCTGGGCCGTGCTGGGGAGGGAGCAGCGCTGTGATGCCTGTCGGTGAGGATCGGGGTGAGGGGGGCAGTGGGTACTGTGGGAGGTTGACTCTTTACTGGAAGGAGTGAGGAATGTTTTAAGGTATTTCACAGAGAGGCTTTTCAGGATTAGATGGAGAACTAGCAAACCTCTGTCTTGGAAACCCTTCTGAAATGTTCTCCCTTTCCACAGCGTGGGTTTATGTCCAGTGAAAACTCACAGCACCCACAACAGCTCAGACTATTTCAGGTGATCTGTTCATGCCAAAGGGTTTTGTGTTGTGGGTGGCTTTTTAAAGTTACTTTAAAGCTCAATATGAGCTCTCTACGTTGCTGTTAACCAGGATACTCTTCCTTAGCACTTATTACCTTGAAGATCTCCAGAGCTAAACCCTGTGGCCTCTGCCTCCAGCCGCGAGCGAGTGGTGCAATGTGCTGATGGAAATCCAGCAAAAACTATTCATGACGATTCCTGTTTGCTTTTTGAGCACACTCTGATGGAAATCCAGCAAAAACTATTCGTGACGATTCCCGTTCGGTTTTTGAGCACGGGCAGGTGATGAAAATACTACCAGAGCTGTCCTGAAGAGCTTACAGAGAAAGGATGTAAAATGATTTGAAGACCAGGAGCAGTGAGAGGACAAACAACCGTGAGAAATCCCACGTTGGAAGGGCTTTGGCTTCTGGACTCTGCCCTTCCAGGACTTCCAGTTTCCCCTGGGAGCGCTGGAGATGAGGCTGCGTAAAACAAGGGGTTTAGTCACTGTTTTATTCCAGGCTGGTCTTGATCCCAAACGCTGCTGGGTGGCAGTGTCCCCACAGCCCTACGGGCCGTATCTGCACTCACCTGGCTCTTTCCAACTGCAGAGCCGTCTCAACTTAATGACTAATTAAATTCTCAGTGCTCTGAAGCCCAGCGAATTCCTGGGGCTAAGCCCACATCCCACTCCTCAGCTGACGGCTGCAGAGGAGCAGGTTAGAAAACCAGAGAATGAGAGAAGCAGATGAACGAAGAGGAATCGAATCAGCCCGGCACTAAAGGTGTAGTAATGAATGAATTTGTAGGTGACTGAATTGAGCCGTTCTGGGGAAAGGCAGCCCCGAGGTGATGGTGGCTGGAGCTGTATTGCCACCTGGTGGCCAAAACACTCAGGAATTGGAGAAAAAACTGCCTTAAATGTTGCCACACTCCCTATTTCAGAATGAGCAACTCTTTTTATCCGTAGGAAAAATATATCTGATATGATAATGAGTCTGGCATTTAGTAATGTAGAGATTGAGCTCAGGCTGAATGTCTGCCTTAACCTTGTCCTCCTTGGCAGGAAAAGGGGCAGGGGCTGTGTAAAGGAGTAAAGACAGGAAGGCTTGCCAGGGAGTTCTGTATCCTCAAGGATATTTTTGGATTTGACTTGAGGTCTAAGTTTTGATAAGATCACTTAGAGAAGTTGCAGCAGTGCGTTAAAGTAACCAGATCCCCTGTGAAGCTGTTTGGCTCTCTGTTAATTCACTGCTGGCCAGAAGTAAGAAGAAGGAGACACTCTGAACCTCGGGTTGTGATGCCCAGTACTGCTCAGGAGCAGTAAGAAGCGTCCCTATGCCCTTGTTCGGCGTTCCAGGTGTGAGGGTAGGATGGCTGGATCAGGCCGTGTTGCTGCTGCCCCGGGTGAGATCACTGCCTGGGCCTTCGCACCCACCCGAGGGGACTCGGGGCCATCGCCTCTGCTCCGACCCCAGGGACTGAAGGCGTAGCAGTGCTTGAAAATCATAACCTGGCTGCTGGCTTCCTCCCCAAGGAATTCAGTTTGAGGTACCAAAGCTGCTCCGTGAGATGAGGTGCCATGTGGCAGAGGGGCAGCTGAGGCAGGCACTCGGTCTCCAAGCTGCTGCTGCCAAAGGAAACGCTCCTTTGGCCGCAGGTGCCGCTGGACTTACTCTTTGTAACGGGGCTGAACGGCGAGCGCACGGCTCTGCCGGTTGTTGTCAGATACACGTTGGAGCAGAGGGGCCTTTACCACATCGTTGTTCATTCTTCTTATGCAGCAACTTCATCCACAGCTAAAATATTCCCAGCTGGATCTCCCCCAGCCTCAGCCCCACGTGGCCAGCACGCAGCGGGCTCCAGGAGCCAGCGTCACCCAAGCCAAGCGTGTACAAGCTGGGGACATGGAAAGATAATTATCTTCCGTGCTGAATGAATTGAGCATGAGCTGTCCAGGAGCTGCTCTCCCTGGAGACCAAGGGTGAGGAGAAATAGTAATGGAAGAAAAAAGAATTTAAAGAAAAGGCGAGGGAAGTGTTTTCTATTTATTTGCAGTTTGCTTTATTTCAGCGGGGAGGAAAGGAGAGGCTCTGTTATTCCTGCCAAGGAGATTTGAAAGTCTCTATCCAATATTTTATGTGATTGTTTTGGTCGTTTCTCTTTTTTGCTGGAAATCTGGAGTAATCATAGACATATTTTTCGCTTAAAAAACCCCAAAAAAGCCGATTTGACTTTTTTGTTTGGAAGGAAAATTTCTCACTAGCCCCAAACTTCCCCCAACTGCCTCCTCCTCTGTCCTGGTTCATGTGAATTTTTCAAGCGATGGGCCTGTCACCTCTGTCTTCAGAACGGTTTCGGGTACAGCCGACCTCACGCTCCGCTGATGGGGGAGAGAGAAGGATCACACAGTGACACTCGCTTGAACCAGCCCTGCCTTTTGGTCTGGAAGGCCTGCAAAACAAGAGTGCAGTGTTAGTGTTTGGGCTTGAGTCCAGCTGGATCATCCGCCTGCTCCCGCGGGGAACCAGCCTTGCCGGGGGAACGGAGGAGCTGCGTGTGAAGCTCCGGCTGCGCCAACACCGTCGCCTGTTGGCTGGAAGGATGTGCTGGATTTCGGCTGGTGTCCCCACGTTAATCAGACACGAGGTGATCTTTCGCCCTGCTCTTCTGGTTCCTTGCTTCTCCTGTATCACTTAAATAATCACCCAGCGAAGCCCCCCGACGTGCTGTCTGCACCGTGCAGAGAGCGTGCATTTCTGATCTACCCGGTGTTTTCCTGCCCCTCTCCCCCCAGCAGCCAGGCTTTGCATCCCCTCACCAGCTGTAGAAGGTTTTCAGCTCTGGTAAGGCAGGAGCAGTACAAGGACAGAGATGCCCTGTGCCCTTCGAAGCCACAAACAGAAGTCCCTGCAGCAGGGACACGTGGTAGCATCCTCATTCTCTGTGTGCGCAGCGGGAGCCTCTGCCAGGGCTGAGCCTCTCCTCGCGTCGGGGACCGGGGATTCACAGACAGGGGTGTGCAGACCCTGAGAGGGGAGATGCGGAAGGGGAGCTTCTTAATACCAAATCAGAGGATGTCTTCAGCCTGGAGTAGTCTCCGGGGAGACCTTGTGGCCTTTTAGGGGCCTCTCAGAAAGATGGGGACAGCCTTTTTAGCAGGGCCTGTTGGGACAGGACAAGGCGGGGATATTTTTAAGTTAAAAGAGGGGAGATTGAGACTAGAGAGAAGGAAGAAATTTAACAAGTTCTTTAACAAGTGATGCTGGTGTGAAGTTCTTCCCCAGGAGCATCTTTTCTCCCTCTGGCTGGCCTTGGGTTTCCAGGTAGCCCGAGGTGAAGATGAGGTGCCAGCCCTGTGCCTGGAGCAGGAGCTGCTCCCAGGGCTCCCTCCTGGGGACAACAGAGAGGATGAGAGCAAGGACAGTGGGGAAAAAGGTCGTGAAGGCTGAAAGGCAAGGGATTATAGATTGAAGAGGGGAAAGAAAGGAGAAATGGATCCAAGTGTGAAAGATGAGAAAGCTGGTGAGAGGCGGTGGAGATAAGGGAGGGGAGGAGAAGAACAAAACCCCCACGGAAGCACCTGGAATGGAGGGGAATCTGAAGTGGTTTAAAAAAGGACAACCAGCAAGTACCCCCTGCTCAGAGACGGACGGAGCCTGGAGCAGGAGAGTAGCAACGGCACCAGGAGGCCACAGCTGGAGACAGCCAAGTCCTTGAGAAGGTTTCTGGGAGCAGATACTCGACATCTGACGCTGCGCGCAGCAGAGAGCTGTGCCTTACAGGTAGGAAGCCTAATGAAGACTGCAGGTTCATTTACCCGAGTTTAATTTTCTGTTCCCAGTTTCACTCTGCAATAGTTACAAAACCCGTTGCAACCAAGACCTTCTTTCCAATAATAGTAAGTAAATGGCTCACTGTGATCCGAACTATAAACAGATTTTATGAATTCTGCCAGAAATCGAATATTGAATTATTTCTTTATGCCCACATGTCTCTCCTGGTTCTCTTAATTCTGCCAAATATTTAGCTCAGCAATCTCTCCTCTCAACAACCCACACTCTCCTAGCTACATAATCCCATCTTTGGACCATTATTTCAAATTTCAGCAGTGGTACAGAGCTGGCCAAAGAAGCAAAAAGTGATTTGAGAGGACTAAAACCGATGAACATGTTCGGCCCTTGTCTGCGGGTCGGGTTGTTCGCTCCCCACAAGGACCCCGGGCTGCCAAGCAGTGGGGTTTGAGGCCAACCCAGTAAACCTGGGTGAGCCCTGGTCCTCCTGATCCTGGCTGGCCCAGACCCTTGGCACAGGGTCCTTCCTTTAACCCCCCCTCCTCCTTGAGTTCAGAGCCATGAGAAGGGGATGGATACACTTTTCCATGCTCTGTGGTCACACATGAGAAAGATAGGATTTTCTGAGTTTCATTTCTTTCAAACATGAATTTATCTAAAATGCCTTCTTGTAAACCCCTGTGTGCCTGGGGGAAAATGTCATTCCTCGCTGCCCTTGGCGGGCTGTGAGCTCACTTGATGCCTGCTATGATCTGTTTCCTCACCAGGAAACAGGCTGCACACACAGGACCGATTTCAGAGCTCGTGTTGTTTATTGTCTGAACGACATGTAGGAAAAAAACCCAGTGAGAAAATCAGCCCTGTTGCCAATCGGCTAATAACACCCCCTTTTCTTGTGCAAACCTTCACAAGGAAGAGCCCTATCACCTTGGTATATTATGTTTCAGTTCTTTTTCTCCCCTTTAAATCACCTTTCAGCTGAAGAAGCTAAGGTAACAGATAAATCACCCACTGTAGCCACTTGCTCTGTGCCCCCAGCAAGGATGGGGACAGGGACAGGGACGGCCACGTCCCCGACCGCTCGCTGCTCCCACGCTGAAGCCGGGTGTTGATTCACTCTGTAATTGATTTGGGCAACGGGAGGCAATCGGTTTCCAAGATACCACATCCTTCAGATATTTAAAACCCCCTAACTCTGGCAGTATATTATATTTAAATGTCGCTGTATCCTGTGTGTGTGTCTATATATACACACAGACGGGCGCACGCGGAGGGCTCCGCGTGAAGTGAAAAGGCAGAGGGGCAGGGGAGCGCGTGCAGCCGCCGCGCGCCCCCAAAGAGGCTCGGCGAGCGGCCCCTCTCCAAGTCCCCACGCGACCCCCATCTCAGCGCGGCCCTAGAGGTTCCCGTTGGCTCTGAGGTTTTCAGGACAGCTCCAGTGAACCCAAACTCTGCTGCAATCTCCCTCTGGCTTTTCAACAAAATTCGCCGATGGGTTGAGCGTTGCGAGTCCCCATTGCTGCACACACTTCTTTGTGAGCGCTGCTTTGCAGGGTGCAAAAAGAAAACTTGTGTATGTGGAGGAAGAGGAGAAAGCTCTGAGGCAGGACACCCTGGGAGCTGAAAGTGGAGGGGGACAGGGGGGTCACCCTGTCTTGGGCTGGCTCTGAGCAGGAACGAGGGGAAGTGCCCAGAAAGGTGCCATCCCCAAACTCCCAGCTTTGGGCTTCTGGAGGAAGAGCAACACTCCTGAGGTCTGGCACGAGCCAAACCCAGGCAATGCAGAGTTTTGCCTTGTTCTGAGGCAGAGATCCAAGATCACCCAAATCCTCCTTTCACGTGTCTCTTGGGCAGCAGGAGACCACAGAGGAACCGTAAGGGAGCAGAACCAAGCCAGCCTGGAGCTACAGGTAATAAAGCTGATGGGCAACATGCTGGTACCAGCAATGGGGAAAGGTGAGCCCGCAGAGCAAGGACAGCCCCGTCAGGTAGGGTCACAAACACAATGCCAGAGACGGGCATGCAGGTCCTGGAGGAGAGGGGAAGAGCAGCAGGCGAGCAAGAACGAGCCACAGCAGCCTCCTTGTTGGGTCAAAGCAGGGCTGGTGGTTGGGCAAATCGGAACTAGGGCCGGAGATGTCACCCGAAGATGAGCATGTCGTGTGGGGCTGCCCTGATCTGGGTTGGCCTGGGTTCAGAAGGAACAGGCTGCTCGGAATGAGCCGCGGTGCGTGCGCTGCGCTCCACGGTGACAGTGCTGCCTGTAGGTGTATCCGTGGGATGAAATGACAGTAGATTTTTGGCTCAATAAGGAAAAAATAACACCCAACCTTTTTTCTTCTCCCCCCCCCCTTTGGTTGTATCCTCACTATAAGCTGCATATATTGTGGAATTTTCAGCGCTAAAATGTTTCAATGAAAATTCCACGCAAAAAAGAAAATCTGTGCACTGAGTAATAATTTGTATTAAAAGCAGTGGAGTAGTTAGAAGCAGAAATTCGAACGCAATCCCTTGGAAAATCTCCTGCTCGAGTGCTTTTAAAGGCTGGTTTTACCCTTTCCTAGTAATGATGTTGAGTTCCGTTTTATTTTTCATATCCTAAAAATTTTACATTGAGGGATATTTTTTTCCTAAAAGTCTTTCTGAGTTCAAGGACAGAGATCTTGAACTGACTTGACCCATGCTCTGCTGCTACCCGAGTCACTCCAGCTTTCTCTAGCTGAGACCTGACCTTATAACTTCCATTTACTTTTTTTTTTTTTGGTGACTCCTTCAACTGCTTATTCATTTGAAAGTGTAACTGTGGGTTTGTGAATGGCTATTTCTTATTTGCAGTAAGAGGACGGGATCGTACCCCCTAAGGAGCTCTCGTGGGAGCCATCTGACACCAACGGAGCCGTGCTGGTGGGAGGCAACGCTGACCATCTCCAGCTCAGACCTGGGCTGCTGTGGACCCTCCTCGGATGCTGTTTTGGAGAGATTTCTGAAGCCTCTGCGCCGGGATTAGAACAAGCCCCGTGTACAACCGGAGCTCCCCGGGGAGTTTGAATCTCTGCGGGAATCTGAAGGATGACGCAGAAAGGTTTTCACAGCTCCCTGTGAAATGGATGCCAGCTGAAAGATGGGCAGTCTGGAGGCAAACCAGCCAGTTCTGTAGCACTCGATGCACTTAATGATTTTTCAGCAGACTCGAGAAGAAGTGAAAACACAAATTGAGAAGCACTGAGCTCCTCTGGAGATAAACCAGATGGAAGATGTGTTTGCATGGAGAGTGAGATGAGGATAACCACAGAGAAGGGCTTGTGGCTTTGTGAGGGCTGATCAACCTGCCTGTCTTTCGCGGGGTGAAGGACCCCTGCAAAAGCTCAAACCAGGATTTCCTGCTCAAAAACATGCTGGAGGAGGAGGGACTGAGGTCCTCGAGGGGTGTGTCGGTAGAAAAGAGCCCGGTACATGTGAATATTTCAACACTGTTGGAATGAAGTGCGTTAGCTGGTGTTTTGGCAGGTGCTTTTCAAAACGAGCCACCAACCTGTGAGGATTTAATCGCCCGCCTTTGCGGCAGCACCTCGCTGAGGAGCTGCTTGGTTCTGCTCTGTGTTTTCTAGCGGAGCCGTCTCGAGCCTAATGAAATGTAGGTGTCACTCTGACGTGCCGAGAGCGTTAAAGAAGCAATCCCGGAGTCTCAAAACAACTTTGGAAGAAGCCAGAACTGCGGGGTTGATGTTAAACAAACAAGCAGACAAAGGAGGAATGTCAATTTTCATTTCCCCTGAGCTTTCCGCAGCTACCGGTGGGTGAGGCAGATCTACCAGCGTGACACCAGGGGAGGCGGAAGGAAACGCTGAGCCCTCAGCAAGACGTTTTCTGGAGGAAAAAATCTTTTACAAGGCAAATATTTATGTCAAACTGTTCTCCTGTTGAGAAAACTGATACAACAGGTTTACCCTGTTGACATTTTATCTAACTTTGTGACAAGATTTGGGTGGTGCAGGAGGCTTGTGCTGGTTTGGCAAGCAGATGAGCATCATCCTTGCTCAAAAAACCTGCCACCTCTCCGTTAAATGGCTACGTAGTTTTATTTGGAGCTGTTAATACAGATAGAGTTGTCTCCGAGTGAAAATATCTTCCATCTAGCAAGCTAAGTAAGCAATATCAATAGCTGGGTGTAAAACATCTGTAAAAACATCATGTACTTTATCACTGTCGCATGGAAAGGCGTTGAGCAATGAGGACTTTGTCGTAACAGAAGAAACATGTTACTTCTGTTGCTGCAAGCTTAATAATTGGGCTTAATCACCTATTGTTTGGTGCTTCAAACTGTAGAGGGGTGCTCTGATTGAAATCCGCTGTGCTCTGAGTTCCTGTGCTTTCAAAAAGCATCATTGGGAGGCAGTTGTGGGCACGCCGAAAAACACAGCCTAGCACAAAACAATCTGAAGCGGCAGGAGCTGCTCACCTAGCCCAGCACTGCCTAAAGCCCTGGCTGCTGAGCTCCATGGCAGGTTTACTGAACTCTTCCTTTCAGTTGATTTGAACTTTGGCCCTTTGTCACCCGCCTCTGTTTAAGAGCATTTATGTGTACTTTAAAGTTTTTAACTTGGTATTTCGCCGTGAATATGAGAAGTGTTTTAATTCTGCCTATCTCTTTCAACGCTTCCTGTAATTACAAGGGACGTCATTCATCTAAGATTTAAATATGCTTCCTTCCCACACAAACCCAGCATTATTTCTTTTTGATTTTTTTCTTTATATTACTGTTAGCATGTTTTAAAAGTGAGTCTTGTTATTTTTTTATATGTATTAAGAAATTAGATCTGCCTCTTTTTTTTCAAGAGGCACCTGCCCTGGTGCTTTTTGCTGTCCTTTCGAAGATGGTACCTGATTGTGCTGGTTGCAGGAAAAAATATGGAATCAACCATAGAATCATATAATTGCTTTTGTTGGAAGAGCCCTTCAAGATCATAGAGTCCAACTGTTCCCCAGCACTGCCAGGCCACCACTAACCCATGTCCCTCAGAACCACAGCTCCATGGCTTGGAAACCCCTCCAGGGAAACAACAAAAAATAATGAAAGTAGGACTTAATTTTCCCAGCTGTAAGATTTGCTGGTGAGCCTAAACTCGAGGCTATTCAGTATCCATCCACTTGTGTGATGGGGTCAGGACCAGCTGAGCCACGTTTGCGGCTCAGAAGAGGAAAGATGCAAATCCAAGCCTTAGAGCACCTTCCAGGGGTGCAGCAGAGCCTTAGACTAAGGGGTTTGTTGGCACAAGTAATTGCACGACGTATCGCCTGCACTGCTGGAAGAGGAGCCAGCCTGTTTGTGAAGTCACCCAAACAGCAGCGTTTCAGCAGCAGGGCTTGAGATCTAGCTCCTTTCTCCTGTAGTCCTTAAAGTCCTCTCATACCAGCTGTAGGGCTAGGCTCTTTTTTGCTTAAACCGGGTGAAACACTAACTGGTTGAATGTTGTAAACTTACACCAGGCTGCAGCTGACCTATGCAGCTTCGTTAGGTTTTTCCAGCTACTCCCTACAAGTATTATTCTTCCTGTTAGCAGAAGAGTATTTACTGTTTACTCCACAGCGGTCTGGCCATGTTCTGGTTTGCTGGGTAATAGCCATTCTTTAAAAGTCTGACCTCATTCTATTAGATGCTTCCTCCGTTGAGTGCTCTCGTTTCTCTCTGAAGCCAATACATACCGTTTACTAAAAACCCTCCCATTAAAGGCGATGAGAATCTGCCTCTCAGGTGGTGCAGACTGGATTTTTTTTCCCTTATCATTAAGAAGTCTGTTCGTCTGTCATTTTTTACCGCTCTCATCTGTTCTGCCATGGCTACTGATCGATGCCTATGACAGCTCATCATTAAAAGGAGAAGCAGCTCTCTCAGGGTCAAAGTCAACTGGTTGAAAACTCTTCGTAATTGCTTGTCCTCATAGATTTATGGCAAATGAGAAAATATTACAAAGAACCGGGAGCTGTCGCAAGTTAACATCCTTTCTTAACTTGGCATCTGGCTGCCCTATGCCCACTGCCTTTCATTAAAGCAGCAGAAGAAACAAGATAAGGAAAAGGATCTGCGACGCGTTCGGTGGCGTTTCCCTGGATGAAAGATGCCGTTTGAAGATAAATGGCCGTTGTAATTGCTGCTGCAGGTTTGTCCCGGGCGAGCACAATGTGACCCGGACGCTCAGTTTTGACTTTGCTGGTACTGCTGCATTATCGGATGGCGCTGCCGGGAGCGAGCGGTTAACTCTTGCCGAGCAGCGCGGCGGATAAGGAGCGGATCAGCGTTACGGTACGTAGAGATGCAACGCCGATGGAGGGTAACGGGGCTTAGATGCTTCAAAGACAAACTTGCACCTTTCCTCAGGCACGTGACCGTTGGAGGCTTCTCAGCCTGCCACCCAGCCTAGTAGAGAGTTTCAAGTTAAGTTTGAGTCACTTACCTGCTCATCTGCATATAATACCGTTATTTGTCTAATTGTTTCTATTCTGGTATGTTTGGGATGTGAAAATGCAGTAAAGCCATTATGCAGGAAAAGAAAAGGAAAGTGGTTGAGATGATTATTCTGTTATCAGTCATGACTAAGATGAAGAGAGATACACCAGCAAGACATTGTTCCTAAAATAGCTATCTTGCAAACAAGAAATGTCACTCAAATGAGGTTTAAATTAAATTCCTGATAGCAATTACTTACAGAATGATCATGCTCCCATTGAAGTTATTATGAATATTGTCACCATTTTTTTAATGGAAGAAGAAGTTGCGCTTCAGATACTGCTTCTGAAAGGCATTTCAGAATGTCCTCAGCTTTCACCGTGTGCTTGTACCCTGCTGAGCCCAAAGCCACCCTGCTGCAAAATGTGCAGTTGGCTCAACGGTGGCTTTAAGCAAGACCCTGTGCACCGGACACTGCGAAAATGAGTTAAACTTGCACTTGCAGGAAGTATTGAATGGCCACAACCACGTGACCTCACTTGGAGGAGAACTGATGAAGTGAAGAAATGTGAGGTGCATTCCAAATAAAGAACTGATGAGTCAAATTGTGCCCCATCTGGAGCAGAAGCAAAGTCAAGACGCCTGGAAAGTAACCTTGGTAATAGCAGGGAAGAAGCAGCGATCAATTCTCGTTGACCCCCAGAAGCTACGAGAAGAGCAGTGGGTTGGCCGGGTGTGCTGCTTTCCCTTCCCCCAGGAGTGTGGATTCTTTAAGTACAACTGCCACAGCAATTATCTGAAGACCTAAATGAATATTACTGAAGTGGCGTTCAGCGACCTACTCTTGATTGCCAGGAACACATCTATTACTCATGCAGTCGAGTCCTTTTGTTCCCCAATAAGGAAAAAGCAATTTCTAAATACATTATTTTAAATCAGTATCTCTGTGCTGCAAGACACAAACAGCTACCGCTGAATTATTTCTGACAGATACTCAAGTCCCTATTTAATCTTCTAGGCTGAGACATTTCTCGAAGCGTGGCTCAGTAAGAAGTTAATTATAATCTTCCAAAATGGGAAGATTTTTCACCTGAGATGATTAGGATACTGGTTCGAGGCATGGTATGTGGGCTCCTAGCTAAAGTTAGGAACTGGCAACATCTTTGGCTCTGTATCATTTCAGAAGTAACACCCTCTGCTGTCACAAAAACTTCCGTGAAGATTGAGATCACGGGGGTTTGGGATGCAATCAATTCCTTAAGTATTCATCACTGTTGATACATTTGCATCTTGGAACATCATGACGGTTTATTCTGTCCTCTGACACAGAAATTCACCACGAATCCAGGTGGAATTTTTCAGGCTTGGTTTCAGCTTCAAAGATGAAACAGGTCTGAAGTAATATAATGAAGCAAGTTGGGGAAAAAATACAGGAATATGTGTGATTCAGTTTAAAAATAATGAAAAAAAAAAAGGGCCAATTGCTCGTGGTAGATTTGCCATCTGTTGGTGTATGCACACTGCTGCAGCAACTTATTTCAGTATTTAATTACTTTTTCTGACCTGCATTTGGCTTAGCTCAGCTTAGGAGTTTATATGAGAAATAGAGTTTTCTTTGGTAGTCTCTGGAAAGAGCTGAATTACCGAAGAAATTCTTGTTGGTTGAGTACTCAGAATGAGGTTTGCTGGGTCTTCTTCACTATAACTCATTAAGTAGAGGCTGGAGTATTTCTGTGGTGCTCTACTTGGCCTTTTCTCAGCACAGGCTCACAGACTGTACGCAAAGCTGGAGAATCCATCTCTGCAGCGTTGCTCGTGGATGTAAAACAAACTCCCCCCTTCCTTGATCACTGCTGCATGTCCAGGCCCCATGGTGGTAGACCTGGAATTTACTGCGAGTTGCTTGTCATTTCCCAAAGGTCTTTGATACCTATTCACTGCTCACTCCTTTTCTTTCTCTTTGTACTTTTTGCATGTTATTGGTAGTTATTTTATTTTTTTTACTTTCAAATCGATAGTGAAAATGTGTCCAGAGAAAACTGGAATTTCCCCACCCTTCATTTCCGAGTGACTAAACAGCCCAGGAATCTTCAGCCTGGGAAACAGAGGCGGAAACATGGCAGGACAGTGGCAGTGGGATACATACCCTGTATAAAATCCCCAGTGATGTGGAGAGGGTGATGAATTGCTCTCCCTTATGATATAAGGCTAAGGAGCCTCAGATGAAAACAAGCAGTAGGCTCAGACTGAGATACTTTCGTGTTAAGGTTTAGTTGTGGAACTCGTGAGATGTTGTGACTGCTGAAAATTCAGATATTCAGGAAGGTTTGGGCAAACTGATGGCCCAAATATCCAACTATTCTGTGCAAGACAACACCCTTGGCTCACAGAGCCCGAATTGCTTGAGGCTGAAAACAAATTCTGGAGAAGGACTCTTAGCTACCGCTTACCCTGTTTGGATTTTCTGTCTGGCATCTGCTTTCTTGGCCAGCGTTGGAGATCGGATGCTAGATCTTTAATTTGACTGCACATAGCTTTTTGTTTGATGAAACAGGACTTCTGAGATGTGCCAGCTGGCATTCACTCCAATTTGGTTTTTGATAAAATATATTCTAGGACATGTGAATTCAAAATACATTTTGAAATGAAGAAGAAGTAAAAAGTTTTAAGTGGAAGAAGGTTAGATAAACATCAAACCATCTAGTAGGATCTTCATTCACTGCGCAGAGCTGCAGTTTCATCACCTACTGTCAAAGCAATGTGATCAGCAGAGATAAATTCATTGTTTTTTTCCATACGTCTGAGATTTTCCTTAGCTCATTTTGGACAAATGTGGCAAAATTTGCTGCTAAGTTTGTCCCGTGGTTCTAAAATAGCCCGAAAGAAGCGTGTTTGCTTTGAGGGTGAGAATCAAGTAGTGAGTATCAAGGATCTTTTCTAAGGTGTTGATTGAGGATTATCATCTCAAATTGGCTTCCTTTTTTTATCCCTAAGCGAGCTTTTAAAAACCTGCTAGGAAAGTATGAAAGATGCAGATGGAGAAATACAATCATAAAGCTGAAGCAGGGATTCAGTAAGGGCCTCTTCACACATGCAGCGTAATCAAAACCGAGCACAAAAGTGATTCTTGTTGTTTCCTCACATGAAGTGACTTCTTTTGCCTTTGTAGTGTGGGGCAAAGCATACAATAAACTGTTTAACAACATCAAGCTGCTTATAAGAGGTCTTATGGAAGGTTCCTGTAAATTGGCTCTATTTGCATTTTCTAAGTCTCGGTATATGCAGGATGGGGTGTGAACTCTCACGTTTCTATTTCGTAGTCAGGCTAACACAGTTATCAGCTAAAGATTTTGTCACCATGCTCCCCCATAACATAACCCGAATACACACAGATGGTTGGTCTGGTGAAATTAGTTTCTAAACTTGTGAAAAACTTGTTGTAGTGTTTATCTCATTAGGACCAGAGTGGTTTACGCTGTGTGTAGAGGATCTCCGCAGCGTAACAGCCTCAACTCGCCCAACACACTCTCCAGAGCACCTCTGCGTAAATCAGTTCCTCCTCTGGCACAATCTGGGCATGGACACGAGCACAGAATTACAGATTTTTGATGCATCAGGACAGTTCTTTTCCCTTTGCCTATGAGAACAAGTCAGGCTAACAGAAGCGTGCTTTGTACCCATGTAAATTCATCCACACAATAAGAAAGGGTTGTACTGCTCTGACTGTGCAAGTGTTGTTAAACCATGTTGCACAAAAGATTAAAGGTGAAACGATGACGAACTTGAGTAAAGTTGCCCGGAGAAGTTAACTGTATCCCCCCAAAAAAACACCTTCACAATCAGTATGAGAGTTCACAGTCTGCCTTGAACTGAATCTACACGAGCTAAATTTGTACCTGTTCCCTTCCAGGGGCTTTACCGGTGTAGTAAAAACAGAAATAAAACTTCAGCCTCCGCTTGGGCAGTTTCCTCAGACTTTCCTTTTTCTATAGTTTCCTTCCTGAGCCCTTGCTGAACTCGATACTATTCACATATTAACACTGTTTTTTCTGCTTTGCTTTCCAGGGTGGAGCTGGGCTGTACTTGCCACGGTTAGCGTGGTTCAGATTCCAGTATCATTATCTGGGGGGGGAGGAGGAGAACAGAAGACACCAGCCTGATGATAATATTCTTCTTTTCCCTTTTGTGAAAAACATTCTGGGTTCATGAACACAAAGCTTGTGGAATTCTTTTAAATAATCTTGTTTACGGGCAAGGTTTATACAGATTGATGGAAAACTGAGGAGGGAACACAGGTTGGTAAGATGCCTCTCTGAGAAGCATCCTGCTAGGAATGAGATGCAGGAAATATGCAGGGATTTTTTTTTGTAACCTCATAAAGAATCTGTTGTTCATATTTTCAAGTGTATGACTGATACTTTCAGGGAAATCAGATCAGTGAACTAAGTACGGGCATCGACAGTTGGCTGTGTCCTGGAGGTATATAAAAGGGACAAGCGAGTGGTTGGTGTTCATGTTACTGATGCTGAACAAGCTGAATTTTGGCTGCAGATCCTATTATTATTATTATTATTATTAATTCCTTAGTAGACTTGGTTAAAAAGCATTTTCAGTAACCTTGCCATCTTATAGAATTAATTTTGAAGGGACTAAATACTTAGAAACAGGTTACTTTGAAACCTTCATCTAATAAAAGCACCCGACAGAGCAAAAAAGTGTCTATAATGTCATGCTGATCATCCAACGACCTGCCAAGGAACATAAACGGGCAGAACCTGCTGAACAAATTAAGGTATTGGAATGTAAAAAGTATTCAGCTGAAAACTGCTCACTGAATGAGATCTGATATCCTCATCCGAGAACTGCCCACCACGTGAGATCTGATACGCATACCGTCATGGACACGGGGTAGATTTGAGGTGCTAGAAAAAGGTACCAAAAAAAAATCCCAATAAATAATACTTAAATATTCATTTGCAACCCAAGACACGAGGCCTCGGTCCTAATATATTAGTGACTTGCTTTTATATTTTGGGGGGGGTTATTTTTCTATTAAGCACCTTGTGGGGTTGTGTGTCTTCCTAAGTTTTGCCAAGTTTTACATTTCAGTGACATATTGTTGTCTGCTTGTTGATACCTTCAGCTTCTTTAGTTCTGAGACCCAGAGTAAAAGTACTTTTTCTTATTCAGTCATTATTAGATCTACATAGATCATAAATTCCCTTTTGAAGTTTTTGAGATGAATTAGAGTCCTAACTTCTTTGATTATTGCTTTTCTCTGAACTTCTCAGATATTACAATGTAAAGATTTTGGGGATGCAGAACATTTGTTTGAGGCTACAGGAAAAGTCAGGGGCAGGGAAGTGGCTTCTGCTGTGTAAGTTTCAGAGACAAGGTCTTGCTGAGCACTCAAGCACGCTCAGAAAGTCCCTTCTCACGTGATTTCCTTTATCTTTAAATTAAGATCTGCCTGATGGCACTGCTCCAGTACATACATATTTAATCTCCCTGAAAAGACTTGGACATTTGGCCTCTCGTGGCTGCACACGAGTTGCATGAACGGAGGCACTGAGGCAGGTAGCTGTGCGTGAAGCAAAGGCCCACGAAGCTGGGGCTTGTCCCTTCATCTCCTGGGGCTTAATTGCTCTAAAAGCTCTGGTCCACGCAATCCTGCTATAGCAAAGACCATGTTCAGAAGTGACCCAGCCTAAACAGTTCTATATTTTAAAATGTAAATTCTCTCTCGATAATAAGAAGGGGTAACTTTGGTCCTCCCTTGCCTCGCACACTTTTTAGTGTCTGAAGGATGAGCACTCCTGGTACACGCTGCCCGTTTCAGTTCAAAACATTTGTCTTCCATGGTTGAGTTGCAGACCTTTAAAAATAGGATTGCAATGGGAGTGCTGACAAGCCAGCTGGCCGCTGCTGCAATGACACATTCACAATAGGCAACGCTCTTCAGCGGGCTGGGCGACAGGGAACTGGTAACGGGCAGCTTTGTGAAGCGGATTGCTCTAATTTAATCAAGGACCACGGCATCTTATCTTTATATATTTGTTTGTGTGGCGATTGACTTCCGCGTGGAAAAGGAAATCAGCACGGGAAAGCGTTCTGGACTATGGGGCGTATGGACCAGCACGTTCCCTCAGTCGTGATCGTTTCATCAATATTATTTGGCAATTAATAACGGTTTGAGACTTCCTTCGCTAGCTTTATCTGAAGAGCAGGGCTGACTAATAAATCACGCAGAGTGTTTAAATAAAAACTCGGTGTCACTGAGGCAGTTTTATAGCCTTAAAAAACATCTATTTTTGATCGTATCATCCAGCGTTTTCCACCTCCTAAGAGGAAACAATGATGGAGAAATATTATTTTTTGAGGTGTAGCCTTTTTTTTTCTACCCCCTCGGGTTTGGAAGTAGGGTAGTGTTTCTGAACACATGCCTGGAAACAAAAGAGTCCATCCCCTTGGTGTTTGTAACCAGGGCGAAGGAGGCTGCTCGGCTCCCTTGCAGACGTGCACGCAGCTCCTTCACGCTTTTCATCTCACCGGGAACCCAGGAGGAACCACGCTGCGGATTTTCCACCTCCCAGCTGCCCGAGCTTCGTATCCTGTCACCTTCTACATTTCGAGAAACTAAACTTTTGGGTTCTGTTTGGTTTTTTTTTCCTCCCCCGTCCTCTGTCGCTTCACCAGGAGGAGGAGAGCCTCCCGTGCCGCGGCGGGGCTGCCCAAGGTGCCCCCTCGTGAGGGAGCCACTCACGGGCGGGCCCGGCCGCGCTCATGAGGGGAATTCAAGGCACCCAAGGTAGGGAGCGGCCGACGACCTCTTAACCGGGGGGGGTCCTTCACTGCCATCACACGATCGCTCTTTTTACCCCTTTGTTTTGCTTCAAGCGCCGCCGCGCCGCTCTCCCAGACCCTCCCTCACTTTCCCCTCAGCCTCAGGCGGCACCTCCAGGTGCCGCCGCCAGCCCGGCGGGCGCTCGGCTGCCGCCCGCCCCCGCCGCTACCGAACCGCGGTCACTGTGGCGGGGCCGCCCTTATCGTAACCCTCCCGGTGCCGCAGGCCGGCAGCCGGTACCCCCTCAACTCCCCACCGCCCCCGTTCCCTCTCAGCGAGGCGCCGCCCGGCCGAGGGGACGCGAACGGCGCCGCGCGTCACCACCTCCCCCCCCCCCATGCAGGGGATTCTCCGGCCCGCCCTGACGTCATCCCCATGCCGCGCAGGCCCCGCCCCCGCCGGCCGCCATGTTGGGGGGTGTGCGCGGGGGAGCGCAGAGCGGAGCCGCTCCCGCCGGCCGGCAGCAGCAGTAGCCCGAGCTCCGCCGCCGCAGCCGCCGCGCTCTATGGGCAGGAGAAGGGGGCTCGCCGCGGCCGCCCGCCGCCTCTGAGCCGGCCGCGGGCCGGGGAATGTGCAGCGGCTGGCGGCGGCCGCCCGGTTAGGAAGGGAGCCGGGACATGGTGCCGTTCGCTCCGCTGGAGGACGCGGAGGAGCCGGAGCCCTGCCACAAAATGGAGCTGTACGTGAGCGGCGGCGAGGTCAGTGTGGGGCCGGGGGGGGGAGGGCGGAGCTCCCCTTGCTGCGGCCGGCTCACCGCCCGCACCTGCCTTCTCCGGGCCCCGCCGCCGCTGGGAGCGGCCGGGCCGGGGGCGGAGGGCGGGCGGACCGCAACGCCCCCGGCCCCGGCCTCTCCCCGCTGGCCCCCGCCCCTCCCCGGCTGCGCGGATCTTGCCCCTCCTCGCCTCGCTGCCCCCGGTCTGTCCGCCGCCCTCCCCCCGCCGGATCCCGGCGCTCTCGGCGGCGCCACCGCCGCCGCTTCCCCGCCTCCCTTGGGATCCCCCCCCCCGCTCCCGCCTTCCCCGGCGCTGCCGCCCGGCTCTCGGCCCCCGCCGCCCGGGCACCTGGCCTGTTTACGCCTGGTCGCCTGGAGCAGCCGCGCCGGGACCGGCCTTCCCGGGAGCTCGCCCCCGCTCCGGCCCGTCCCGGGAAGGTAGGCGGCCTCCGGCGCGCCCCGCAGCCCGTCCCCGCCGCCGCGGGAGGGCCCGTTCCCGTTCCCCGTCCCCCAGGGCCTCCTTGGGCGGCCGCGGCCGGCGGTGCCGCCTCACAGCCCGGCGGCCGCTCCGGGGCTCGGGTTGGTTGGGGAACCGCGCTCGGCTCCCGGGTGCGGGCTGCGAGGCGGCGGCACCGACACGTGCGGAGTTCGGGGAGAGCCAACTTCGCTCGGCGGACGGACGCCACTTCACGGGCGCTAAAGGCCGGTGCGCTTTTGTGTCGCCTCCTTGACCACGCTCGTGTCACGGTGGTCGGTTCCCAGTTAGCGTCCAGCTCCGCAGGTTTTTCGTAAACTCAGTTTTATGTCCACAAGTCCTGGGGAAAGTTATTTTAACTTCTGAAATTCTGGTTTCACTGATTCGTATGCACACCCAGGTAGGCTGTCGCTAGGAGAGGTCCTTTTGCCTGAAGAATTAAAGAATAATTATCATACACGCAACTAACAGAAAGAACCAGGAGCGTGTGACTGAGCTTTGGATGCTTCAATGTTGTAAAGAATGAGGAATGCCTTTGAGACTGTCTTTGAGGTATTGCTTAGCACTCTCGTGCATCCACAAGAAAGTACCATACTCTGTTTAAAAGAAAATAAATGGTAAAACTGCTTGTGCTGTAATAACGTGCGTATCTGAGCAGAATGTGGCACTCGAGTATCAAAACTTTTGCACTTTTCAGCTCAGAAGTGTAGGATTGCGTGTCAAGTATCATCAGGTATGACAAATAAAAGATTACACCTCGGTGTATTAGACACACAGAAGATGTTATCTAAATAAAGCTTCTTAAAACTGGTTGGACTTGCTTTCTGTGATGCAGTAGGATTTCCTTATCGTAAGTAAAAAGGTCTGTAGCAAATTCATCTCTGAGTACAAAGTGCGTAAAACGGATGTGGGTTAAAGTTTTGGGAAGAGTGAAAGGATATGCTTTAAAGGGTCTTGCTGAAATTTTATTCTCTGATTAAAAAAAAAAAATTCATATAATTAAAAAACCCCAAACCAACTAGTAAATCATAATAGGAAAAAAGCCATGGGGTTTTAATTTTTTAGGTTTGGGTTTTTTAATACATTTTCTGTAGCTGTGTCTCCCGAGTGCCACTTCCAAGTCCTGTAATTGCTGGATGTGCATTTCTACATCACGGCTGCTTAACTTCAAAATACCCTAATGATCTAATACTGTTTGATGCAGTCCCTGTGCCTTAATATTGGAGAAATCCTAATTATGTTAGTGAAGCTGCAGGTGAAAGTCAGCAGAAATACTAAGGCTTGTTTGGTAGTCTTCTGGTTTCTAAAAACGATATGCTGCAGTTCAGGTGTGAAGCTTAGCGAAGGTCTAAGAAGCTTCTTGGCCCCGTGAACCCGTTCTTCAAGAATATTGCAATACATCAGCGTTTAAATGAAGTATTGCAGCTGAGATGAGAACGTTTGTGGTTATTGTGCATCTCTTGGTGGTGTTTGGCTGGACAGATCCCCCTCCACCGAGGCTGGTGCGACTTTCGGAGCGTTGTGTCGAGCGCTGCTTGTGTGTACGGGTTTTGCCCTTAGCGAGGGCGGCTGGAAAACCAGCCCTAGCTCCAGCAGGGCTCAGCCAGGGACTTCTGCTGACGGTGGTGATACTGAAGTTATTTATCTTTGAATGCTTGACTGGGCTTGGGCAAAGAGATGGGAGCTTGGCAGCGCCGCGCCATAGGAGCCTGGTTCTGGAGTCCTGCAGAGCAGAGGATGGTGGACGTCCGACTGAAACTCTTCTGCGTTCATAACATCTGTAAGCAAGTATTTGCAACAGTCCTCCTTTAAACTGCATTTTCCTCAAGCCTCTACATGAACTACTTACTTAACAGTGCCTGCGTGAAACTGCCTTGGTTGTACTCTGATTAAAAAGAGGCATCGGGTTTGTTCCGTCCGTGTTACGTTTGCCTCGCAGCGTGTGCGACTTCCTTTATACCCACACCGGTTTCTTCCAGTTGCATATGAAGTTCCCCAGTTAGGTTAACCAACACCTTTTGCTGTCACAACACTTTATATGGAGTTCATCTCGGGAACGTGTAGCACTTTCTGCTCGTTGGAGTTCCACATTCACGTGGTTTGGGAATGGAACAAAGATGTATTTCCTCTCTGAGGAATCAGCTCATTGAGTAAATTCAGGATTACGTTATTAGAAATAAGTGTGTTTCCAGTCAAGTAACACTCCTGCTGACTTGAATTAAGAACCCTCAGCAAGGGGAGGATGCAGTCGTGAAGGTAAGAAGTATATTTTCGTGCTTTGAGGCATAACAACAACATGAGTTCTTTCTGGAACTTCAGGATTTAATTATTTTTGCCCTTTTTCTCGGTGGTGGTCTTTGAAGCGTGAAGAATTATGTTTTGGCCCGTGCTCTGCCCTGTTCCTGCCTGTCCTCATATCCGTGGGACAGTGTCACTTGGGAAGCGGTTTTGGGACTGTGGGAATTTCTTATGCCTAGGTCAGAAGGGTCAGTGTTATGCAGTTTAAGCCTCAAATATTGAGGGAACTTCTTGCCTCCTAAATATAGGATTAATAAGTAGTTTCATGGTAATAAAGATAGGTATGATGGCACTGATGATAATTGACTGTTGTGTGTTATTAAAATATGACTGCAGTCTACAAGGAAACACTGACCAAGCTGAATGAAACACAAAAATACTTGGAATTGGGCAGAATACAGTAATGTCGGTGTTTCTGCCCATTTAGCAGCAGGAGACTTGCATTTAAAGGAAGCATAACTGATCTCAGTGCACACTACTTGCAGTACACCATGCTTCTGAGTTGCAAGAAGTGCAGCCTCATACTCAAGTAGTTCTTTTTGCAAGAAATGCTTCAGAAAGCAGTTGCTGAATTGCCTGACAGTGACAAGGAAGCTGAAACGACAAAGGGACTGGGAACTAAACTGCCTCCCTAGAAAACAGGGCTGCACTGGAAGCTGCCGCCTTGTGAAAGGCACACTTGGGAGCTGAGCTTTGCTGCTGTTGTACATAAGCTGTTGGCTGTGCCAGTTGAAATAAATACATCTTTGATTTGGGCCAGTGTTCTCAGTCCGTCCTCTTAAGCATGTTCTGAGCCTGGTCTGTCAAAGGCCACTGAATTTTGTCAGTGTTAGGAGTTGCATAACTCCTTTGTGAGTAATTACTGGCAGTGACGTGGATGACTCAGCTACCTTGTTTTGTGCATCTCTGAAAATCTCCACAATTAGGTGGTGTTCTGTTAAGAAAAGAAAGTAATAGTGTTTCCTGTAACTGGAATTAAATGCCCTCAGCCATTTCGACAGCATACAGTTTTGATAAAGACTTTGGAGAACTAGTTGCCTTAAAGAAAAAAAAGGTAAAAAAAAAAAAAGTAAGCACTTTAATACTCTTAAATGGAAAACAAAGAATGTCTTTATGCATTGAAAAGTGCTGCAATATAATAATAATAATTCTGGTCTAGTATGCCACTTTTGAAGACAGCGTTGGAAATCTGTTGTGTTCTGAGGGTCTAAGAGGAGCAGGGAGGCTGAGGTAGCTCACCTTGGATCCCGCAGGATAGCTTGGAAGAGACTTCACTCAAAACCAGAAGGATGATGTATATACCTTGTCAGCTCATAATATACAGAATGTTAATATTCACTGAGAGGTACTTCAGTGCCTTAAGAACAAAGATTGGAATGTGTCGTTTTCATCGAGTTTAATTCATACCCTTTCCCAGTATTCTCTGATTTGCCATTAAACAGTTTCCAGGGTGGCTGCTTCTTGCCCTGTGATGATGGAGAGAGTTGGCTCCCAGGCAGTGAAAAGATCTCGAGTCCTTTACTAGTGCAGTGACCCCGGTGGCTGGGTTTGGGTCTTGTCGCAGCTATAACTAGTCCAAGACGCACGTAATCCTCCCCTGATCTCTGATAAGGGGAAGGATCAAAATGTTCTCTTAAAAATCAGCAGTTAGACGTTGCCAAAGGTTCGTTACCTTGTCCCAATGGGTGATTTATTTGCCACGGGAAAAGAACTTTCGAACTTTTCCCCCGGTAACTGATTATGGGTTTAAGTATTTTCGTTAGTTATTTATTTTTAAGGTAGGTGGTTTTTATCTTCCTCTTTTACTCAGTACATTTAAAGAGAGTGTGAGTGGGTTACCTCACCTCTTCCTTTTGTGAGAGGAGTCGAGCGGCGAGCGGATGAGAAGAGGAGGTCTCGGGGGGGGTTGCTGCCGTTGGTGGGACGTCCTTCCTCTGCTCTCCTCCTGGCACGGGGGGGCTCCCTGTCGGGTAACCCTGATAACGCTGCTTGGGCTCCCACTCTGTGGGGCTGGCTGCTCTCCTGGGGAAGATTCTTCCATCCCAAAAGTGTGTGAGCCCAGGTGGTAAAGAGCACTTGAGTCCAGCCTGGGCACCTGCACTTAATATCTATCATTTAAAAACCAAGAAAACCCGTTGAATAGAGAAAAGTTCTGGATATTTTTTTTCAGAAGAACAGGTGCCTTCAAGCTTCAGTTTTCTTCATAGTGACTTTTAGACATTAAAATAAAGTAAATAAATACCCCCCCCCCCCCCCACCTATTTGGCTGTGCACAGACCTCCCAAATTTCTCACACCTATCTTGGGAAATAAGATTTAGTAGCCAGTGTGTTGCTACTTAATGATGCAAACTCTCTGCACACGTAATTCGGATTAAATGAGGATCAAATGTGGTTGTCTTAACAGGATTTTTTAAATATATGTGTATTTTTTTCCCCCAAAGGGTGTTGTTTGTTTGTTTTCAATTTATCCACTGTAACCTTCCCTTTGAACGTTTTGAAACAAGCATTTGGAGTCATGCTTTTGGATGTGGGGAAGCAAACTGGTTGGTCTTGTGTTTGTTTGGAAGGCTTGAGAGTTGCAGGTCTGGTGACCGTGGCTGCAGTTACTTAGCAAATGAAGCACAGTGAGGGAGGCAGAAGCTTTTGTTGATCCTTACGTAGAATTTTACCTGCTTGGAGCCAGCCGGGGTTCTATGTGAGTGGTGATGAATAACGCTTTCTATATCTAATAATATTAGGATTATACAATTCCCTGTTCTGTTTGTTTTTGTTGCTTCTATAAAAACTTTAATTCTCTTTGAATGCCTAAACGAAGACATGTAAAAAGAGGCCAGAATGAACCAGTTTTCCATCTTTTGCTGGTTTTCCTTGTAGTCGGGCATTCTTGCCGACCGTTTGTCGAGCCTCTCTCTGCCAAAACCTATAGACCCAGTAACTCCTGATGCATTTACCATGTGTATGGTAATGCATGTTTAGTTAAAACATCCTCGGTGTGGCAGGGAAGATGGTTCAATTCTTTGATAATACCAGCATTCCTCTGTTTTGCTGTAATTATCAGAGGGGGGGGGGAAATATGTGCAATAGTAGCTAAGGCTTTCACCAGCCCACAAAAGCCCTTTGGCTATTCTCCCAAGGTGGTAGGACACAGTCCCAGTGAGTCATGGGATCCATCACAGCTATTTAAATCCCAAGGCAGGTTGCACGGTGTTCCCTCGCAGGCGGTTTGGCGTTGGGAGGATCGGGTCTCTCAGCTTGCACCTCTGGAAAAGTAAGTTTCTGATCTGCCAGGTTGTCTGACCTTCACTTGGTTCTCGCCTTTTTATCTGGGCGGTTTGGTTGCTTTTATACCAAGGAGCAGTGTGGAGCACTCTCTGTGCTTTTCAGAGTTTATATCTGAAGAGTATTGATGCTGTTTGCCTCAATGTCTTGAGTTCAGTTTGTGTTTTAATGAAAGTTAATGTTTAAAATGTTGGGTTAGCTGTAGGACTTCAGCAGTACTGGACAGCAAAATGGTTTGAGGATGAAAGAATCTCCTTCAGAAGAAGGGTGCTCGCTTCCTCTCACCTGCTTTCCCTCTAGAGATACCTGCTTTCTAGTTCTCAGTAATAACCTCAACTTGTGCATTCGTAAATACTTCCTAAGTAATAACTTTGGGGTTAAAATAGTTCTCTTTCACATATGTTTGTACATAAATATTTGTGATTAAGTGACTAAAAAGGGTCCTGCTCAGCTGTGGAAGCAGAATTTTGGGTTTGACTTCCACAGAGGTGGGAATTAAGTAGGAAAACAAAAGTTATGGTTACTAATGTGGAGGACAGGGGAAGCTTGTGGTTACTTACACTGGCCAAGCTTCAGTAACTGTACAGAACAATAATGATTTGCTTTTTGTCACTGAACTTTATAACTGAGTAACTCCCAAGCTACTAGACTTTGGGTTGCCACCCACCAGGTTTGTTGTTGCTCGGTTTGTTTAGTTGGGTTTTTTAGTGGACAGTGACCAGGATCCACAAACAAATAAGGCAAAAGCCTACTCCTGTAGATCGGGCAATAAAAGTAGCTTCATACACTCGAACGTAGGATTCTTTGGACTGAAAATTGGCAGGCATCCCAACTTTGTAGTTAGAGAGACTGGACAGGAAAGAAAAAACATGAACAACAATGAAGAGGAAAAGCGTATGGTAGGAAATTGTTAATTAAGATGACATTTGATTACCTGCCATAAAAATCCAATAACTTACTGTATTTGATTTGCCAGAAAGCTGCAAGTATGCCTACATGGTGTGCTCGGGATCTATGCAGATGAACAAAATGCTGATTGATTTTTTAAATTTTAATTATTTTTTTTCCTTGGTTCAAAACCCCATTCCAGCAGTGACAGCTTTCAGTATCTGATTGCCTGGAGTTAAGCTGCTGTTCTTGGTGGTACCTACAGTTCTTCTGGCTGGTAATATTGGCTGCAGAGCTTAAATTGAAGTGTAAAAAAACCAACCAAACAAAAAAACCCCAACAAGCAAGCAAAAATCACACAAAAAACCCAACACTCAAAATAACCCAAAACCACCTTGGGAAATGCTGACTGTATTTAAAGGAAGAAAAGGTGAAATGCACACGAAATTCCCTTCATCTTAAAGTGCGTGAGTGAAGAATTACATCCTATTTCTGAACACCTGGAGTGGAAACCCCTGTTATTACTAGGTCCAAATAAGCTTTTTGGTCAACTTTAGTGGGCGTTGATTGATGCTTGAATGTGATCTTCTGGTACTGTGGCAAGAAATCATATGGCAGTGATTGTCTGGAATGAGGTTGGAGTTCATATCTGGTCCAAACTTTGGTATTATTTCTTGATGTATTCAACTGATTCATGTGGAAACAAGTACAGTGGGCATCCCAGGATCCAACTTTGAAGAAATATTTAAAGAAACAGGAAATATTTAAATACAAAGCAGTAAGTTATGTAGCAAGTTAGGTAGCAGCATTGGTTTCTGAATTCAGGGTAATAGGTTAGTGATATTTTTTTTTTTGGCCCTGAGAAAATGTGAATGATGAACATGTGTTGAATATGCCAGTGCTTGGTTAAAGGGGTGGTTTATACTTAATGTGAAGAGTATGGGTGTAAACTGTGGTTAAAATAAATAGCAACTTAGAGAAGAGTGACAGTAAGCACATGCTACACCCCTTGATACTTCCTTTTTTTTGTTGAGGATATATTCCATAAATAAGTGCCAGTGAGTTGGTACAAAAATTAGAGACTTAATTTTCTCCAAATGATGAATTTAGGACTTAGCTCTTAAAAGCTCTCCTTGAAATCAGGAGGCCTGGAAGCAGCAGTGGAAGTGGTTGAGGGTTTGCTCAGATGACACTGTCTTGGTGGTATAAAAACCTGTCCCTTCAGCCCTACCCGTTGGGCCAGTCTTCTGGTTTGGTTTTGAGCAGGGTCTCTATGGCATTTGAAGAGTCTTTATGGTCCCGTGTTTCACCAGTGCACATACTGGTAATCATACCATATTTCTGTATCTTAGGCATGTATTTTAGATAAATCCAAGGGGAAAAAAAAAAAAGTCATTACCCAGCCTGAAAACTTCATTGCTTCAACTTCTGTTCAGAGGGAAAAAGTAGTGTGAGTTTCCTTATGTTGTTTCTAGTGAGTGTTTTATTATATGATATCTGTGCCATACAAAGGTAGAGATGCTGAACAATTAAAGTACAAATAATTGTCAATTAGCACTAGCAAAATCAATAATTGGCTTTGTCCATTTTGTCAGGTACTTCCAGTTTTAATCGGTGCTTTGCAGGTTGGAACAGAGCATGTCCTGTGCATTTCTGTATTTGCTCTTAAAGTTTCAGTTGTTAAGCAACGCTGAATTGTTTGGAACTTAGGGAGAGCTTAAACTGAATCACTTCAAAACTTTCTTTTTTTTTTTTTTTCTGTGACTGGGGACTTTGTATTTTTTCCTGTCACTTGGAGTGTGTGGGTTAGGCAACTCCTAGCAAGTATTGTGCTCATTTAAGATTGTGTTGTTTCCTTCTGTCCAGATGCATATCATCCTTCTCTGCCCCTCAAAAGTCTGATTTTTTTTTTTTTTTTAAGTTGATCAATAAATATTTTAATATACAAATCTACAGTTTCTGAAGTACTCCACTAAAGCTTGGGTGTTCTCTGTGCTGGATATTTAAGTATCTGCTTTAGATGGAAGCAAATTTTTAGAGGAATCTAATTTTTTGAATGAAATAGGAAATTGGTTTTGTGCATAAAAATTCTGTGATCTGTATTCTCTGTTCTACCTGCTCTTGCACTTTTCCATTTTTTGAAATCACTTATGAATCTTATCTCCTTAAACTGCAGATGAATTTTCAGCAGCAGATTTTAGGTTTCCAGAAAGCATCTGGAACATAAATTTTGTGCATGGTGAAGAATTTTATGTTAGCATCACCTTGTATGGCTGGTATCTGTAGCTTTTAAAGAAGGAATTTTAAATTATTTCCAATTAAATAATGCTATGGGATGGCATTTACAAAGGGATATGCTAAATGGTACATAAGGGAGATGCTAAATATAACTACTGAGTAGTAGTATTTGTTTGAAACTGCAGCTTTAAATTAGAGCAGCAAGAACACGAGTTTTCATTTGGGTGCTCTGAAATGTAAATTGGTCAAATGATGAACTCTGCTGATTTGAAAGTGTTAGCTCTTAATGTTGTTTTTTGGTTTTTGTTTTCTTTCTCCTCTGCATTCCCCTTCCTTCCCCTCTCCAGCTAAATGGCCTTAAAATGGCAGATGAGCCTATGGAAGAAGGTGAACCATATTCCTACCACGTAAGTATATTTGATAGCTGTTGAGTTTAGACACTCATTAGCATGACTTCCTTTTGAACCAAAATTTATGCGTTCCCTGCTCTGTAATAATTTTTTTTTCCAAACCTCTCATTTTATTTGACCAGATTTGAAGAGGCTCCAAGTCAATCAAAGATGATTTTGAAAATTAGTACCTGGGCAGGGGCTGTAAACGCCTTGTTTGGGAAAGTTGTGCCACTCGAGGCAGTGCTTTATGGAAAACATTCTGGGGGCTGGAGAGAGCATGTACACATCCCTCAACATCAGCAACTGCTCAGTCCAACCTTGAACCTTTTAGATGCACAGTGCTTCGTCTTCCTCTTGTTACACTGTCATCTCTTCTTCCTTTGTGGTTTCTAACGTAGTTGCTGTATGTTCATCTAGAAGGTACTTAATTCCTGCTACTTTAGAACAGAATTAATGTTTACACCGGTCTGTTAATTTGACTTTTATGTAGAAATATCCCAGACAAAGTCTCCTTCTCTTGAGACTTTCAGGACGTGCCTGGCTCTGTTCCTGTGTGGGCTGCCCTGGGTGACCCTGCTCTGGAAGGGGGGTTGGACTCAATCTCCAGAGGTCCCTTCCATTCCAACCCCCACCATTCTGTGATAAACCTTGTTGGACATGATTTTTGTCCAGTGCCTCGGTGATGTGCGTGTTCGGAGACCAGTGTTGGCTGAACCTGGGACTAAACTTCAAGCCCATTCTTTGCGTGGTGAAATACCTGACTTTACCTTGAAAAACGGGTTGTCCTTTTTCAACACACCCATCTATATATTTGGGAACAGGCTCATGGGAGAAGGTATCCAGTAGCTCTTCCTGCCAGCTGTAACCTTTGTTTTGTGTCGCAATAATAACTTTTTAAGTAAGCGATTTAGAGAATAAACTCTGGGGGCTAGAAACTTGCAGTGCTTGGACATTTCCTGGTACAGAGTAACTAACTAAACCATGGGTGTCACAGTCGTCTTGGACGTAGCAAAGAGAGACAAGCTGTGGGTTGTCTCAATCTTTCACTCCGCTTGCGCCAGAAGGATGTTGCTGAGCTTGTTTGTTAGGCGCTCGGAGCTACATACCAGTCAAGCTGTAACGAAGGAGGATGGCACGGAGCCATAACCCATCGTGGCGTTTCTTTCAGTGCTTTGTCTTCTCTGGAACCTGCTGGGAAGAGTTCCCTCTCGTGCAAGGCGACTCGGTGGGGGCAGGTCCCTGAACCCTGGCATAGATTTGCTGCTCAAGCAGCAGAGCACAAAATCACAGAACCAGGTTTTTGCAGGCCAAACTAGAAAGGAAAATGAAATTTGCTTATATATCTGCTGAGCTCTTTACCTGCTCATTTCTTGTTGATGATGCACAGGTCTTTTTATACTTCAGTCATGCCAATTTTTAGTACTTTAATGATAGTTAAGTGGGTGAAATTGCAGAGGCATCTTTCATGAAGGTAAAACACTTTATAAAAAATAACTCATTTCATACATCTCGAGTTACTCTTTATTTGCATGGAAAACATTAATTTTTTTCCCTCAGTTCACATTTAGAAATACTCGGTCTCCGCAGCAACCACGTGTGATGTCACAGGCTAATGACTCAAGGTGGGTGATAAACACAAGAGCAGGTGAACTCTTCAAGATCTTTTCTCATGCAAAGGTTCACGGTGTTAAGGAACACAAATGAGGATGGAGAAATAAAAAGGCTTCTCAACAGAGTATTTACATTCTTCACAGAAGGAGCCAGCTGTTGTTGTACAACTGTTGTACAACTCGGTGTATAACTAGATGACTTGCTGCTTTCATCTGTTGTCAGATGACTTGAAATGCTGGTGTTCTTACCTGCCTTAAATTCCAGGCGTGTGTTTAAAAAAAGTGAATAAAAATGAAAAGGTATGTGAAGCTTTCCCATGAATAGGGATTTGCATAGTCAACAAGCTGGATGAAATGCAGCTGGGATGTATACACCGTGTCATTAGCGCTTTTTTCTGAGCAGGGAGGGAAATCAAGTAGCTTGAGAGTGTGAATGAAAGAGTTAACTTTGTTACCCAGCAGTGTCTGGTGTTAACAGGTCCCTCTGCATGGGAAGCAGATGGAGCAAACAGGCCCTTTCCAGAGAGAGTATGAAATCAGAGATGGAGGGGAGGGGGAAGGACTTCTGTGCAGTAGCAACTGGGCTGCGGTTTGTGAATACGCGGAGACGTCAGGCTGAACTCCTTCTTTCTTCCTCTGGCCAAACAAAGCAGTTAGGGTGCAGACAGTTAATGCAGTGTGGTGATTGCCCCCTTTTCCTTAATTGTTGCAGGAAGTACATCCACATCTAGAGGATCAGATTCCTACCCTGAATTTCTGTGTAAACAGATCCCGGAATCCCAGCATGGTGGGGTTGGAAGGGACCTCTGGAGATCGTCTGATCCAACACCCCCCTATTCCAGCAGGGTCACCCAGAGCAGGGCCCCAGCAGCACTGGGGTGGGAATCTCTCCAGAGAAGGAGACTCCACAGCCTCTCTGGGCAGCCTGGCACAGGCTCTGACAAACACCAAGTTTCTCCTTATGTTCAAATGCAACCTCCTGGATTCTGGCTTGTGCCCGTTGCCATTTGTCCTGTTGCTGGGCACCGCTGAAAAGAGTCTGGCCCTGTCCTCTTGACCCCTGCCCTTTAGATATTGATGAGCATTGGTCAGATCTCTGTCTTCTCCAGCTAAACAGCTCCAGGGGTCTCAGCCTTTCCTCAGCACAAAGGTGCTCCAGTCGCCTTGGCGTATTTGTAGACCGGACTCTCTCCAGTAGTTCCTCATCTCTCTTGAACTGGAGAGCCCAGTCCAGAGCTGGACACCTTGCTTCAGATGTGGCCTCGCTAGGACAGAGCAGAGGGGGAGAACCACCTCCCTCAATCTGTTGGTCACACTCTTCTTAAGGCACCCTGGGTTTTCATTCCTAAAACTGTTTCATCAAGGGGTCAGGCCTTTCTCTGGTGGTGCTCGTACTTCTCACTGAGGGAGAGCAACACATCAGAGGTTGGTAGCATGTTTTTTCTGGTCTCCACTACGAGAAGCTTTCAAGGTGAAGATCTAAAGAGAAGATAGGAGGATGGTTAATAATATTTGGATACCCTAAAAACATTAGAGTGCTGCAAACGGGGTGGGATTTTCCCTTGTGATTGTGTTCGCAGCGTGCAAGAAAGGAATTGATATTCTTGGTAGGGCTGAGAGGCGCTGCTGCTTCCGTACGTGCAAACTCGGGTCCTTGGCACATACTTCATAGTTTCAAGGGTGCTTATTTTGACATCTCGCTTGTTTTGGCTCACAGAAACTTCTCTTACACCATAAAAGCTGCAATATACCATCTGAGTCGTTTTCATCACAAATGTTTGTCTTTTCACAACTGGAGTTGCTGTGCCCTGCTTTGCTAAACATGAGAGTAACAGGAAAAAGTCAACAGAACACTAAATCTTCTACCTGCCTCAGAACTTCCCTCAGCTTTCTGGAGGAGATCTCCACAGTGGGTAGTCTTCCCAGGAGCTCTGCAACCCAGAGCTGTGTTTCTTCTGTTGGATGCAAGAATTCTCAGAGTTCTCCAGATGACTCATACCTTATTTGTGCTCTTCCAATGATGCATGTCCCTCTAGCTACAAATGGATGACCATATTTATTATTTGCTGCTGTGAAAAGCAGTAATTACCTAAAATGATGAAACTCAATTTAGCTTTCATTAAGATGATTTCGGGAAAGATGAGAAGAGTAATCACTGGGAAAGCTAAAGGCCACTAAACCAGAGGTGATGCACAGGAGAAGCATCTTAGACTTGGTTTCAAAATCTGCATGTTTTTTCCTTTCATGCAAGAAAATCCATCTTTGTAGCCATAATATTTACGGTGGAAGGATATGAGCATTCTTGGAGAGTTTAATTTCAGTTTAGAATTGTCAGATGAATCCATGATGGGAAGGCTCTTCATTTACGTGCACTTTTAACAAGAGTTGACTTAATTCCAACCTGTTCACTGTTGTATTTTGTTTGCCTTGAAATACCAGGATGAAGGAAGCGTGAAAGAAATTCCTATTACACACCACGTGAAAGAAGGATGTGAGAAAGCAGATCCAGCACAGTTTGAGCTACTTAAGGTTCTTGGACAGGGATCATTCGGAAAGGTAAGACGGCAAGCTTTCTTTTCATCTGATGTCCACTTTCAACGTGCTTTATTTTACTGCCCTTATTTCTATACCATGAGGTTAGGTATAAACCTAACAAATCTGAGCACTGGTAGATCTGCCTGTGGGAATTACCCCGTTTTGGAGGAAGTTTTCCATCCTGATTTTCAGTTGGATTAGAAGGGGAGCGTCCATTTTTATTATGATAGCATTACTGACTTCACATTTTTTAGAGGAAAAGCAGTATGTCTTTTACCATAGACCTGTTTAGACATTCAAAAAAGAGCCCAAACAGAGTTGCTGGGAAGGTTTGAGACGATACTGAAAAATTACATAGTTTTCCAGCCTTGTTCTGGTTCCAAGGGATCGCTCTTTGTAGCAGGCCAGCAAATCATCTCGGGCACAGAGAAGCAACAGCCTCAGTCTCTAGCAGAAGGGTCAGTCAGTGGAAGTTTAGGGGAGGTCTGCCATGGAAAGTTAGAGGGTTTTTTAACTGAACAGAGAGGGATGGTTGCAGTACGTGTGGACTGGTGTCTGCAGCTTCATGGGAGCACTGGCACCAGCAGCCAAGGATTTTACCAGCCAGGTTGTAGAGCTAGGGATTGTTTTTATGCAACAGCTCTGGTGTTGTCAAGCTCTGTTTGCCTAACGCCATGGCTGTCTGAAATAAAAATAAGTGTTTTCAACTGCCTTAAGACTTTATTGCAGCACCTAGTGAGGAATTGGAATGAACAACATCTCTGTGCCATCTAGGTTGCCTCACATCTTCTGTGGCTTAGGTTGGTGCTTGGGAGGCAGCAATGGGATAGATGTGAGGCAGCAATGTGATAGATGTCAACAGACACTTCTGGAGAAGATGCTGATTTTGTCTTTTTAAGGCTAGGACAGGAGGAAACGGCCTCAAGTTGCACAAGGGGGGATTTTAGGTTGGGCCTGAGGAAAAACTGCTTCACTGAAAGGGTTGCTGAGCCCTGGCCCAGGCTGCCTGGGAAAGGTGGTGGAGTCCCCATGCGTGGAGGGATTTCAGAGCCACCTAGATGAGGTGCTGAGGGACATGGTTTAATGGTGGGCTTGGCAGCATTAGGTTAATGGTTGGACTCAGTGCTCTTTTCCAACCAAAACAATTCTATGGCAGTACTTGACTGGCTGTGTACATTTGACTGTTTCAGCATCTGAAACCTGTATTGATGTAGATACAGAAGAATGACTGTGGTAGTCTGGAACTTGAACTAAACTAATGACTAAGTAAATAGCCTGGGAAATGTATTTCAGGTTTTTTATTTTGCTGTATTTGTCAAGTGATCCACAGCTAAAAGACTCTAAGTAAACAGCTTTTCAAATAGCATATAGAAGAAATGCAATTTTATGTTTTGTCACAATTTCTGCCACTTGGTGTCCCATTGCAGAAATGAAATAAAAAATCAAGTGTCTCGGTCGCAAGTTTGAAAGACAACAGTTGAAATATTAATCCTAGTGTATAGGAAGGTAATTCATTTTTTAAAACCAGGCTCTCAAGCTAGATCTTTTGCAGCACATAAAAATAGACAATCGGCTTTACATATATTTCCCTTTCCCTGTTCTCCTGCTGGTTTTATCTGTCTCCAGGCAGGAACAAGCCTCATCATAGAGTTGTATGAAAGACAGGAAAAAGAAAGTAAATCAGACATTAGGCAGGCACTTTAGGAATCAGTGATAGTTTAGAAAATAGACTTGAATATTTCTTCGTGTTTTACAACTTAAATGTTTCTTTATCCGGTAACATTGGTTGCTAATTCCCTCATACACCTCTCATCTTCAGAGCCTAAAAGGCTCTATGCACTTAATACTCCTGACTTGAGTTGGCTTAAGCCACCTTAGGATCCAGCACATCTGGCCTGAACATCTTAGCCCTGACTCAGATTCTCCCTTTGTTCTGACAGCCTAAGGAAGGTTCTTGCTCAGAACCCCAGCAGCTTGGCGAGGTGTCTTTAGGAGCTTCTGAAACCTGGCAGTGCTTGGTTCAGGAAGCAGTGTAAGGAACTGGTGACTGTTGCACATTTGAGCAGAGCTCTTTTTATCTACTGTTTGTTGTTTTCTTTTAGAAAGGGAAAACAAACAAGGAAGATGAGTGGCTGTTGCCTTCATGGTGTTTGTTTTCTGTCTCCAGTTGGTATTTCCCAGGGATCTCCTTTTGGGTTTAGTAAACAGAAGGTTTGTTTGCTGTAGCCAAGCTACAGCCCGTCCTCTACCTGTCTTTTTTGAAAAACTGTGCAGGATTTAACATCACAAAAAAGGGCTAAACCTCGTGTCTGTTACTCAGTTTCTCTCCGTCCTTTGGTAACATTCTGAGGCTTCAGCACCCAGTCTGCTGAAAATGATCTTCATTTCACTTGGGTCAGTCACGTTGTGCAGCATGTGCCCATCTTTACAGTTGATCAACCGATTGTTGCCTCCCTGCAAGAGGCAGGATTATGGAAACTTTGCAAATTAATTAGATGGTGCTTGAGTAGCTTTCAGTGGCAGCTGGTTTGGTCCTTATTAGCTAGAATCTCCAACTCGTGCACGAATTCCTTACATTCTCCTAAGCTACTGGTTATTAAGCACTGAAGTATTTGTAGTGTTTATCAATATTTTACTTTTATAGTTGTAAATGTGTTAATCTGCAGATGTTTTCTTATTTGCTGATGTTCACATTACTGCCTTTACTTTCTGAGCATCAACATCCAGAGCAGTGCTGCAGGGCAATTATTGGGCAAAACTTAAACAAGACACCTGAGAACCTTGAAACACGATGATATTTTCATCTAACCAGAGCTTACAATAAAAAACCCCAACCAAAACCCTCTCCCAACCCTGTACAATTCCTTCAGTGGTAGTGTATGAATTTCTGGTTCTAGAATGGAAAATGTGACATGCATCTTTGATTTCAAATATGTATAAATTTTTATATTTTTTAATAATGTCTAGCCCTAGATTTATTTTTATATATATATTTTGTTAATGAAAATCTGAATAAGGTAAGATCCGAGGGGCAATTTTGGGAAGCTCTTGGCATTCTCTTGTCGCTTGTTCAGTTTTATTTTGTTTTTGCAATACAAACATTCCTCATAACTAATAATTGCTATTCTAAGAACAACAACTTGGAAACAGGAGCAGGTACCAAACCATTTTGTAATTTGAAAGACTTACCATGTTAGTCAGTAGAGGTACATGTATTTGTACTGCATTATCCTGTCTAATATTAGGCTTTTCTTAGTGTCAAGTTATATACCATCTATCTTTAAAAACTCCTCTGGAAAGAAAAGAGTAGAAAAACCTGTTGGAGTTGCTATTCCAGAGGGAAATGGTCCTTTGATCTTAAACGGTGAGGTTTCCTCGCTTTTTGTCTCGCCACTCTTAGAGAATTCATTAATAGAGCCTCTTACCTATTTGAGACTTGGGTCTTAACCCTCAGAAATCTCTCTGGAGGTGGCAGACTGGACAGAATTGTCATTCTTCAGGAGAATAACATAAAGAAATGCACTTATGGAAATACTTATTTGATAAGTACTTTAAATGGCTCGCTGTGGGAAAGAATGTTTAGTTTATGACCAGTGTGAATGCTTCAGAGAGCTTGGTGCTGCATGTACCTCTAATCTGATTAAGGGAAAGCACTTGTGCTCTTCCTTTAAAGGTGTATACTTAGGAAAGAAGACTGAAAGCTGTCTCAAATTAGTAGGAAATGCTTTGTGACAGTTGAGTATTTGCTCCCTGAACTTGCTTACACAAAAAGACTTGCTGTGAGCGTTCAGCATCTTTTTATTCCTTGCAGCTTCTGAGGAATGAGATGGTGCTAGGGACTTGCTACCTTCTGGTCTGTATTAATGAAGTTAAAAGTAAAAATGTTTAGTAATGGGTTTTAGTCTGGTTTTCAGGAAATATTTTTAGCAGTAATATTAAAAGTGCTGTTTGTATTACTCAGGTCTTCCTCGTTCGGAAAATAATCGGTCCTGATGCTGGGCAACTTTATGCAATGAAAGTATTGAAGAAAGCTTCTTTAAAAGGTATGTGGGTTTTCTGAACTGGGACTTGAGAAGATGGTTTCCAGTGCAGCTGTATCTCTTAAATCTCAGAAATACTTCTTTTTAAAAGCTTTTTTTTTTTTTGTAATCTGAAATATTTTTTTCAGTTAGTTCGTAACTCTTCTCTGACAGTAGCTTTTTTCTTAGAGTAACTTGTAAGTTCATGTTTAAGAATTATTTTATATCTGGCCAGATTAATGATGTGGTAAAAAGTCCTCTCTCAGAGTTCAACATGGCATTATTTAATTTTGCTTAGTCTTTTCATTACATTAAAACATTAATTTCATCAACAGTTTTCCTTTTGTCTTTTAAGTTAGAGCTCTACTGTGGTTAAAATTAAGTCATTCCCTCTCTTGTTGTAGGTGCCATAGTTAATTTACTGGTTTGGCTTTCAGAAGACACTTTAGTGGATGCAAATCCATTCTGTCAATAGGGGCTCTAACTAGTTATGAGGAGAAAATAATCTTAAAAGACAGAAAATAAATACTCAGTACAGATAGTTAATGAAGAGGTTGAAGTTATCTGCTTGGAAATGTGAACTTTTTCTTGAAAGTAATATGGATTATCACAAAATATTGCAATATGTTGCAAAAAAAAAGATGACAAGGAGGCTGGGACAGGTAAGAAAATAGAGATTTTCTGTCTGGAAACGTGTTTTGTGGGCGACTTAAAAGTCAAACACATAAGGTAGCAAGGAAACATAGCTCTTTAGACAGCATTCTTCTATGCTAATGACTCCATTTGTATTATAAACACATTTGTTTCCTACTAATCCTTTTTCTTTTGTTTTCCTTGCAGTTCGGGATAGAGTTCGTACAAAAATGGAGAGAGATATATTAGTAGAAGTAAATCACCCATTTATCGTCAAACTGCACTATGGTTGGTATTTATTTCATTGCTACAGGTTGTTTGTTTTTTCATTTCTTGAAGGCTCGTGTTGTTCTTTCTAGGTTTTTTTTAGTGTCCAAATCGGGTTCTAGCAACTTTAAATCACAGGGCTGAATGAGGAACATAAATACACACATATATAGAAGCCTCAGCTTCAGTCCTCTTGAAATTTAAAGATTTAGAAAATTCTTAACTTCTGCAGAGATTTTTAATTTGTTTTACTTTTCATTGTGTAAAACTGCAACACAGTAATTCACGTACTTGGTGGTTCCCTGTTTGACAGAGGAGAACTAAAAGAACAGTATTCTAATGACCTCTTATGACTACAGTTCTTTTGTGAAGAAGCAAGTAATATTACCTCATGTGCTGCTGAATGATTTCAGTTCCATAATAAAAGTATTGCTTTTTGATGAAAATTCCAAGTAGTAAAAGCATTCAGTTCTGGTTTGTACCTCATCTTTCTCACACAGCCATTGATTTTTTTTTTCTGTTTCTTTTTATTTTTTATTTTAAGCCTTTCAGACTGAAGGGAAGCTATATTTAATATTGGATTTTCTCAGGGGAGGAGATGTATTCACGCGATTATCCAAAGAGGTAAGTACCTAAAATTTTATCTCCACTCAGTGTTAGACAGGGGGTCTTTTTGTCAGCATAGGATTGCCTTTTATAGCTGTTTCTCCCATATTTCATGTCATAGTCGAGTTACTAAAAACTTAGCTGGGCTTCCTTATTTATTCTAGAATATACTCACTAACCATAAGGAACACGAGTGTGTATTGATGAGTAGCCTAAATTTTAATTTGGTATCTGCAAAGTACAGTTCTTTTGTCTAGAAATGTTTTGTTGCTTGGAAACCTATCTGCAGTAAGTTAAGATTGAGCAATAAAGAAAGGGGATGTATAGTTCTCATGCTCATAGTCAGTTTAGGTGCTCCTGAAAGCTCAATCTCCAAGAGATTTCTGCTGCATTGTAAAATTTTGAAATGCTGTAATAAAAATCCAAACCCTCGTGCTTCATGTCACAAAGTGTCAACATGGAGTGCTTTTGAAACTGCTCCCCTCCATCCAACATTGCCATGCAACTGGAACTTGTCATTTTTCATGTTGAGTTTTGTTTTCTGGAGAGAGCTCTTCAGAGGAGGGAATATGAAGCAGCCTGTTGTTAGTTTTTTGTTGTGGTGTTCTTTCTAAAAACATTTGTCATCAAATATTTATGATATGTTACCTTAAGTATTATGAAAATGTTTGTAAGACTTTTCTTTTTTTTTTTTCCTGCAAACCTTTCATAAAGAACTAAATTTTTAATGGCAGTTTCTCAACAGCTTCACAGTAAGAGAGCTTTTCAGTGTTTTCACCAATGTGAATACATTTCTATTGCTAATGCATAAGAAAAGCCACTTCCTTAAATAAAAAAAATGTGTTTTTTCATGCTATGAAGGGGTGTGTTGTATCCCTGGTATATAAGCTAGCTTGCTTTTTTTTTCCCCCCTCATACTTTTTTTGTAATAATAAAGCTTTACTTGAGGACCAGGCAAAAGAGAAGGAAGAATTCAAAGGGCTTTTTGTTTCCCTTTTTGATGGAAAGCTGACCTTGGTAAAACAGTCTAAGAATTGAGCTCAAAATTAATTAACCTTGAGGCTAAAATGGAGGTTAAAAGCTTAAATAAACCAACCAACGTGTAAAGGGTTATTGGAACAGTAGGTAGGAAAGAGGTCAATCTCTGCTTCATTAGGGATGTCTGATTGCAGAGGAAATTCTGGTATAGCAGGAAGAACTGTTCTTCTGCACTGACACAGCTGGGATTCCCAGTATGCAGCATTCTTCAGTAAGGGGTACAAGTCTACCCATAATAATACTCCCTAGGTGGTTGCAAGAGGTATGTGCTCTCTTTGGGAGTAAAGTAGTAGTAATTGTAAAGGTTTTGTACTCTTCAGCCTCTCTGTGTTATTTGGAACACTTCAGTAACCTTTGATGGCTTTTAAACACTTGTAGATAAGAAAGAATTGAGCCTTTTTATTTTCTGGTGGGAAAACAAGGTATTTTCCAAAGTCCACAGTAAATCACAGACGGGACAATACCTGTGAGGGTAAATTCCCCTGGAGTTTAGTACTTCCCACACAAAGATTATTTTAAATTAATTGAGGTTATTAAAACACTTCTGTTGGTCTTTAAATCCTGATATGGGGATGAAAGTTTGCACTGTGAACGTGCAATGAGTATATAAGGAAGTTTCCATTTTATGAAGCTGACTTGGGTCGTGTTTAATTTGACCCAAAAAAGCATCTTTAAATGGCATTATTGTTGGGAGATTGTAGATGAGCACCACTGAAGTTTGAGGCTTCTGTTTCAGCTACTCCAAGGAGCAGTGATACTGAAGGTTTCCTCTTGCTCTTTTGGCTGGAGAGGAAAAACAGTGTCAACATGACTCTTTTAAAAATCAAGGTGAAACTTTCTGCTGTGTAACAGCTTTACTGTTCATACAATGTTAATACCTATCATTAAGGAAATTAGGAATATTTCTGCTCCTGGTAGAACAGATTACATAGGTGCAGTTCCAAGCAGAGATCAAATCAGTAAGCCCAGTTAATTGAAGCCTTGTGAGCTCTCTACTGCGCAGCTGAGATGGTCATTCTCCTTCTTCCTGGTGGTTTCAACAGGGGAATAGTTGACTTAAACTTCAAATTCACTTCCAGTAATTTAAAGCTTATTGGCTTCTCCAGTGATATGTGGAACATGACCAGAGCCAAAGCAGGTATGATAGAAATTAGAAAGCAGCCTGTGGAGTGTTAAGGACAGAAAAACATCTCTCAAATGCTTTGTATGCAACAACAGTCCATTTTTTTTCAGTATCTCATTAGGGTTCTTCAGATTTCCTTTCCCAAGGGGAGCAGTGTAGATTCTTCAACGCCCACTGCAGCTTTTCACATTGTTGTTTTCACCAAAGTGTTTTATTTTGCATACTTTTTTTTTCCCCCTAAATCATCTGCTTTTTTTTTTTCCTTAATATTGTTAATGTGAATTCAGAGGCAGTCACCCAATCCAGCAGTCGTACGCTAAATTTTACGATGCAGTGGAAACCAGTCTGTATAGGATTCTGGCAGAAGGAGTGCTCGTGGCCAATAACACCAGATAAAACAATTAAATTAATTACCTTAGAAGTTAGTTCATGCTTTGCAGCCACTGCTGACGACTTTGTTGCAGTATTGCAGGCAGCTCGTGTGCGTACTTGATGCTTAGCCTATATTAGCATATCATTTCTCTTGGGTGAACTTGAGAATTACGAGTTCATCGAGCACTTCTGAAATGTATTTAGAAATTTAGGTAGCCAGGACTTTTTTTTTAGATTGCAGTTTTAAAAACTGAAGACAAGATCAGAAGGTAAATCTATACAGTTCTTATTAGGTTATGTTTACAGAGGAAGATGTGAAATTCTACCTCGCAGAACTGGCCCTTGCTTTGGATCACCTTCACAGCTTGGGAATTGTATACAGGGACCTGAAGCCAGAAAAGTAAAGTAAAATGTATTTTACCACTATTACGTGTATTTTTACTTGTTGCTTTGCATTTTCTACTGTAGTGCTGTAAAAAACTTTAAATATTTTTCTTAGACAAATCTAAAATTACAAAGATAAAATAGACAAAGATAAAATGTAAAAAAAAAAAGACACATCTGTGATTTTAATGAAATAATGCTTTCTTCTTAAATTAATAACATAAGATGGATATCAAAGTTCTTGCTTATCATGTTTTAAAAATGTTATATGCAAACATTCTTCTTTATGTGTATTGGTGAATGTGGATTTTAATTTTCAGCATTTTGCTTGATGAAGCAGGACATATCAAGTTAACAGGTAGGTAACACTTATTAGTAGAGCACTTTCTGAACATATTTCTGTATAAGCTTTTGGTTAAAAGCCTAAAATGAGTCTAGTGATGGCTGGAGTGTGTGTGGGCCAATATTTAGGTGGCTAGAAATCTATTATTATTTTTTTTAATCGGACAGACTTTTTAGCTTTCATATTGGCTAATATTTGCATAGGTCAAGTTAGAAGCAATGTTGCTGTAAAGGGCAGATCCTACTTGCTGTGGTTAAAATAGAAGAAATGCAGTTGAAAATGCAAAACCAGACACTGAATGTGGGTTTTTTTCAGGACCTTTGGGTGGGGGTATATTAATAACTAAAACTATCCACTGTTGAGGTTAGAAAGGGACCTGGGTCAAGATTTGCTGTGAAATGCCTCTTAACTGAAGATTAAGAGATTGTAGACCCAGGCTAAAGTTGCTGTCTGTGAAACTTAAAAGGGAGCAGAGGTGCTTTTGGTGTAAAAAAGATTTTCGTGCACAATAAGACTTCTCAAGTATTAGTCTCTTCTTTGTGTTTCTGGATGATCACTTTTAAATGTGTCTAAAATTGCAGAGAAATGTGCTGTGAGGAACAATCAAAATACGTGCATTGATATATACAAGAGACTGTGACTATTTGGAAACTAAATTACTATGAATTTCTGAAATAAATTGCATTTAAATGACATTTAATTTAAATTACATTTAAGGGAATGCTTTATAAATTTAATGCTTAGTGAATTTCATTATATATTTTGACCTCTAGAAATTGCTCTTAGATTCCAAGAGAAAATGAAGGGTTTTTTTCAACTCTCAAAGATTTGATGGAATAATGGTGAAGGGAATTGTGTCTATAAAATGCATCATTTTTTTTCTAAATTCTGCATGATCTATTTTAAATCCAGTTCAATCCTAAAATGGTCACTTCCTTCTGAAACTGGAAAGAATAATTGGTGAGATTACTGCTTAGCAATCACTTTCCCTGGGGGAAAAAGGGATGCTCAAGAACCTCGACTTGAGGATTGGGCTAATGTCAAGGAGTTGTGTATTCAGTTACATTGCTCAAACTAGGAAGAGAAGAAATATTCTGGGAATAAAGTGTGCTGATACACAAGACTCTACTGAAATCAAGTCCGGTTGCAGAACCACGTTGTCCTATATATCAATAATATTTCTAGTCTGATGTTATTTACCTGTCATTCAGTAATATTAGACCGTGCAGACTGCGTTCTCTTTGAAACTCAGGTTTACTTCTGTCCATTTTTTGTGTGTGAATAAAGGAGGCAGTAAACAGAAAATGAGAGGTTTTTGATTCCCTTGAGGCTCTACATGTGTAATATTTGAAATATTGTATAGTAATATCCATGGCTAATGTGACTTACAGAATGGGTTTGGTGGCATAGGGGAAACTAAATATCTGGGTTATCTCTGGATAACTCCAGTTTCTTCTCTCATGAAGAAAAATGGGATAATCACATAATATTCCTGAAAGCAAACTAACCAAAAGCTGTAAACTCTTTGATTATTTTGAGATACCATGTACAGTATTGTGTTGTTCTTTACTGGCTATATTCTTGTAATGCTGTTGTTGTAGACTTTGGACTCAGCAAAGAATCAGTAGATCAAGAGAAGAAGGCCTATTCTTTCTGTGGTACTGTAGAATACATGGCACCTGAAGTAGTAAACAGGCGAGGGCACAACCAGAGTGCTGACTGGTGGTCCTTTGGTGTTCTCATGGTACTGTATGCTTCGTCACTTACCTTGCTTAAGGTCACTAATACCCTGCCTGTGTCTGAGTGAATGTCCAGTCGTGTCCTGAAAATAAGCTTGTCCAGATCTAATTACGAATACTCGGGTAAGGGGGAGAGAGAATTCACAAACTGAACTGCTACTGAAAAAAAATAGCATCTTAGTTTGATTAAAATTTACTTCTCACTTACTCCTTACTTGCTTAGCCCTGTGAGGAGTACGTCTCAGGACCCGTAAATATCCAATCTGTAGTCTCTTCATAGTTTAGAGTGATTGTGGTCAGCGTGAAACTTCAGTTTGTACATCTATTTTGCATGTTACTTCTTAGGTAAAGGCAAACAAAGACCTGAAAGGTAGAATATTTCCTTTTTGTAAGAGTAAGCCTGTTGAACAAACACTAGAGTAGTGAAATAAGCCAGTACCCACTGGCTCTTACATCTCTGTGGTGATATGTTAGAGCATCAGCCTGAAATGTGCATATTGACATAAAAAGTAATGTGCTGGCTTTGAATTTATTCTTCTGGCTGTTGTCAGAGTATGGCAACATCTAAAACTTGGTTACAGAGGAGATTCTGTTACTTAAAGTAACTGAAGGATGTAAAATATTCCCAGAGCATTATTCAATGACACTTGTTATCCCATAAACAGCCGGTGAAAACAAAGTTTTAGTCTCGTGAATTTTGGATCCTCTTTGAAAAAGCTCAAGCCAGCGTGTCTGATGTAGGGCTAGAGAGGAGTACAGCACTTAACACTTTGTTTGAACAACTGGGGGAAGAAGTGTTGATTTAGATTAACATTTGTTCTTTTCAGTTTGAAATGCTTACTGGTACACTACCATTTCAAGGTAAAGATCGAAATGAAACTATGAATATGATACTGAAGTAAGTATATCTTCTTTCTTTTTTTTTTTTTCCTTTGGGCAAGTCAGAAAATGTACTTTTCAGTGTGTTTTAACAGCTTGTTATAACTCTTTGTGCTTGAAGATCATTAAGCTAAAAGAGGAACAAAAGAGCCAAGCCCCCTCAATAAGGTTTAGATCCCAGACTGTGCAAAAAACCTGAAGTATTTACTGGAAGTAAAATCATAGGGATGAACTTGTATTTTCCTTGGGGGTGTATAATAAAGATAAACCCAGCACAGTAAATTAGAGCAGCATTATTTACCACTCCTGTGGTTATGCTCTCTTGCTACTGTTACAGCATCCCTGATTTTGTAAGCAGCAGTTAATCAGGTGTTGCTTTGTGTACGTGTACGTGGAGGCTGCACTCACATCTTTCATATTAAATTACCTCAGTTACAACAGAAGCTGTCCAACAAGACAAACTGGGTAAACTGGTGATTAGTAAGTGAAGTTGTTGGCCAGATACGGTCTCGTCTTTGTGCTCTTAGCTAACAAAGAATTTCCTTTAGACCACATGCAGAGCCTTGGGCCTTTTGTGGGGTGATAGTCAGGGAAGGGGTGAAAGAGAAGCTCTGTTCTTACAGCAGTTTGAACTTGGCCCAAGTGTGAGTTTATAGTGATACCACCTGTGAAAGTGGATGGATCAGATCAGTGGCCTCACTTGGAGCTCTTAAGTGATGCCCCAGTTCTGCAGCAGAGATTCTTGGTTTAGCATAATTGTTTTCATAAAATAAGTTTGGTGAAATCAGTAAGCTTTTATACACTGGTTTAATGAGTTACTTCTTGAGGCTTCTGCTTCAAGAGGAGGATTAGAAATAGCTTCAGAGGCAAGTAATTTGGGATCTGGGGAGTCTCTTCTGGGGTTGATTCTGTGAGAGGTATTTTGGTGATAATTTCCTGGTGATGGGAAGATACCTTTGAAAATACTTCATGTATTCCTGAGGTAATTATTTTATTCTGTTTTAGCACAAAGCTTGTTTTGGAGGCTTGGGTGGGGTTTGGGGTTTTTCATCTGGTATGGTTTCTGTTTTGTTGTGGTGTTTTGTTCTAAATCACTCATATAACGTGAAACATAAACCTGAGGAGTTAAATGTGTACACTCCACTGGAATAGATCCTCAATACATCAAATTGTGCAATGAATTCTACATAGACAATTTTGTAAGACGCATTTCTTCCTCTTAACTACTTCTCCGTTTCCCTTTAGAGCAAAACTTGGGATGCCTCAGTTCCTCAGCCCTGAAGCACAAAGTCTTCTGAGGATGCTCTTTAAAAGGAACCCATCAAATAGATTAGGTGGGTTCATTTATTTTGATCTTTGAAATAAAAAGTACTTAGGTTGAGTTGATTTATTATTTAAAGAAAGCAGTTGCTAGAGAATCTCAAGCTCTGGATGGTCTGTAAGAGTTGAGTTTAGATCCCATTTCATGTCAGTTTTACATGTTTGGATGTTTTACATCCATTTCTGTATTTACAGTTCTCCCAAATAACCAGTTCTGTGCAAAATTTTTATAAATGAACTATTTATTGGTGCAGTCTTCAAAGACTTTACCCAGAAAGTGGTATAAATACAGTATTTTCTGTGTTCAGGAGCTGGGTCAGATGGAGTTGAAGAAATCAAGAGACATCCTTTTTTTTCTACTGTTGACTGGAATGTAAGTACAAAAGCTGTTATTATTTTTTATGTGTTGTAGCAATACAAATATTTGCATCTGAACAGAAGACAAACCCTGCAATGCTTCTGACTTGCATTCTGGCTCCCACTCTAATCTGACTTGGCATCTGGAGCTGTAATGTTTATGGTATAGAGGCTATTAATTATAAATTGTACAGTTACTTTTCAAGTAATTAATAAGAGTTGCAGCATTCTAAAGCTTAAATTTTCTGTTAGAGCATTTGTATTTGGGAGAGGATGCTGGTGTCCTCTGCGTGCAAGAATCCTTCTCTTCAGTGCTTCTGTGTGGGGCACAAAGTCATGGGGACCGTATTTCTCTGACCTGTCTCTAGTTGGCCACAGCACATTCCTCTTTTATCAGTCACACTCCATCCACAGCTGAAGTATTGACTCTGCTCAGAGATGATCAGAAGTCTGTGTGAATTCATGATTGCTTGCGTAAATTTTTAACAAGCACCTTGATGCTTTTCCTCTGTGGCTCTCTAATCTTTTGAGATGCATTTCCCAGAAACATTCTCCAAACCAAGATGCTCTCTATCAAACAAATCCCCTCTGAAAACGTTCCTTTGCTATCCTTGCCCTCAAAAGGATAGAGACAATGGGCAGGACCACCTGCAATGCTAGCCAGTACTCTGCTCAACTGTTCCTTTAAAGCAGTTGTCGTTCTCTGTCTCTTGATCTTTTGTATTTAGTTCTGAAAAGGTGGTTTTCTAGCTCTGTTTATGCAGCATCTACCACCGAGTCCTGATTAGCAAGCAGAGTTTTCAGCAACAGCATAACTTCACTGCTGTCAGTACACTTCCTAAGAGCAGGTTGGGTTGTTATGGCTTGGTTATCTCCTTTTCAACATCAATTCCTAAACAAAAAATAAGTATAAATGCCAGCAAAGAAGTCTGAAAGATCTGCAGTTCTAACTCCTTTTATACTTTTTTGTTCCCCCCCCCCCTTTTTTTAAATTTTTTTTAATTATTATTACTTGATAGTGCTTTGTATTTATTTCACTGTGGTGGTGCTGATAACCACTTTTGTATTATATCACATTCTTTCTTTGGGATGAATTCAGATCCTTCTTCCTTGGTTTGTTTTTTGTTTGTTTTGTTAATGGATTCAGAAGAAAAAGGAAAAAGAGATCTGTATTGTTTGACTTGTTTGGTAATGTTTCCTGTAGCATTTCACATCAAAGGTGCATGAAAGTAATTCAGTTCTTCTGTTTATATTTGTGGTTTCTACTTCAATCTTTCAGAAAACCGTTTTAATACAATAATATTTGAGTTGCTTTCCATTCAGTGTGGCAAAAGTACAGCACCCTTGGAGATTTAATAATAAGGCTTTGTCCTTCTCCTTCAGAAACTGTTCAGAAGAGAAATTCAACCCCCATTTAAACCTGCTTCTGGAAAGCCAGAAGATACCTTTTGTTTTGATCCAGAATTCACAGCAAAAACACCAAAAGGTAATTGTGCATGGTTATAAAGTGGTGAGCTTTGTGGGACAAAGGGATCAGATTAATGGTACAACAACAGAGTTACTAAGAGAAAAAGCCAGTGACAAAAGGGAAGGGTGCAACAGGGTTCCAGGGCTTTGAAGAAGCATGTTCTTCTCAGAGGGTTCCTGTTCTTTGGAACAGGCTCTTAAATTTGGTTCACCAAAAAAAAATTATTAATAGCTGAATTATGATTTCTAGTAATGGTTTAAAGTCAGACATGAAGTGTTGGAGAGGTGGGGGAAGTATTGCCTGTGTTACTGGATGAGTTGCAAAGACATATAGTAGCTTAAGAAAATTTATCTTTAAAATATCCCTTAGATTATTACACTGTAAATTTCCAAGTAACTGAACGTGGAAACAAAGACAGTGAGTGCAAACAGTTTTTTTTTGGTGTGTTTCAAGTTTCACTTCAGGTTTTCTTTTTGTGAACGTTTTTTTTAGCCTCCAACTTTTAAAACCATTTGTCACATTTGTTTGAAAAATGTCTGTGGTTCTAATGGGCTACACAGAACCATCACTGAAATTTCACAGTGAGCACAAGTTGATTTTGGAGCTGCACATAATGTAGCCTGAGGAAAATTTGCTTCTGATTATTCAGTAGTATCACTAATTGAATATTCTTGTATTGCCTCACTTCTGCCTTGCCAGCAGCATGTATCCCACTGAAGCAGCAAAGTCCGTGAGCGCTTTTCTTTGTGATGCAGCCCTTGAACATATGACTACAATCTTTCTTTCTTTCTCATAAGTAGTGTTATGCTTCAGTCAACTTCTTAAAAACATGTATTCCTACACTAGTTCCTGCAGTGTTTTGCAGGTTTAGATAAAACCCAGGAATACTCGTTTCGTGCGTATTACTGAAAGAAAAGATGACAGATAACTGACTAGAAGGTCTTATTTGATATCCAGCATTGCCATTGTTTGCTCCCCTTCGAAATGTTTCTTCCAACATACCTCTCCTGAATGTTAAAAAAGCAGCCTTGCTGGGATGTAGCCGTGCTAATCAAGTGTGTCTGACACTAGATTCCCCGGGAGTCCCGCCTAGCGCGAATGCACATCAGCTCTTCAAAGGATTCAGTTTTGTTGCAACTACTACTGTAGAAGATCATAAAATATCACCTCTCACCAATATACTGCCAATAGTACAGGTAACGTTTTATTTTGGGGGAAGCTTTATTTGACATGCCAAAGACTAATCAATATTTAGTGTTTACACTCTTCTTTTTGTCTGGGGAGACTGCTATAAAATCTGCTTTATTAAAATACTTCCATGGGATACACTGGGGGAAAAAACAAGTTGCTCTTTTTCTGGAGGCAGAATTCCAAGGAGCACTTGAAAAGCTTGGGCAAGGTGGGAACAGTGTTGTGTCTCATTGCTTTAGATGACAGCTTGTTCTGTTTGTTCTTTAAGCAACTTCACGGAAGCAGCGCGCAGTTCACCGATGTGTACGAGCTGAAGGAAGATATTGGGGTCGGTTCCTACTCTGTTTGCAAGCGGTGCATACACGTGGCTACAAACATGGAGTTTGCTGTAAAGGTATTTGGAATAAATTTCACTGGGACAGTCTTGAAATTATGTAGTAAATACTTAAATGCCTGAATTTTGTAGCTGTTTGTACACGGTGAGAAAATCGTTTGTTTAAACTCTGTATTGGCTTCTATAGCTTATTTTTTTTGCAGGTAAAGTTATGGCCTTGAAGAACTGGCTTTGCAATAAGATCTTGAAGCCTGAAAATACCATACCATGATGAGCACGGCTGAAATAAAATAAGATCCATAGGGGTGGAACGGGGCTGCAGGGAAGGAGCGCTGCTTCAGACGGCACGGTGCCTTGCCGTGTCCGTTGGAGCAGAACAGACTGCAGTAATGATATGGTTTTAACTGGTAGCAAGGAGAGAGCAAGAAATGAATAAGCAGTGGGATGTGGAGCTGGGAGATGAATTAGTCATGATTAGTAACAAATAACAGTCTAGAATTTTTTTTTTAGATTCTGTTTATTCCATTGTTGAAGTGAGAATATAGATTAAAAAAAAGTCTTTATTATCTAATAATAAATAATTTAATAATAGACTATTTAGCCAAGTTGTTTTTCCTGTTGCTATATTTTGCAGATAATTGATAAAAGTAAGAGGGATCCCTCAGAAGAAATTGAGATTCTCATGCGTTACGGACAACATCCAAATATTATTACTTTAAAGGATGTATGTACCTCTTTTTCTCTGTTACCTCTTGTTACACAGTAGTCAACAAACAAACTCAGATGTAGGGAATTTATTGGGATTTGTTGAATTTCTTTTACACAGGACAATATATTAGAAGAGCAGTAGCTATAATAAAGTGTTGAGTGTTTCAAAATGTGACAGTGCCCTGATTTTTTTAAATGGCGTTGATTGAACTTGAAATGAATTATGATGTAAAGGTTAAAAATGCCCCACTTCCACTTACTTCATTGAGTAGCTAAAGTGTTGGTAAGCTGAACTAGAAAAAGCAGTTGCATCTTCTCCTGGATATGCAAAGTGCCAGCAGCTAGGAATCATCCATGGAGGGCAAGAGCAGTGGGGAGTGGTAGGGCTGCTCTCCTCTTATAACAGAAGTGCCTGGAACAAAGAATTTAATTTGGAGTTGGGAATTAACAATCAATTGCCTCAGCATCTCTCAGAATGACACACAAGCTTCCTTATACTTCACGCTGAATTGTGGAATTAAATGTTTCGGTCCCTGATGTGTAATTTTGGGTGACCTTTTTAGATGGATAGGTGTGTGTGTCTTATATGTTCATATGTGTGTGCACTTGTTCCACTTCTCAGGTGTATGACGACGGCAGATTCATTTACCTTGTCACTGAACTGATGAAAGGAGGAGAGCTGCTTGATCGAATCCTCAGGCAGAAGTTCTTCTCGGAGCGAGAGGCCAGCGCCGTCTTGTACACGATAACAAAAACCGTGGACTACCTGCACTGCCAAGGAGTGAGTGGTTTCTTCCATGGCACAGCTTCTTTCCCCTTTCTTAACGGTAGCAAACGCCTGTCGGTAGGTGCTTTGGTTGGCTTGTTTTTATGGCAGAAGGCAAGATGATTTCTGAGTGGTTTATGACCAAGTTGAATAACACTCAAAACTTGCCTGTTATTCTGCCGAGCCTTTTTGACTTCACAGCTTCTGAAACAGCAGATAGTTCTTTTCTGCTCGTTGGCAAGTAGTTGTGTTCGTTCCAGTTGTGTTATGACCCGGTAGGCTTTGTGATATTACTTGAAGAAGAATTTTTTTGTTACTTGAAAGTTAACTGTTAATAAGTGTAGTCATCCAGAGAACAGGTTTTTATTTTTCTAAATTGCAAATTACAAACAAATGTCTGTGCAACTTCTGATGGGCTTCAAACCTTCTTCATTTAAAGGTAGTGCATCGAGACCTTAAACCTAGTAATATTTTATATACGGATGATTCGAATAATGCTGATTCTATCAGGATTTGTGATTTTGGATTTGCAAAACAACTTCGAGGAGAAAATGGACTACTTCTCACTCCGTGCTACACTGCAAACTTTGTGGCACCCGAGGTATTCTGAAGCTGCCGTGCATTTTCTCTGTCATGTTTTTGATGCATTGAGTACTTAAAACCTTTTGTCAGTGCTTAAAAAAAAATAGAGAAATTCTGCTACTTTTCCTTAAATATAATTGTATATGCTTCATAAACACTGGTACATATGTTATTATAAACTTGCTTTAAAAATAGCAAAATCCACCCTCAAAAGTAAGATCTAAGTCTGTTGAGAATCTTAAGAGGTGATGATCTGGGAACAGTAATTAGTGTTGATAGCTGATGTAACCTGTATATTGAAAAATAAATAGTCAGACCTCTGAAGCTTATCCTGGGATTGAGTTGCCCTTCCTTAGGCTATGTGCTTGTATTGGTCTGGGGTAGTTTTTTTAATGTGAAGAGTCCCTAACACTCTTTATTTTATAGGTTCTCATGAGACAGGGATATGATGCCGCTTGTGACATATGGAGCTTGGGTGTTCTCCTCTACACAATGCTGGCAGGGTGAGAAATGCTTCTTGGATGTTTTTTGTTTATTTTTTTACCTAAAATCCCATCCTGCTGCCCAAATCCATGCCTTAATTAAAACTGTAAAGTATTAGCTCATTGATTTGAATGCAGAATGACAGAGACACTGAAGAGGAGCAGGAAGCTGTGAGTAAATGTGCGCAGAAACCAGGTTTATCTTACAGGTAGGTTCTCCCCTAGTGCCTGACTGGGAGGTGCCAGATCCACTTCCCAGTTTCCAGGAGAGATTTTAGTCTGTCAAAGTACGTGGTAGTTTCCTTCCTTTTTCTTTCTGCCTCTTGTTCTCCCCACTCTAGTATCCTTGTAGTCCATCTGCTGTTTCCTGCCACAGGCCTGAGTCCCAGTGCTTTTGAAAAACACCACCCTCTGAGTTTTCTAAACCCTTAAGCTTTCATTAAGCACTATGGCCAAATGATAAAAGACTTTCTGAATTTTGCTCTAACAGAAAAAGAGCAGATTTTTTTTCTTATAGATAAATATCTATTAGAAACTTGCTCTTGATACAGTTATACTTCTCCATGTAAAACCACAACCACCACCACCACCTCTGTGGTCCTGTCATCAAAACTCTGAGTGCTGTATGATTTAAGTGCAGATACATAGATACTGGGCAGCCTATGCCTGCACGCTTGAGAAACACTGTCCAAACAAGAGGTGTGACGGGTCAAAAGCATGAGGGAGGGATGGGCCAGCATGAATTCCCATCTTTCCATGTCTTTCCTCTTCAGCTTATCAGCTAAAAGACTAGAAGTAACTGTCCAGGGTAGTTCCTAAACCTCTGTTGATGATGGTGGTTGATCTTTCTTCTTTGCAGAGCTTTCAAAGTACTAAGATAGAATGCATTAAGCTTAATTATTATGGCTTGCAAGCTAATTTAAAATCTAAGGAGTGTTATGATGCAGCTGCTTAAATCAGAGTAAGATTTGGGTTTTATAGTTAAAACCAGCTTGGTACTGGCCTGTGATGATAGGGGATGTCAGAATATCATAATGCTCTTGACATTGCTAAAAGGTGTATTCAGGTGCTGCAGATTGTTTTTCAGATTTGCCACTCCAGATCTTTCAGGTTCCTCATGGTAGGATTTGTAGAAAGTAAGCCAAATGTACAGGAAACCCTGTAAACAATTCTAAGCCTCCAAACCAAAATCTTGTGGTTTAAGCCTCCCAAACTTAAGTAAAAAAAAAAAAAAAACTCTTGTGAAAATGTTCTTCTAATTTTTCCCCAAATGATAGATGTACATACATTGTGCTCATTCTCTGCCTAAATAAATGCACGTACCCCAAACATGATACTACTCCAGCTTTATTGGGCCCTTCTGTTAAAGTGCTGCTCCAGGTTTGGATGACTTTACGTGCTCTGGTGATCTAGCAGAGTTGGTTTGTGAGTCACCTCTGTTTAACTTGAAAGGCTGCACTGACTAGAATGCATTATTAAGATAGTAACTTTAGACATCTTTTTAGTCTGCATTTCCCATTTATTCTACTTGATTAACCGCAATTATGAGGAAAAGGAGGTTGTATGGCTTTAAAAATTAAATGCTAATCTAAGTAGTATTTAATAGTGTTTCTGTCAGCAGTAGGATATCTACTCAGAATGATTCATGAGATTTTTACCAGTTTCTTGCAGCTTCTTACAAATAATGAGGTGTTTTATTGTTTGCTTTTGTTTTGTTTCAACAGCTATACTCCATTTGCCAATGGTCCTAACGATACTCCAGAGGAGATCCTGGTACGGATAGGCAGTGGAAAATTCTCTTTAAGTGGAGGCAACTGGGACACTGTGTCAGATGCAGCAAAGGTGTAAATGTGTTTTGTTTTTTTTCCTATGTTTTCATTTGAATTTTACATCTACTGAACTTGGTAAAACAGACGAGTCTAACACAGTAGTTTGCTCTTCTTACCTGCAAACTCTAATGCAGTGAAAGTCATCTGGTCCAACCTCCTGCTCAAAGCAGGGTCAGCTGTGAGATCTGACCAGCTATCTCAGGGCTTTATTCCATCTGACTTTAGAAACCTCCAAGGGTGCAGACTGAGCAGCTTGCCTGGGCAGCCTTTCCCAATGCTTGGCTGCTGTAATGAGGGAAAAAAAGTTCTTTTTATTTCAAGCCAGAACATCTCTTGTCTTACTTTGTCCTGTATCTCCATTCCTTTGGCCATGCTGACTAAAAGAATGTCAGCCTTCTTGGATGCAGGGTCACACTGGGTCCCTTTGGGTGGCTGCCCTGCCCTTGAATTCATAAGCTCTTTCCCCACACCTCCAGTTCGGTGCCCCACTGCAGACTTGGCAAGAGTGCGCACATGCTCTCTATCTCTCTTCCCCTCCCTTCTCCCAGGTCACCAATAAAGATTTACATTAAGATAGATCCCAGTATAGGTTTTTCTGATCACCAGTATTTTTTATTCCTTGCTTTTATTGGACAAAATCGGGTGGTTTTTCCCTTAAACAGAAGGCTGCCTTTTTACAATTATCTGTTGGTTCTAGCAGCTAACCAGTCTTGCATTAAAAGGTTAAATTATTTTTGTAATTAAATGTTGTTCAGTGCTGAAGTCATCAGGTCTTTTGTCTTTGTTAGTACTTTAACAACCAAATATATCTGAATTATCTTGCCAAAAATCTTGATCGGCTTGATTATGCAGCTGTCCCTTTTATTCAAAGACTGCATCTCTCCCATCGCTGTGTGTTCTCTGGGTTTGGCACTGGCTGGGCCTGCAGGTATCTTAGTCACTGGTGTGTTACCTTTGATAAAGCTTGGCATTAATATTCAATCTTTCCCTGACCCTCTAGAACAGTACTCTGTTCATTTTGGTAGGAGTGATTCAGAATACTTCTTGGCTGACGCCGTCTTAGCACAAGTAATTCACTTCTGTGTATCGAAGAATGCTTAACATTTTGTACCTAAAACAAAGGGAACATTCTGTCAGCTTGTTCATATTTTGTTTTCCTTGAAGCTATTCCTGTCTCTGTTCTGTGTCCTTCCCACCCAGCTCTTCTTCTGACCAACACTGCAATTACTAGCTCACTGCTAATGCTTCTAAACAGGCAAAACTGAGTGTTCATTTCTGTTGGCTTCGCTCTTTATATAGCTCCTTGAAAGAAAAATCCTGTGATAATGTATCACTATATATAAACTCAGGTGCAATGTGTAGACAGCAGACCCCAAATGCATAGCACAAACGAGGAGAGATGTTTCCAAATAACAGCTTTCTATAAAATCTGCCTGCTAAGTTTTCATACAATTCCTAGACCTTCAAAGAGGATACTAATAATAAACTGAAATCTGAAACACACCAGCAGCAGTACGTTCCTTTACAATAAGGGCTTGCTCTGTTCAACTGATTAAATAGTACAGCACATTGTTTTCTGACTTGTGCGGTGTCAGGGCACAGAATGATCCGATTTATCTGCTGATGTTCGTGCGCATGTGCCTTTGCATTGTGTTAATCCCTGCCACACAGAACACGTTCTTTCACTGCTGCCATAATTAATGCTTTCAAGTCTGTATAAGGTTATTTTAACTGAATAATATGTGTTTGTTTGGTTTGTTTTGGGTTTGTTTCTTTTTTTTTTATCTAGGACTTGTTATCACACATGCTTCACGTAGATCCACATCAGCGATACACAGCTGAGCAAGTATTGAAACATTCGTGGATAGCCTGTAGGGACCAGCTGCCACATTATCAACTCAACAGGCAAGATGCACCACATCTAGTAAAGGTAAAACAACCTGAAGGCTGAATGTTGCTTGAGCTAGTGGGTGTGCAATGAATTGGGTCACTTTTAGAGCTTTATCTTTAGAAAAGAAATAAGCTTCCTTTTGGTTTTCCCTAATACATAGGAATTTCAGTTACATAGGCAGACAAATTATTGGTAAACTAATTTTTTTTTTAACCTATGTGCAAAGGAAGAGATTCTTCTGGGTGTTTTCAAAGATTAAGGTAGCATTGGCCATGCAGAAACCTGATAGGAAAGTTATCTGAGACTGACACAGATTTCTGGAACAAGAACGATGAGGAGATAATGGATTTGTTTCTGTGACTGGCTGATATTATGCTTTCCTAACATAAATGAATAAACCACACCACAATTTTTCTAGTGGTAATTTATTTTTGTTCTGTATCTGCGTTTTGGACTTGTTTCAAAAACATTCCACTCTGTGCAGCCAGTTTTTAAGTTGACTTCATTCATTTGGACTCAAAACCAAGGACTTGTGACAACCACTCTTCATAAGTCAGCACCTGAATAGCCACCTAAGAGGCTCTATTTGATAAATGGATGCTAATATTGCTTGGAAGATGATAATTCTGACCCACATTAAAAGGTTCCTCCTACATCTAAGGTCGGGAAAGGGGAAAGGAAGGGGATGTCAGACACCCATGCTTAGAAAGCTGAAGGATTCAGCTCCAAATATGTTGTTTTTCAAGACAAACTTTACAAAATATGCATGACCTGCCATAAGTCCTCTTTCTTTATGGAGTTACAATTGAAGACTCAATTCTTCATTTTTATTTTCCGATAAAAATGACCTTTCCAACCTTTTATATTTCATTGTCTCTAGGGAGCCATGGCTGCTACATATTCCGCACTGAATCACAAGACATTTCAGCCAGTGTTAGAGCCTGTTGCAGCCTCCAGTTTAGCTCAGCGACGGAGCATGAAAAAGCTAACATCAACAGACTTATAGATCCACTGGGACACCTTAGCAAACAGAAGCAAGGGGAGAATCCAATAAGTGGCTCTATTTTGCCTGACCTGTGATCAAAAGGCATCTATGGTTTCCTGCTACACTACTTGAATTCTGTAAAAGTCCTTTTTTTAAAAAGAAAAAAGAAAAAAAAAAAAAAAGAAATCCACAGGTTCATACTGTGTTGTTTTACAGGCCGTATCTGTTAAATTAATTTAAGCATCAGGTACACCATCATGAATTTCTCTACACTGTCCTTTAAGAGATCTGTTGCAAATATTCTTTCACATTCTGTATAGTTTTGCTGGGTTCTTTTAAAAAAAAAAAAAAGGAAGAAATGTTTTCGGGGACCGTTGCCAATGACCAAGTTGTACATAAAGTGTCAGTGTGAGTTTTTCTTTCTTCACACCTCGAGACCCTGTTACGGAGAACGTATTCTGAATTTTGTAATTGGGCACTTAATTCTATTTAATTAATTTACCTTCATTATTATTCTGAAAAGCTGACTAATGTCCTGTGCCCGTGTGAAATGCGTTAGCCTTGATTTGGAAGTTTGCACGGTGCCAGGAACTGGTAAGTTCCCCTGAAAACACAGACAAAAGGGATGTGTAACATTCTGCACTTAGCTTGGTTGTGACTCGAAAGAAATGCAGGTTAACAAATGGCCTCTTAGAGGAAAATGAACGTTCCTAGTTGTTACCACAAATGATGTTGTGTCCTGCACTGAGCTGGAGATACTAAATCTGTGGATAAACTGCCTAAAATTAAGGCTCTCGATAACATCGCTACCACTTTCAGACAACATCATGCAATACAATGTCTTTTGTTACTTACATCATCTCTCCATTAACACATTGACTCTCTTACTGTCTCCTCGGCAGTCGTTTCCCCTGAATATACCCAAGATGAAGTTTGCTTGGAATGCAAGACAAACTGACACTTTATTGTACCAAACTTGGCACGTGGATTTGATTGTTTAATTTATTTGATTTCTATAGAACGTCGCTTCTATCTGAATCTCTCGCCGCATGTACAAATATTACAGAACATAAATGCAAAATTCTGTTTGCCTAACTGTAGGGGTAGCTTGGGAAAATAAATAAGCCTTGCAGTGTGCCCAGGTAAGGGAATTCTGACCGAAAGATTTCACAGTTATGGACAAGTCACTGTGGCCAGCACTCACTCGCCTTCTCTGCTTCTATGTTGAGCTCTTTTTAAATGCTGTGATGGAGAGGAAATTCATTTCAGGGCCAGAATTGTCTTGGGGTTTTCTGACTCAAAACCAGTGCTGACTGCTAGTAGACTGGGAACTAATGCATTCCTAGCTGATGAATTTAAAAGTACTGTCAGAAGTTGAAGACACCGTGCAGTTGTACTGTCCTGGTAGGATGATACCCAGTTTAAATACGAAGTATATAAGAGACTTAACAGATAAGACTGAACAGTTGGGAAAAAAATCCAAGTGAGCAAAAATCACATGTAGTTCAGACTGATTTGCCATTGTTGGGTTTCCTATTCCAGGCACCTTTGGTATAGACAATTACAAGACACCAGTGACAGCAGAACTTGGCGATTTGAGACCGAAAAAGAAGCTCTCAGGAGAATTCTGGCCCAGCTGCCAAGAGGGGTGGCAGTAACTCAGATCTGAAAAGGCAGAGAGTGCTGGTTGGTTTTTGCTTATACCTGTGAAGTACTTGGTGGTGTTGGAAGTACTGTTAGATAAGCTGCTTTCTTTTATTGTGGTGGGGGAAGATGGAAGTTATCTGGCCAAATAGTTAGGTATGAATATATGTAGATTTGAGACTTAATGAATATAGCAAACATAGGTGTGCTATTTGTATCATGCAGAACATACCCCATACTAAATTTCTTGAGTGTTTGATAGATGTTGGAAGCTTTAGGGGCCATTTGTGCCTAGTTTTGAGGTGCCTGTTTGAAATGCTTGAAAGTTTATCAAAGGACACATCTGCTTCCTGAAAGCTTATTGTTTGGTACAAAATCTGCCCCTTATGCAGCTGGTTCACCCTTCTTTTCATTCCTGCCAGCAAGAATGCCTGTAAACCTCTTGTCTACAGTCTGTCAGTACAAATTTTTTTGTAAATTTACAAATGACTGCCAGGAGAATTTGAATTCTTAAGAATATTTTCTGAAGAAAATTGAATTTATTAAGAAAAAAGTAGTAAAGTGGTGGAAATAAAGCCCCCTTGGCCAAGGTCAAGCTATAACGTGGGTTGAAATGTAGTAGTCAAAACTGTGTTGGGGATAGAGGGGTAATGCAAGGCGTGGAACACAACAAAAATGTCAAATTGGAATGGTCTTCAGTGTTCCCATAAGGTAGCAGCTGGTCTTTAATGGCTTTATTCATGAATCATTAAACAGTGTTTATACTGGTATTTTCTTTTAGCTTGCTTAGAAGCACCACGTTATAAGCACCTTAAAAGCATTTTGCACAAAAGCAGTTGTAAGCAGCCTGAAGGTACTTCAGTTCTTCTTGGTGTGCAACACGAAAGCGGTGAAAGTACAGGAACAAGGTGGATTTTCTGATTCTTAGCATAGAATGTCAAACATCTTCTGTCAAGTTATCCCTGCTGGCTTTCTGTCATTGCTGCCCTCTAGTGCAAGTGGTACTCCCAGGGTCAGAACAAGATTTTTGGTGGCTGCAACATTACAAAGTGGTCTTACAACAAGGAAAACCTGTGGACAGACACCTTTGTTATCTCTGACAGGCCAGTCTACCTTGGTATGCCAAATTGAATCCTTAATTGGGGGGGGGGAGTTCACTTGCTGTGAATATTTCATCATATCAGTCTTGGAAACTTTTTTGGATACGCAGGGATACAAAAGCGATCGCTTGCAGCTTACTCTCACTATACAGTGTTTGTTTATCATCTTTGTGATACTATTTTTCTTGCATACTTTTTTTTCCTAAACTTAGGTTTTGTTCAATTAAGCAATTATATAAAAGTAGCGTGGTCTGCTCGTGAGTAATCAGTTACAAAGGAAGAACTCTTCATTTGAACGTGCTCTTGGCTGGAGTGGAAGGTCAGTGTAAATTGTTGCACTTCCATATAGTCTCTGCACAGTTCAAGGTGACAAAACTAGTTAGGATCTTACTGATTTACTTTCCTTAAAGTAGGAGTAAAGCTGCTATGAAGGCTTATAATTACAGAGAAATAGGCATACATGCTGTGTAATTAAAGGAATTGCCAATGAACTAATTAATATCTTAAATAAGGTAGTCTTTTGGATATGGCTTCTCTTACTGCCAGCAAAAATAGCATCTTCTCTGCTGTTTGGTAACAGCAATTGTAAATCACAGAATCACAGCGTGGTAGGGGTTGGAAGGGACCTCTGAAGATCAAGTCTAACCCCCCTGCCAGAGCAGGACAAAACTAGGGCAGATCACTGAGAAATGCATCCAGACAGGTCTTGAAATTCTCCAGAGAAGGAGACTCTACAACCTCTCTGTGGACTCTGTTCCAGTGCTCTGTAACCCTTACAGTAAAGAAGTTCTTCCTCATGTTGAGGTGGAACTTCCTCTGCTCGAGCTTGAAGCCATTGCCCCTTGTCCTGTTACAGGCCACAAGGGAACAAAGGTTTTCCCTGCCTTCTTGATGCCCAGCCCTCACGTATTTAGAGACATCAATTAGATCCCCTCTCAGTATAAACAAGTGCTAGTTCTCAAGTGCACATAGAGCCTGGTACGTTCCCACTAAGAGTAGATCCCACAGACATCAGCTGTTACTGGAGCAAGCTCGTGACACGTTTGGCTGTTCTTTCACCCCTTGGATTTTGCATTTCCTACCTTGTTTTTTTCTCTTTCATAAAAAAGAGAGGAACTCCGTTGTATTCCAGTTCCATATCCAAAACCTGTGCAGAGGCATCAATATCAGCCCAGCGGTGCTGAGGAAGAGTGCCCGAACCCAAGCCCATTGCCATGGATGGGTCCATTTCAGCCACTGTTTTGTGGCTTGTGTAGTCCTGATGCGCGTTGTGTGTTGTGTTGGGGTTTCATCATGCATCAAGCATCTTTATGCTTAAGCCCAGGAAATCCTCTGTGACCCCACAAAGAGCCGAAGGTGTAGGTGGTCTGAGCATACTGTCCACTTGAGACCTGTCTTGTAGTGTGGCTTAAATGTTCTTTCATCTAGAGAAGGCATCCAAATCTTACTTAAGTCAGTCACGTTGAGCTTGAATTCTGTCTTCCATCTTCCAGTTAACTTCACAAAGCTACTCTTCATATGCTCAGTCGTTAAAATTACTTCTGGCAACCTTCAGCAACTGGAAGTTCCTGGCAGTACCCTTACAGACTGGTTGTTTGACACGCTGCTGCATCCGGTACTCTGCTCTCTGCCTTCAAATGTTGCAATTAAAAGGTTGGGATAGCTTGTAAGAATTGAGTTAAATGAACTACCCAATAGTATAGTAATTATCCTGATGGCTATCAATGAAATTAGGCTAAATCATCAATGCAAACATGGAGGTTTATGTGTTTCTGTAGCACTTAAGTTTCTCAGTCCTGTCCAGAATTAGAAGTTTGCAGATATTTTTGGGAGGGAAGGGAGGAGCAGGTTTTAATTTCTCAAAAGTTTTCAGGAGGCTTCTGAAGCCGTGAAAATAGAATCCTTAGGGAATCCTCTGGGAGCTCTATATGATTAAAAATAAACAAATTTCTCCTTGGAAGTTTATTCCAAAACTTTCTGGGGTATGTGTTGATCCCTGTTGGTAACTCAGCTCTGCTGTCATTTCCTGCTGTGCTGTCCTGCATTAACACCCCTTTAGTTAAGCACGTTCTGGGTACCGTTTGTTCCGACTTCAGTGTATTTGTTAAGTGTTTCCTCCCCAAAATCATGTTGGCTGTTGATAAGCTTTAGATTTTCCTTTGGGAGTGGAAGAATGAATACAAATTAAAAGAACAAACAAACAAAAACCAGCCACCCTTAACTTATAGCTAAAGCTAACTTGATTATTTTAACTTGTGTAATTAGACAACCCTCCAAAATAATCAGCGACACGGTTTCTTGAGAACTTTTTTTTCCTCTAATGACAGCAAACTTTGAAAGCTTTAAAATTTACTTAATTGATTCTGTCTCTTAATAATGAAGATTTGGGCAACAACTGATTACCAATAGTATGTTTGAGTAGCATTGATTCCTGTTTGGGGGTGGCTGTTGTTTGATGGGTTGTTCGTTTTCTTTTGGTGTTTTTTGTTTGGGGTTTTTTTTTTTTTCTTTTGATGTGAGGATGGAAAAGATGCTGGAGGTGGATCTCCTTTGCAGGACAAAGCCTTCCTCTTTTGTGTGGTTTGCATTAGGCTTCCCAGCAGCGTTTGCAGAGTAATCGCGTTGTCGTAACATCCCAAGCACTTTGGCATCTTGCACTGATAACTCTGACTGGAGCTAAAACTCTCCTGGCACGTGGCTGGCTCTAAACGGCGAAATACGAAAGGGCATTAATTGAAAACAGTGTGCAATGAATTACGTGCTCTCTGAGGTACTTCAAAGATGAAACTATACAAAAGGTCCCCGTTATCAGATATTGTAACGTCATTTCTTTCTCTGAGCATATTGTGGATTTTGTATCATACTGTATTTATTTCATTTAATTTTAAAAAGGAAAAAAAAAAATAATGTTTTCTTTAAAGCTCTGTATATATTGACATTAAAGTTTGCATTGTACTACGTTCTCTTCTCCTTGTAAGGCTGAATCTGGTAGTGCATTGTATGGTATGTTGTTTTTCTTTGCACTGTGCTGCTAAAAGATACTATTGCCTTGAATTACGACATGCCAAAGACGACCTCAAAATTGTATTTATTTTTGTTAAACTTTGTGAATAATGATAAAGGTACAGTTTTAAATAGCTGGCAGTTCCTTGAGTACTAGAATAAAAAGGTTGCAAATTCATAATATTTTCTAATTGACAAAAATCCATCATTTCTGATTCGGAAGTTCACCAACTCCTTTTTATTTTATTTTTTAATTGATATAAAACCCAACGAGTGAACGTTCCTAAATTAAATGTACTGTGAATGGCATTATTTAGTACACCTTCCCAAAACCAGAATCTCACGTGCATCAGAAGCTGTTGCTCAGTTTATACTCCCAAGCCAGTGTCTCGAGCCCCAGCTCAATAAAAGGTACATCCACTGCTAGGATTGATGTATTGCTTCAGGGGGGGATGAGCTACCTTCTATACATTGCTCACGTATCTATTCATTTTTTACTTCAGATAAGAAGAGGAAATAAACTTTCCGCAAAGCTCTGCCCCTTTGCATGACAGATGAAAGTAATCCCATTAAAACCAGTGCCCCGCAGCCCTGGTTGGAGTGTCCTTGCAAAGTGGTGCTGGTTTTCTTTACAGAAGTCTTATTTTTCGGTTACCCTATCACTCCAAATACCCCAAAGGGTTTTTCCCCATAGTTGCCTGAGGTAAATCCTTCTCTTGGCTGAGGTTTGCTTACACAAGGTCCTTTTTACAAGCGTTCAGGCCTGTCTGGTGGTGGAGATGCCTGGTCATATAGGAGACAACAGGTGAAACAGTCCCTAAGGTGGGGATGACTTCCTCAATTTTTCTTGCAGGTAGGCAGGGAAGAATAACCCAAGTGGGCACTCCTGATTTTAAAACAGCGGCCACAACAGAGTCTTGAGAACCACAGACTCTTCGGGCAGTGAGGTCCTGTAGACTTCATAAAGGTGATGGTGGGGGGAGAGGACACAAGGCATGGATTAAAAACCAACCAACCTTGCTCATCAGATCCTAGAGAGTTTTTTTTCAGAAACTAAGGACAGGGAAAAGCCAAGCATAGAAGAGACACTCCAGAATGTGTCTTTTTTTCTCCTGCCAATGTTTGTTCTCAGAAGCTGTTTTCCTTCCCCATGATTGAAGTGTTCGAGCTGCAAGAGGCACCTTCCCGAGTCTGTCTTTTGTGCTTTTAGGGGGTAAAAAATGTTTTAAGGTGAAGAAAAATCTGTCAGAGATACTTAAAAATACGCTTACTTCAGTTGAGAAGCTTTCCAGAGGTAGTCACCAGATCAAGTTCACATCAGCAGCAGCACAGTGTAGTATCACCACGATGGACCCCGAGGAGCTGGGACACGGAGGAGGCCAGATACCCAGTTCAGTGACTGATCCTGAGAGTGAAGAGTAGGAGGTAAGGATTGAGACCACAGTTAAATGATTCACGTACTTTAGAAACCCTGAATTAAAAGCTCCCTTTCCTGCCTGTCCTGGTTTTTAGGAAGCAGAGGTGAAGATCTGCTGTTGGATGGGATGCTTTCCCTCTGGTGGGGCAGCGCGTGCTGCTGCCCTCCATTCAAACCCAGCTTTGCTCCAGCACGAGCACGGGGCAGGAAGCACGAGTGGGTCTCTGCTGGCACCCTGACAAAACACCCATTTTTACTGTATTTATTGAATTTTTATTTTAAGAATTGCCTCCCAGAACTTTGGGGAGTTTCTCTTCAAGAAAGAAGCTGGGACATCTTGTACACTCTTAACAGAGTCTTTTATTTGTCTTTTGCCTGAGCTATTTCACGGGGGTGAGTCCTTGCTGACTAAACCATTAAGTTTTGATGTGCCCATCACCTCCTTCCTCAACAGGTACGTTCCTGGCTCTCGTGACTGCATGCAGGCTTGTGTCCTGGTCTCTACTGGGATGACTGGGATCCGGGACTTTTAAATTAGGAGGAACTGAGTAATTTTTTAAGGGAATATATTTGCTTGTGCTTCTGCAGGCTTTGGCTGGGGGTTACGAGTGCAGTTGTGGAGCACTGGCAGCGGGATCTCCCGAGCACCTTGGGGTTTGTTTGGAGTCCTGGGGTTAAACTGCACCCTGAGAAAGCAGCAGGAGGCGTGAGGCACAGCACAGGAGCCTGCGATTCCTCCGGAGCCCCGGGTCCGCTGGGGTCCGAGCGGCCGCCGCTGCGCTCCCCGCCTGGCCCAGCAGGGGGCGGCCGCGCCCCGCTCCGCGCCCCGGCCCCGGCCCCGCTCCGCTCGGGGGGAGCCGCGGGAAACCTTCCCGCGGGGGCTTCATCCGCTGCGGAAACCTTCAGAGGCTCCTCGGAGCTGAAGGATAGGTAGGGAGGAAGGCGATGTCGGGGTTTAATTGCGGTTTGTTTCCTTTTCGCTGTTGGAAAGGGTTGTTTCGCCTGCCACTGCGCTGTCGAGAGCGCGCTGCTGTTTGTTGCGCTTTTGGGGTGTTGGCGCTCCCAGAAACGCCCTGGAACGGCTTCCCCCCTCCTGCCCCGTGAGCAGCTCTCTTCTCCTGGCCCAAGAGAGGACGAGCGGGCTCAGGCAGCCTCCTGCCCAGCCAAGGGCTCTGCAGGCACCCGGGACGCTGCCCAAGGACCAGGTCCTGAGCATCTCCAGGAGCACGGAGTTTGCAGCCCCCCCTGGATTAACAGCGCTGGGGGAGGAGGAAGAGGAAGGGCAGAGTGCGGTGGGACCAGGATGGCAGCAGAGCCCACGGGTGGCACGCGTGCCGGTCTCGCACAGGACCCAAGGAGGACGCCTCGTGTAGAAGAGTTTGGGAGATGCTTAGACTAGAAATTTTCATCTTTTAACACGTCATCGTTCACTGGTGAAATCAGTGCAGCCAAGTGCAGAGGCTGCTGGTCTGGAAACAGTAACCAGGGGCAGATTTGGAAGCTTATGATCTAGAGCAAAAAACATCAAAATCCCCCAGATAGAGATTTTTGGGATGACTAGAAGAATAGAAACACAGAACGTTAAGGGTTGGAAGGGATCCACAGAGATATTTTGAGATCAAAATAGAGATCAGCTGTATATTTTTGGTGATTTATTTGTTTTAAGCTAGTGAGCCCTACTTTAGCAAAAGTGTCTTAGACACCTGCGTGCTTGTAAAGACAACTTTGTACATGTTTGTGGTTTTCATTAGGGAATTTATTGCCATTTAATATGCCACGATTTCCAAGTCAGGCTGGATGGGGCTCTGAGCACCCTGGTCTAGTGGGAGGTGTCCCTATCTGTGGCAGGGGGGTCAGAACTAGATGATCTTTAATGTCCCTTCCAACCAGACTGTTCTGCAGTTCTATTCTATGATACCCCAGGGTTCAGCATCTGGAGTAATTTCTACGCTAGAAAAGCTCGCATTAAATCCCGCTCCTAAAATTTAAGAGTAAGAAATATTTAAGAGCTCACCTGGCCAAGTTAGAAAGGCACTTTCTCTGGTTTGTGAAGGGCGATGAAAAGCCACCACTGCCCTGGGTCACTGTGTCCCGTAAGGGCTGGGGACAGGGTGGCTGTGGAACCCGTAGTAACTCGCTGGCTAAGATTTTTCTCATAGGTGTATGGGGTTTCTTATACCTTAAATTATCCTTACATATATCAGAGGCTGCCTCTGTGTGGGGCACGTGCGTTTACCTCCGACCCCAAACACGTTCTTGGTTGTGTCAGTCTTCAAATAAGAGCTCTCTTGGTGCTGCTCAAGCTCAGTGAGTGAATTCCCCCGGCGATGATCCAGGAACGTATCCTGCAGCAGCCTTGCTAATTTTCTGTGCCTCGTGGAAAATGATCAAACTCGAAACCAGCAGAAAAAAAAATGAATTTCAATGCGCTGGCAGTGACTGCCCGTGGTGGAATATGCCACCAGAAGGGCAAATTGGAGGAAATTAGTAACGGAACTGAAAGTTCCCAGCAAACTCCCAACAAAGGCAATGTAAACTTGGTTTCAAATTAATTATTGCAAATAAACATTTTAAATGCTACAGGCCAAATTAATATTTCAGGTTTCTTCGCTATTTATTACTGTGCTTAATTTCCTTACTTAAATATATTTTGGGCCTAGGGCTGTTAAGAATTTAATTTTTGAGGTACTTTAATGAATTATAAAACATGTTCTAAACAGAAATGAATCGCTAATAAATGCCAAAAGTGATTAATTTTCTGAAATGCATAAAGGCCTTTGTATTTAATTAAAAAAAAAAAAAAAATTGCCCTAAATTGTTGGAAAGTAAAGAGAAAGAAAGTACAAAGTGGAGCAACTGAAATTTTGATGAACTTACTAAATGGTTTTCCCTTTGCTGTGGTGTGGCCGTGTGAAAGACGGGCGATTCGAGGACTGGTCTGGGTTAAATGGGACATGATTTTGCAGGGGGTTGTGCAAGATGTGGGGAAATTATCTCTGGCTTAATGCTTGGAAAAAGTGACTTTTGGGTGACTCGTGCCAGTATTTTCTGTCTCTCCTGCTTTTTGCAGGTCGCTTTGCTGCAGGGGATGAGTTGGAACTGAGAGGTTGGATTTAATTCGCAGCCCTCGCTCTGTCGTAGTTGCCTGATGGAATTCCCAGTGTTTGGTTGGATCTGGAGCCCCTTTGTTAGCAAAACATTTCCTGTAACTCCGAGATAATTCTCACCTGAGAGAACATGCTTCGTTGACTTAAAATTACATTTTTTGGCTAAATATCAGCTAAGCTGCCACCCTCACCCACTGCAAACCCTATTCCATTTCATCTGTGCTAGCAGTGCCCAGGGTGCAGCCTGGTGGTTTGTTCTGATGCCACTTTCTTCGTCGAGTCCCCAGCCCGTTCGCCGTATCCCTCGGATAAAGCGGTGACACGAAAGCGGATAAAGCTCAGCCACAGAAGTGGAAGCAGTAATTGTGAGAATGAAGAGGTATTTCTAGTTTAGGGGAGCTTTTCATTTCAGTTTTGAACCTGGGGCTTGCTGAACGCTTCAGATTCTATGAGCCTCATCTTGACGTGGGGATTTATGTGCGCGGCTTCGTGCGCGTGGAGATGAGAATATCCAGCGTTAATTTTGGTGGCTTGAAAAGCCAGCTTGATTTAGATGCTTTCTTCCTGAGGGAAAAGACACTTTATAAAATCACCGGTAATTGTTTGGAGTTTGGAGTGAACTAACTTAAATTTCACATGAATCAATTGTGTGCTGTAAATGATTTATGCCTTCAAACGTCCTTACAAATTATACAGAGCCAGGGATAGGATGATTTGCTGCTGGTGATACTTCATAGACTGTTCAGCAGAAGTGTTTGCTTGCAGGTGGTGTTATAGGAAGGTCCTGCTCATCAATGGGGTCAATAAAACCCAAATTCCTTCCTAATTTTCCTTTCTTGAGTGTGCAGAAATGCACACGCAGGCAACTATATCCCAGCATCTCTTCTACCAGGAGTTACCTCTTGGCAGGGGTTGGTTTTGCACCTTACAGCCACCGTTCCTCCTCAGCAGAAGGCACAAAACCTTTGAGAACCAGAAGTGTAGATGCTCGACAAGGCCAGAGGTCTGACCAAGGGGTCCCTGGCTAACTGCTTTCCAAAGGGGAGAGCATCACGGGCAGGGAAGTATTATTTGGGAGGCAAAGACAAAAAGCTGTGTGCAGTTTAGTACTTGGATGAGGCTAGAAAGGGAAATTTAAACTAAAACATCAAACAAAATCTCTTAATGGCTTAGAGAAAGAAGTTCTCATAAAAAGGCATCGGGAAAGAAACGCTAGAAAATCAGTCTGTGAAATGTTGTGTTTCCTGGCAAGTCTCTTTAATTTGCTGTATTTTTTCCCTTATTTTTAAGCTAGAATTTCTAGAAGAGGGATAACACCCATTATTATTATTATTATTATTATTATGTGTCCTTTGAAACTTCTTTCATTCTTTTTACTTGGAAATTATTTTTCTTTGGAGCCTTTTGAATGCATGAATCGATTTCTGTTCCTTATTAATGAAACCATTCATCCACGAAAACATTGGAGAAGAGAGATCTAATTTACAGACCTACCCTAGTGAGAAGAAATAAGGTGAACAATCAGCTGGACCATCCAGAGGATTATTACGATTTCAACGTAAGCTATTTAAGAAAACGTCTGTGGGGAAATATCTGGAAATGTAATAACTTAATCCTAAATATTGTGAAAACAAAGCAAATAATTTGAGGATGTTGTAGAGACTGAGAACGTGAGCGGGGACAGGCGCTCACCTGGGAGGTTTGCTTTAGGAAGGCAGAATTTTTTTTGTTTTGCTGCAATCCAGCCCTGAAAAAAAACAAGGCTTAAGCACTTAAGGTGCTGCTTTACTGGGAAAAAACCTATTTTTTAGCACCTCACCACTGTAGTACTTGCATACGATGTGATTTAGGGGCAGAGGGACGATCGAGACTGAAGTGATGTTGAGTTCAGCAGCGTTGGCTCCGTCGAGTGCTGAGTTTCTGACTGAGCGAAGGCTGATGCTTACATATAATTTCAATGTAAAGATTTCAAATACCAAGGATGATGCACCCCCCTCCTTGTTGATGTGTTGCCTGATGTTTCAGTAGTGTGAATCCTTCTCTCTGGGTGGTATTCTAAGTATAGCAGGAATTATGTGACTCCATTACCTCACCTAAATTCTGGTTATTTCTATTAGTATTACTACTTTTTACCTTTAACTGACCAGCTAATTTCATCCTGCTTTTATTAGCTCTGCCAAAAATGGCTTCTTTGTCTAGCTAATCTTGGAGAAGGGACATAAGGCTGAACACCAGAGAAAAATTTGGGGGTTGAAGAGGAGATGGACACAGCCAGCGAGCATGGTCCACAGAGGTGGCCGCAGGTGGGACAAAGGACACCCAGATACTGGATAGTGAAGGGGTTTTGAAGTCCCTTGGCAGAACTTCACCCTGGATGGATGGATGGATCCCAGCAGAAACTCTGGATGCGGGATTGCGCGCTACCGCGTCGCGAATCTCTGCTGGTTTAATATCTCCCCTTCCAACCCCAAACTCCCCAAGTCGAGCTCGGCCACCCACCCGCCCAGAGGGAACGCAGCCAGCCGGGGTGCAGTCTGATGTTGTTGTAAAGATGTCAAGAAAACCTGCACTCTGCCCATTGCCAGCCCTGTGCAGAGCAATTATTCCTGCTGGAGACCCAATGCTAGGAGACATGGGCTCAGAGAGAGGGAATGTCTAGTGCTGGTAGGACAAGATCATTGTGGTGCAACTTGAATGAAAGGCATTTTTTTTTTCATAACAAAGATAAGACAGGCCCTGAAAGACACTTTTTTTTTTCCACGAAGGAAGAAGGCGTTGTCCTGCTGAAATGATTTAGACAGACTTTATTTTCTAGGGAAGCCATGAGTCTCTTCATGGATCATTGTCTCCAAGCCGGGTTGCTCAGTGAGACCTTTCGTCTATGGAAAAGAGACCCGAATAGTGTGAACTGAGCCCGTGACCTTCCACCACTGTAAGTCAGGAGCCATAGAAATGTTTGTCAGCGCTTTGAAAAGAAGCGGTTGTACTTTGGGATGCTTTCCTAGGAAAAAAAAATTCCTCAGTATGGAGCTACAATGAGGCTAGATTTTAGCACAGATCTGCCAGGACACACGGGTTCCTTTTCTTTTTGATATGAAATATGGAAGTCAGCTGGGGCATCTGAGCTGTTGGGATATTGTGAGGAAAATATTCAATGCACTTTTTCTTATTTTTAATTCAAGTGAGGCGAGCTCTGCATAGAAGTTTTCTAGAAGCAACACGACTATACTTTTAATACTGGGGGAAAAATAGCATGAAAAAGTCTCTCTCTGAGAACGTGGCTTGGCGGCCTCCCGTGTGGGGACTGATATGCACTGGTCTGCAGAGAAAAACCCCCGGGGCCCAACACATCTGAAACATGTGGCCACCAGCCCCAAAGACATTTTGCCATTAATGGAGACAAGACCTTGGCTGATGTGCATCATCGCTTGGCCTTGGCCAGGTGAAACTCTGGTGTTAGTGCAAAACGTATGTATCTCTTGGTTTCCTTCTGATAACCTGCTGTCCTAGACTGATCAAAACCCAGTGATTCTTCCTCCTGCAGCAATAGTTACTCGAGCTGGAAATTACCCTTTGTTGATGTTGTTGTTTTTTGGCTTATCCCCCCTTCTTTCCCCCCACTGTTGACACGTATAGAAAAAAAAGGTGCTACTGTAGATTGAAGCGTGGGATAACGTTAGTGTGTAGCATATATTGCCAGTAAACAAGATTCCTGCTTGTCATTCCCAATACTGTTTTGTCCAAAACCTTTTTTTTTCCCATAAAGCAGGTCAACATCTCAAACCCACGCATCATAAGCTGTTTTCAACACTATTCTATTCTTCCCAGTCAAGCACAATTCCCCACTCGGTGTCTGTGAGCTCTTTTCCTCCCGTGGATGACATCCCCTTTGCTTACATCACGTGGTTACGCTGGTTCCTGACATCGTGAGCGGTGGAGCAATTGGAAGTCAAAGCTGCACTAAAATAAGTTCTCCCATAATGTATGTTGTGAACATGGAAAGATTTAACCTCCAGATTTTATTTATTCATATCACATCAATAGGGGCGATGTGAGAAGATACGTTGGTTTGGTTGGTTTTTTTTTGCTTGATCACGACCTAATGCCAGTCTTTGGGTTTCTACCCCTTAATTTGTGGGTTATTGATGGGAATGAAAGAGAGGTGGGCATTGCTTGGAGTCGTACTTGTCCTGGCACGCTGCTCGGATCCTGCTGCTGTCAGGCATACCAAGCAGGGCTGCTCAGGCGAGCTGTGCGCTGGGACTGACTCAATTTGTATGCAAGGCTGCAGCCAGGGGAAGCGTTGAACAGTTGCCCATGGGATGCCTGAGAAATGTCTTTTTAAGAAAAATCCTTATGAAAATGGAGGAAATAGGCTGCCTTGGAGAGGAGGTTCTGTTCTGTGTGAGATAGTGACTTTTTCACTATTTTTTTTCTGGAAATGACTAACCCTGGTAAGAAATTGCCTTGTTTGGGTTTGTAGGCAACAACATCATTTACTTGTGTAAACAATCCATAATGTTAATTCCTCCTAAATCATCACGTCGATACTAGTAAGGTGGCAAATAACGGCTCGAAACCTTCATGGTGACTCCTGACCTCAGCATTCAGAGGAAAATTAGTTGAGCCATCTTGACGTTGTTTCAGAATGGGAACAGGGTGAAAGGTTTCTTCACAGAAGCCTCCTGCCTAGTTGGATTTGCTTGTCCCTGGAAGAGGTGGCTCCAGAAGACACCGTCGCAGCACTTGGGTAAACAAGAAGCATTGAAGTGGCTTTTATGAGGAAAAAGCCATTTTTCCCTTAGCACTTGCTAGCAGGTTGAAAATAATAGTAGATGGGGAGGGGGGAATTCAGCAGCTTCTGCTTCCTTTCACACAAATCATAGAAGTAAAGGAAAACAGTATTTTTTGAAACTTTTAGTAAGACTTGTGTTATCTGTAGACTACAATGCTGAACACCCCGAGGTGGGTATTGTGTGTGGAAACCCACTGAGGGTCATGGGGGACTCTTCCCCCTGTGTTGCCATCTGGGAGGGAAGATTTCAACGCCAGCGAGGCTTGTCTTGGCAGGTTCCTCTCAACCACACCTTCTTTCAAAACCTTTATCTTACTGCTTCTGATATTTGCCCTTACTAGGGTTTTGTCCACATCCTGAGCACAAATTAGAGCTTCTGTGGGTCGAGTAGCTCATCTTGCTACCACATCTTCCCAACAAGTATCGGGCTGGATGAGGTGACCTGCTGTTGACCCAGCTCTTACGTACCTCATCCAAAATCTCATCCGGTCAGCATCTGATGCCTGTAGCATGGCAAAATCCTCCTCCAAGGCAGATCATTCCATTTATTCAGCCTCTTTGACTTAAATGGTGTCTGATCAGAATTTCCCAGCAACAGAGCAGGGTAAAGTTGATGTTCTTCGTGTTGCTGCTCAGCCTATGAGCCTATTGCACTTGTCGAGTTGTATTTCTTCTCTAGCAAAGAACATCTCACCGACGTGTGCTGAATATTTCCCCGCAGCATTGCTCTTACTGCTGTTTTTCAGGACTCCTGCTTTGGCTCCTTGATTTTCTATTTCATCACCTAGAAAGACTTCAGGAAAAAAAAAAGAGAGTCTATTGTGGATTATAATAAGATGCTGAAACTTGAACTGTCATGAATTTAAAATTCAAGCGATTATTTTCCTTCTGTCGTGCAAAGAAAATTGCAAAGCATATCCAGAAATGAGCACGTATTATGGGACCACGGTGGTATCCAGGAAGTGCTTAGTGCACTGTTTTCATTTAAAGAGGATGGTGGCTGCTGAGATCTGCTCCTCAAGGCAGTTTAATGGGTCTCTTTTCACTGTTAGTGATCAGATAGTTGACAGCTGCAAAACGTTTACTACTACGACAAAAGCAGAGACTAAATACTTCTGAGATGCTGAGGAGCCTGATGAGACTTATGCTTCAAAACCCCATTTGTCTATTGATAGGGAGAGAATTTCAGCAGCACCTTGAGACGGATGCGGTGGGAATGACCATCCTTCTACATCCTCAGGGCCAGTGGGGTGGGAAATGGGTCTGCTATGTCCTCCCTCCTCCCCTGGCTCCTTTATGACCGTCGGTGACCTTTTACAAACACCTTCAGAATTTCCAGTACAATTTTGTCTTACCATTTTAAGAATCAAGTGGAATGTTTGGCTGGTTGAGACATTTCTGTTTAGGACAATGTGTATGCTTGATGTCAAGTGCCTTATGAGAAGAGAGAAGTTAGTTCTATATATTTACATTGAAATATGTTGTCTTGCACATAGTGTCGCTCGTGTTACAGACCTGAAAATGCATCTTTGATGTTTCTTAGACTAGAGCTGAAGGCTTGAGTTTCCATTAGTGATTTTTTTCCAGGCTAAGTTTTCTAGTGGCTATTTCAGAGATGTGAATGGAGAAGACCTTTCTGAAGAAACTGCCGTCTCCATGGTGGATGAGAAGCGTGATCTGTAATTTTAAAATACTGGGACATGCGGGTTTTGGAAAGAGGAGGTTGATCGTGACCAGTGACTTTGGTGATAACTCCCCAGAAACTGAATCTAGGTCTAGAGAGGAGCAACAGCTCCGAAAGAGGAAATCTCTGTGTTTCTTTTACCGTCACGTCTCAACTGCTGATTTATAAACTGCACCTCAATTTGAGAGATGTATTATAAATGTTATTTATTAGAGTAATTTTAACGCAGCGTTGCAGAGAACAGATTTTAAAGCTCCAGAGGAATCCCAAATGAAAAGCTCAAGTCATTGCTGTGGAAAAAGCCCCAATTTATAGAAACCCTCTGCACCACTGCCAAAATAAACTCAACAGCTCCTGCTTTAACTGCATTGAGTTTTGAGCAAGTTACCCAAGATATCACAGCCCCCTGGGAGAGGCTGCTGGGATTTGTTGTATATCCAGTAATTTTTAAAAAATAGAGGGTTTAACGAGATTGAGAAAGGAGGTGGTGTTTTATACAAATTATTTTATACAGGTGATTTTATAGAACATGTTATGCAGAACGTATTCTGTCTTACATGGTCCAAACAGTTACTGATTTCCCAGGGGGCTTTGCAACAGAATTGATCTGGTCCCTAAGAAAGTTTTGATTCTTACTTTTTCTTTATGTGTTTTGTCAAAGTTAGTTTTCATGTATTACATTATATTTTTTTTCCCCTGTCATTCCCTGTTGTGTGGTTAGCTCTTCAGAGGAGTTGCTCTTGGCCATGGGAGGCAAATACTGCCTGCATACAAGGAACTTGGTTCTTTTTTTGTGCTTTTATCTTCCATTAGTTCTCCATCCAGAATTTAATCTTCTTGGCAAGGTTCATATATTTCTGAAACATATCTGTTAGTGGGGGAAAAGTGGACGCTAACTTGGTTCTTGGACTCAAAAGCCTTACACTTGTTTTTTGTTTTGTTTTTTTTTAAAATAGATTTGCTTTGAATACTTTCTCATCCTTTAGTTTGTTTAAGGGAGCAGTTTCAAGGTTCTGATACACACACAGCCTCAGATGGAAGAAAACCACTCTGATTTCTCCTGAAACTTCCACATTTCCCTCTGCAAGTTAACAACATATTGGGAATCTTTTTTGGCCAGGCGTTCAATCTTGCGAGCGGGCTCAACATCAGGAGCGGCGTAATTGGCACATTGCAACATTATTGCATCATTCAATTAGAAAGCATTGCTTTTATGACACTGTACTTCACTCTTCTGGCTTTTCAGAGATCTGCTCTAACTGATTCCTAGGTATCTTCTAAGTGCAAAAGGCCTTTAACACCCATACGAGTTCAAGTCGGACCCCATGAGCAGCAGCTGAGCAGCTTTATCCTGCTGTGGGCTGGTACCTCATGAAGCTTTTATTGCATCTTTGCTGTAGAGGTGGAAAACTTTTGGGTTGAACGAGTTATTTGCATGAAAGGTGGTAAATTGTTTTATGGTTCATCTGGGGCAAAAAGATTGAGGGGGAAAAAAAAAATGGACATGCTTTCCTTAACTGAAAAAAATGTGATGCTTCATTATGGAGTGATGTTTTGAGCCTGGGTACATCTGATCACCAGGACTGATCCCGTGATGACTATGACACCACGAAAGGTTTCTTCCATCATATATTTTCTGTACCTATAGGTCATGATTCTTCAGGTCACATTGTTGGGTTGGTTTTTTTAGGTTTGAGTTGTTCTGTGAGGTTGTGGTTTTGTTTGTTGGAGTTTTTTTAAGTTCTTTAAAACATGAACACCTCTTTTTGGTGGCAGTGCTGTGATGCATTGAACTGAGCAGCCTCTCAAGGAATGAACAGCCTGGCTGGGTTCCCTAAAGGGCTGGGGATCAGCTGGGTACGACCAAAACCTCCCAGCTGCCTCCTACCATAACCCCTGTTCTTCTCCCCTTCCAGTTGCACCAACTAAGTGTTCACAGCATCAAGTCAGACAGACAAAAAATACACTTACGTCCATACGTACTAGTGGCAACTTCTTTTCTGATGTCCAGCTCCCTAAATCAGATGGTCATATGTAACCCAGACACTGTTGCAAACATTTGTCTTTAGCTGTAATTTGTTGTAAGGGGTGATGATACTCACGGAACAAAAGCTGTAGGGGAAGAAATATTTAAATTATAATCCTTGAAACCTTGGACCCTGTCACTGCCTCACAGAGCAGATCAGCTCGTTGATTTTCTTTGCACGATGCGATGAGCACCTTTCGTGCTGAAAAGTAAACTAGATTTGGAAAATTATTGCATCTGAATAACTGTAAATTTTATTAACACCATAGGTTTGAATAGTGGCTCTTCCTGTACTTTTTACCCTGTTTGTGTCCCTGTCTGCTTGCCCAAGTCTATAAATCATTCATTTGATCACTTGTTCAAAATGTATTACAATTGATTACCATTATTTTCACACGCAGAATGAATTTTCCACATCACCTTCATCACTTTAATCCTCCAGGAACTCATGCCCTGTCCTGGCCAGGTGGTGGGATGCTCTGGGATGAACATCTCCCTCAGCTATAAAAGGCTGAGCATAAAGCATCACCTCTGTGGGCCCTGCAGGTCAGGGAAGCAGCAATCGGGTCTGCTGGGGTTGGGACCTTGACCAGACATGGAGGCTCCTTCTGTAACCTCCTGCCCCTGGGGTTTGCCCCAGCATGAGGTGGCTTTCCCCGAGGAGAAAGTAGTGACTTCACAGCCCAGGCTAGCTGGGTCTTCTGATCTGCAGTGGGAAGGAAATTCCTCCCAGCACAATGAGAACACGAGATTTCGGAGAACCAAGCCAACACAGGAGGTTTGTGACACACTCCTGAGAGCTGCCAGGCTGCTGCTAGTCCTGATATCATCTTCGAGTCAAAGCACCTGGATGGCATCTTGCTAGAACGTTAAAAAGAAACTGGAGTCAGACATGAGAGGAGACTATAGCACATGCAGGAGTCTCCCAAGCTCATCGAGAAGATGCTGAGAACATCATGATGTTCTCCAGCTTTGAAGAGCTGAGCAGCTTTCTCCTGCCTGCAGTGCTGGTGCTCAGCTGGATGCTCTGGGCAAGGCACGAAGGGGCTGGCAGGCAACTCCATCTTCCTCCCAGCCCCGATGCTGAGCACCAGAGCTAAACCACAGCAAGGGCTGGCCTGATGTTCAGGAAGGTAAGGTATGGACCAGAAGCTGCACGTTTAAATTCGTGGCAAATATTATGCTTGAATGTATTTAAGGAGCAAATTCAAGCTAAACAGAGGAGGGTGAGGATTACAAGGCAACAGAAAAGAAGTTGACTCTCAACTTTATTGGGTTCAGCATTTTTGTCTAAGAAGGCTCAGAATTTTGCAAAGCAGGCAGCACAGGCTTGCCTGCAAAGAGGCTTTTGTTGCAAATTATAAAATAATGAAGATGTTCTTTTCATTGCTAGGTATTCTTATTTAAACAATGCCTAGCTACTTAAGATATTAAAATTAATCACTGCTGTTTACATTAGAAAGGTTTTCATAATACCTTTTTTTCCTTCCTTTTTTTTCCTTCCTTTTTTTTCCTTCCTTTTTTTTTCCTTCCTTTTTTT